>VBSM01001265.1:4089204-4116030 GCA_008086735.1 Cheirogaleus medius | reverse complement strand
CCCCCCTTGTGGCCCCGCCTGGTACCTCACCCTGGCCAGCTGTGGAGGTTCCGTTGGGAGTGGTAGGATCTCATTTATCAAAAATCATACAAACACAGATCATTTTGTATACCATCAACAATGAGTTTGTCTCAAGCACAGAGCTTGAGACTCAGTATTTTAATTCTACAGTTGCAGGTCGACCATCTGAGCTCTGAATTTTAAAAGAACCGACAGCTCAGAATAAACCATGGACCATCAACCACCACTTTTCCTCACCCTCCAGACAAGTGGTATCACAGTAATCTTTAGACATAGGTACAAAAACTCACCAGACAAAAGCTCACAATCAAACACAAACAATATAGGGAATTCCCAACACAGTCTAAAATGCCAAGGCCTGTCAATCAAGTGACAATTTTCATTTAGCAGTTTCTTCTCTTCACACTCCAGCACGTTCATTGGATCACAATAACACCATTCTCTCTACTGTAAGTTAACCATTCAACCATTGTTTTTTCCCAGGGGACTTTGTTTCCTTATGTTGCAACAAAACTCACAAATAATAAAGATAAACAAACAGAGAATTCTCAACACAAGATGCCAGGGCCTATCAAACAAATGCAAACCCAAAGGGGACAGACGCCACCCCAAATGGCACCTCAGATGGTGCCTCAAATGCTCTGCCATAGGGCCTGGAGGTTCACAAATGGGGATCCAAAGGGGATAAATGCCACCCCAACTGGAAGGTTCAAAACCCTCCCCAAATGTGTGGCTCAATCTCCCCATTCCCTGGGTCTCCAACAAATGCCCCATGGGGTGGGAAGATTTAAAACCTTCCCCAAAGGGTGGCCAATCAGTCCCCCTGTTCCCTGGGAACTGCAAATGAGCTCCAAATTCAAACCAGGTTCCCTAGTTCCACTCAGCCTTGTGACTTCCACCCCCTAAAAGGCTCCTCAAAATAAACAAAGCCAACAGGAAGGTCTGAAAACTCTCCATATGGGTGGAATCAGGGTCTTGGGGTACATCCCAGGGAACTTATTCAACAAATGACCAAGGCTGCCCAGAGATTTCCAAATCCATTTCCTTCTCCTCAACTCAGTTCAGGTTGTGGGGAGCCACATCTACTTCAGGGAGACAGAGACGGGAGTTCTCTAGAGCTAAAACTGGCTCTGGCAGCTGCTTGGGCCAACCCTTGCTCTCTCACCTTGAAAAGAAGTTGCTCCTACCTGTGAAGACCCACGGCTTTGACATGGGGCTGCTCCATGCCTCTGCCAGCAGTTGTGGGGTGTCATTCCCCACAACTGTTCCACCCAGGGACACCAAATTCTGTTACCAAAAGCTTGGCACTTGTCCCTGAGGCAGCATCAGAAGAATGAGGACAAGTGATTTGAGGAAAAGGAAAGAGGAGTTTATTAATTTGCCAGCAAATGAGGAAGGTGGCAGACTCCCATCTCCTCAAGGATTCTTGGGCATGGCTCCAGGCCACGGTCCTCAAATTTGGCTTAGAATAAACTTCCTTAAATTAATTTTACAGAGTTTGTCTTCTTTTCTGTTGACAAACTTTTTAAAAAATTAAAGTTAGTTTTATTTAGGAGTCTTATTGAGGGCTGTAGACTGAGCGCCACAGCCTGGGAGCAGTTCTGTCAGACTGCCCTGGCATAGAATGTTAGCCCACTGCTTACATATAGGTGGTGAGGCTTTAGTACGTGTAAAATCATATCAAACTTGTTCAGACGTTTATAAAAACAGAATCATATCAAGGTTTGAGTGTAAGAGCATATTCGGTTATAGATTATAGAAGCATAATGACTAACCCCCTCAGACATTATCATTTGTGTAGGAATAGGCAAGGTCAGGGTCATTTATCTTTTAAGGAATATCACAGGAGCAACTGCAGCTGCCCTGGTTGATGGTTGGGACAAGCCAGCCCAGAATCATCCCCCAAACCTGGTTTCTCTCTCTTGCCTCCTATGATGGTTCCTAGGGTACTTCCTCAGAAACTAGAACTCCACAGGACACAATTTTATAATAAAACCAATTGCTTATCTTTGCCCTGGATGTGATACCAAAATATCAGGCTCATGAGTCAGGAGGGAATTCTAGGCTGAGAGAACATAATAAACAAAAGATATTTTTTAAATATTTTAGAACCAAGTACTATTCTTAGCACATTGCATGTAGGTGATAATTAATTAATGTTTGAAAAAAATGAATAAAAATAATAGTGAAGACACAGACTTAGTCACTTGGCTAAACAGAACAGTGTGTAAATTTTTCAGCTAAATTTCCAGCTTAAATTTAGCATGAACACCTTGGTATTTTACCCCAAAAGCTGTCCATGAAGTCAATGTAACTAGGACTCTTGATATGCAGGTAGCTTCAACATTGTGTAGGAACCAGGACCTTAGAGGCAAGAATTTCACATCTGGTTTGTTAGAGAAGAGCAGAGCTGGTTTCCAGGATCCTGAAATGCACCAAGAAATTACTAAAGAGATGTTAAGGCACAGTGAAAAGTATAAACATATGCATTTCATTGTTATGAAGCAACTGACCTGATCCAAAACCTTAGTTCACCCCTTCCCCAACTCAGATTTTGCCCTTTGACCTCAGGGCCCCTGAGCTGGCTGACCCACTTCCCAAACTATTTAGCAGCTGCTCAGGAATGCAGACCAAAGGGCCATATACATCATGACCAGCCCACTCTTCGTAGGTATAATAACTAACAGAGAAGAAGCTGGCTGTATTTATTACTCCTGAGATGATTTCCAGGTGAGGGAAGCCGTTGCTGTAGAAATTCCCTTCCAGTTGCACCAATGCAGTTTTAAAAATCTGGACTATTTCCCCACATCCAAATGGGGCCACTTATAGTTTATCATCTGCTGATAGGAAAAGTTATCTGCACAGCTGTGGATCCACATTAGTTATGCTCTGAGCAGGACAACACTGTAAATTATTTGCAATATGCTGGAACTCAATGCCGACTGAGTTTATAAATATGATATTAAACTCTTAAGAGGCAGTTGCAGACCTTTTATAAAGCCATTAATTTTTAGAGTGGTTCAGGATTCCAAATTAGCAGCTGGGTGTGGATGCCAGCTTCCTAAAACAGATGGCATTGACTTTTCTAAAAGCAACAACAAGATCCCGAGATCAAACGGGAGGATCAGGACTTGGATGCCTTTTGGAAATCTATTTCAAAGCCATGAATAATAAGTAGGATTCAAAGTCCTTCTCCTGGAAGCTTTCCTGACCACACAGTCCATTGTCTGGAGTTCCTCTGAATTCCTATTATGCTTGCTGAATACTGACTCATTTTAAAACTAATCATATGCAACTTTGTATTAAATATAGTATTTCCTTTTTGTTATTGATGTATTATTACTTTCTCTGACTTAATACTAAATGACTAAAATACTTTTGCTTATTATAAACCCTTTTAGAAATATATTACACAAAAGAAAAAGTCCCTGTAATTTGACCTCAAAAGGAAACCACAATTATATCATTTAGTGGAGAATCCTTCTGATATTGTTGATATTATTTTTCATCCATATGCTGACATATAGGTACCTTTAAACAGAAGTTATGCCATGCATACTACTTTACAACTATTTTTTCAAGTTTCCCCCTATATAGTGTAAGCTCCTTGAAAGCAGGCATTTTAGCTCAATAAATATGGAAATGTGTAGTATCTACATAAATGTGGAAAAAATGTGTAGTATCTACCACATATTAGGTGCTACCAGTTATAAAAATGAGTAAAGTAAAAAAGCCTCAGGTCTAAGGAGCTTACCTACCTGGTGAGGGGGAAAAATATGAAAGATAATTATTATAAAACAATGTGACAGGGACTTTAACACAGGTTTATATAAAGTGCCATGGAGAAGCCTTTCAGAGCACCTGCAGGGACAGAGGACACACATCTGTCTGATTCACTCAACCAGCTGCAAAGAGATTAATTTGGGTTACTAAGGAATGGGACTTGGCTCTGAACTCCTCTCTCTGAATGCCCATACTTCGAAAATACTGGCTGTAAATGTGTAAATGATCTCTTGGAGCCAGTTGATGCACAGCACAATAAAAACTCTTGCTTGCTTTCTCTCTCTTAGCTGATGACATTGACTTAAAAATGCATATGTAATATATTGTTAAGCACTTACCTGTAGGATTCCAGGATTCTGAAAAGGAAGGTGCTTCAACAAAATAAATATCACTGAAACCACCTCCTACACCTCCCCACCAGTAGCACCACTATGCAACCTTTCCTTGAAGTGCCATCTGGTCAAGTACTTCACATCATCTCCAAGTCCTGATTTTCTCCCTGTAAAGTAAGAATAATCATGCCGCTTCAAACACTAAGCAAAAAATACATAGCCTCCTTGGTGCTGATGATTAAATGAGATAATATAGGTGACAGCTCCCAGCTTTTACAGTGGCTATTCAGCAACTGCCAAGGTAATGAGTATATGAAACAAGCAGGACCCAGGAAATGTAATCAGCAACTTTATTTTATTGTTCATCTCAATATCCCTTCAGAATACTCTGGATAAAATTTCAAGTGAATCCCAAAACATTTCTGCTCACTCCAGGGAGTCCTAGGTTTACATTAACCACAAACACAGTCTCAACTCAATAATTCTAATATACGGCTCTGTAGAATATTTCAAATTCCAAACCCAATTTAACAATGAATCTCCCCTTCTCCAGCTGGGGCATGCTGCAAACTACTCACTTTGAGTGGAAAAGGGTGTTGTAGTCTTCCTTATCACCTACACACTGTGCTTTCATCCTACCTTCCCTTCTTGATACTGTAGTTGTAGTTTCTGATTCTACCACTGCAGTTTCCGAGGGTTGAGGAATACAGGGTGGGAGCAGAGCAGCTAGAAGAGATAAAGAGGTTAGGAATATTCCTACACACCTGGCATGCACCTACAATGGCTCTGTGCTCTCTGAGCCTGGCAGGTGTTCAAAGCTGACTCTGTCTCTCTCATGGGACCGTCTTGTGCATTCTTTGGAGACCCCCAACATCACCTTGACCTAAGGCAGTGTTTTCAACCTTGGCGCTATTGACATTTGGAGCCAGATAATTCTTTGCTGTGGCAAACTGTCCTGTGCAGTGGAGAATGTTTAGCAGCATCCTTGCCCTCCCTCTACCCACTAGATGCTAGCAGCACCTCCCCCCATTGTCACAACCGAAAATGCCTCCAGTCATTGTGAAATGTCTCCTGGGGGCTAAAATCCCCCCTGGCTGAGAACCACTGACTGACCTACGTGAATACCATCTATTTCAGTAGTTGCTCACCCACTGTGCCATCTCATGAATCCAGCATCCACTGCCAGCTTCCTTCTATCGAGGTGCAGTTGCCCTCTTGGGAGCTCCTTTGGAATAGACCTAAGATGACCCTTACACTGGCTGTCCTGCACTCTGGATATCCTGGGTAAGACTGAAGTAGACACCAATCCACTGTGCCTTCCAACAGGTCAAGCTCTCCAAATGGTCTAATTCAAGTCCCTTGCCCTAGATTTGGGGATACCCTCAGTTGATCCACTATAGCTTCTCCCTTGGAGAACATGCTCTAAGAAAATAATTCTCACAAAAATATTTCGCCATCTCTATTATGCCCTCAATCTGGTGATAGCTAAATGGTTTCTAGGACCTCTATTTTGAACTATTTACTGGTTGTTCTATATCACAATCTATTTTGGTAACTCCAGGCTATACTATGTCATCACCTCAATTAAAAATCAGTTTAGGTTAGACATGGTGGCTCACACCTGTATCCTAGCACTCTGGGAGGCTGAGGCAGGAGGATTGCTTGAGGCTAGGAGTTCAAGACAAGTCTGAGCAAGAGTGAGACCCCGTCTCTACAAAAAATAGAAAAATTAGCTGGGTGTGGTTGTTTGTACCTGTAGTCCCAGCTACTCAGGAGGCTGAGCCAGGAGGATCACTTGAGCCCAGGAATTTAGGTTGTAGTGAGCTATGATGATGCCACTGCACTCCAGCCTGGGCAACAGAGCAAGACCCTTACTCAAAATAATAATAATAATAACAGTTCAATATCCTTTTATATTGGTATCACTTCCTTTATTTTTCCTTTCTAACCAATTCCAGAGATTACACAGAGATAGTAAGAAAATATCTAAAGCTGTATCAGTTCTCTGTTGCTGAAGTTAACAAACCACCCGAAACCCAATGACTTAAAACAGTAAGCATTAATTATTGCTCGTGGGTCTATGAGTCAGCTGAGTAGCTCCTCTGGTCTCAATTGGACACATCATGGTCAGCTATGGGCCAGGTAGGCATTTCTTACCTTGGCTTTCTCACAGGTTTGGGAGTCAACCAACTATAGGAGCTGGTCTAGAATGGCCTTGCCCAGGACAATGAGACACTCCACCACTTGATCTGTCGTATTTTGCAGCCTGGCCTGTAATTGTTATGTGGTGGTGGCACGGATCCAGGAAGGCATACAGGTTCTCTTAATGCCTAGGCTTGGACGGACACACTCCTTCCATACTTTATTGGCTAAAACAAAGCAAGAAGCAAATTCAAGGAGCAGGAAAACAGACTCATCTCTTGATGGACAGAGCCTCAACGCCACATTCTAAAGAGCGTGAACACGGGGAGATGTAAAGAATTGGGGCCCTTTTGCAATCAATCTACCACACTGTGCTAGAGAACGTGTGGTGGAGAAGTCCTAGCTACCCATCAAAATTCGCTCTCCCTTCCTCCGTGGTAACAGAACTGCAGCCAGCCTTGTAGATTACATTTCCCAGTCTCTTTTGCAACTTGGTGTGACCAGGGTGACTAAGTTCACATCCTGGACTAAGTTTTCACCAATGGAACATGAGCAGAAGTAACATGTACCATTTAAGATACCTGAGAACGTCTTCTGGGAGGCTCTATTCTATCTTCTCTCCAGCTGGAATCTCCATGTAGCGACAAACCTAGTGTCATTTACGCAGCTGGTAACAGTGTTCCAGGGGATAGAGAAGTAGTAACTATAAAGAACTGGGGTTTCCAAATGATCAAGAGAAGCAGAGCTTTTTCCCTGACCTGAATTGTTCACATCAGGAATATTATGTGAAAGAGAAATAGACATTTTTTTATTCTTTCAGCTGCGTTGTTGTTGGGTTTCTGTTACAGCAACCTATCTTCGCCTAACTAATACACGGGAGCAACTGAAGCTGCAGTCTCCATTCATTCAGAAAACTAGGTCAATGGATATTTCACGCTGATATTTTGTGGAAAGAATTCAAGTGCTAACCACCCAACATCCCATGGCCCAAGTTCTCAGAGGGAAAAAATAAAGCAATTGTCTGAACTTGTTAGGAGGATTTAGGTTAGGAAGGTAGGAAGGAGAAATATCACTCACTGCCAATACTTTGTAAATATACTCATTCATATGGAAGCTGCTACTTTTCTCATCTGATGAACCCACATTATGAATCTTTAACCTTTGCCTGAAGTACGTCTGAGATTGCTAGGGCTTCATATCTCAGGAGCATTGAAATTCTAACATTATGAGTCCTTGGAGGAGGATCGGCCACCCTCTATAGTTCCCTCCCAGCTGGAATCTCTGAAAACACTGAGAGATGGAGGAAACTGACTTGAAGAGTTATCAGACAGAGCTCCTAAATTAAGAGGTATTACTAAACCTTAGGGGAGCCTAGCAACTGAGGAGTAGGATCACATCGATCCTCTATTTTAAAATCTTCAAAGAATTCCTTGTGTCTTTTAAAGTCAAATCTAAAACCTTGAACAAGAGCTACCACCGGGCCCTGAACGATCTGGCCTTATGCGACCACACAGCCTCATCTCATCCACCTGCCCCCTGGGTGCTTCCTTCTTCTGCTCCTACCTCACTGGCACGTGCCCTATTTCTTTACTGCACTAAGTTTCCTTCTGCCTTTCTCTCTGCCTGGACAGTTTTCTCCAAATTCTCTGCTTCAGTCCTATTCATGTTTTTGATCAAAGCTACAATGTCAGTTCCACAGGGTAATTTTTCCTGAACCCCCAGGCTAAGATAGAGCCCTCTTTCTACATTTTCATAGGACCTTTCACAGCATGACAATGATTGTAATTAGATAAGTATTTCTTTCATGTTGAATACTAGACTAACAGTCCCTTGAGGACAGAAACTCTGTCTACTTTCTTTACTGCTATATCCCAGCACCTGACACAGAATAACAGGCCCTCAATAAACATTGAATGAATGAACACACAGATAAATGAATGAAGGGGAAGTGTCAGGGAGAGAAAGAAGAGGAAGAGAGACAAACAGACATAGGGAAAGGAGGGGCCCAGAAGATCAGCTTGCCACCTGCTATAGTGACGTGCATGGCAATGAGATCCCAGAAGCAGGCCCTCTACCTGCCCCTACAATCCCAGGAGAGCTGCACGACATCTCTTCTCCGTGTCCGACTAGTTATTTCAGATGTTAGCCAACTCATTTCATTCTCCTTGGAGACATGCATCCCTGAGGAATTGGAATACACCTTACTGCACATTCCCTTGTAATAGCAAACATGGCAAATTGAATCAGTAGCTGGGCTTAGGGACAAATTGCATTTGGAAATTGTATTTATGTATCAAAAAACTAATTACTGCCAAGTTCCACCTCAGTAGTACTTGATGATTTCATTATTGGATCTAATTGTACTTCTATTCGGGATAAGTGTTTACTGTTTTTTAATTGATAATGGAAATTGAAGATACAAAAATGTGAATGAATACCAGGCCTTTCTCTTCAGCTGATTTCTGGCTCATAGAAAACAAAATCACTTTTCACCACTTTCAGGCCAAAAATATAAATATTTTCTGTTGACCCATGTCAACAGAAAATGGGTCAACAGAAAATGTTGGGTGGTCTTTTGGTGTCTGCTGGCCTCAGAAGATTAGGCATAATAATTTGTATCCACTTTCAGGAATTTACCTAAAGAACATAAGCTTTCAAATCTGAGGTGCCCACTTTCACAAAACCACAAATAGCTTATTCCTACAAACACCCACCATTCCTCCCCTGATATGAAAAGAGAAGCAATGGAAGACACAACTCTTCATAACCATTTGGAGAGGAGGTTGGTGCCACTGTCCAGTCTCAGCACAGTTCTGTCTCCAGCTAGGATGGAAGAGGCTCACAAAGTGACCCTACAGCAGAGTTGTGGTGGAATATTTCACCCACTCACCGAACCTGGGAGAAACAGGGTCTCCCATCACATTAAGTCCTGCCACATTTTAATGAAGTAAAGCACTGAATTCTTGCTGTCAATGTTATTTCTGATTTGTCATTTTATAGAAGTGGCAAAGAGGGCAGCCAGTGTAGCAGGCGAAGCAGAAGAAACATGAACTCCCAAAATCTAATAGGGACATCCCCATCCCCACCTACACCCAGAAAGAAGAAGCCACTGTCTGCCTTAACAGTGAGTTTTCATTAAAAAAAAAATGACTGTCAGGTGTTCTGTTAGGATTTTAAAATAAAAATTAAAAATAAATTTAAAAATAAGAAAAATAAAATAAATTTAAAAAAATAAAAAATAAAAAAAAGTACTTGCTTCAGTAGCACATATACTAAAATTGGAACAATACAGAGAAGATTAGCATGTCTAAAAACTAGAATAAATAAATAAATAAAAGTCACACGGGAAGCTGAGGGTATTTTCCAGGTGGTGGCCTTCCTGCCACTTCCCTCAAAGGAAAAAAAGCTTTGCTGACTGGCTGTCCGGCTCATGTGTTTCCCTGTTATGACCAAACCCCGAGTTCCCTGGCCTCTCACATTGTTATCTCTTTCAAGTGCCTCGGTTTGACTCATGTCTCTTTAGCCTGAGGTCTACGCAGTCAGTCAGTTGCAGAATGAGAGTTTGTAACCCACCATGTACAGGGATCTGAGGGCCAACAGGCCACTAGGACACCCCCTTCCAGTCGGGGTCTGAGTAGGCTTCACTTCCTGGTTCCATGACTTCTTTCTCTTGTCAGAGCAACTGAAGGACTCTCTGACTCTGTGTCTCTGCCTCAGTCTTCATTGTTTTCAGTTCTCTCTCTCCCTCTCTCTCTCTTTCTCTCTTCTTCCTCCCTCCTCCTTCCATCTGTCTTTCTCTCTCTTAGTCTGTGTATCTCTCCTCAGTCTTTCTCTGTCTGTCCCTCTTTGCATCTCTGTCTCTCTAGGCATCTCTATTTTTGTCTCTCTCTCTACGTCCCGTTCTCATGAGAAAAGCCCAGACCTCCATGGCCTGTTCAGGCTGAGCTACTTTTGCATCATCTCCTAACATCTCCACAAGATAGTGCTTTCTGGCTCCCTCCCCTCACTTCTCCCCAGAGAGCCCCCAAATTGGCCTCATCTTCCCTGGGCTGACACCAACCCAATTCCACATCTTTGCACCTTCTCATGCTCCACAACTTTCCAGTTTTTCTTAGTGGTTGCTCCCTACCGCCTCGATCGGCTCCTCTGAATGCCAACCTCCTGTTTCTCATGCTTTCTTTACTCCTTCTTCTCTGCAATCACTCCAATATTTCTTTCTTTAACCTGCCTCACTAAGTAACCCAGCTGGGCACCTAATGTTCATCCTTTCCTGAGAATCCTGATCAAACCAAAAAACAGCATTAAATCACACCAGTGCATTATGTTGTATTAGAAAAGTGAAAAAAAAAAAAGAAGAAGAAGAAGAAAAGAATAAATAAATCATTCCAGTGCAAAACATATATGTGCATTTCTAAACTTTATTTTTAATAAGACTGCACCATTGTTTCTGACTAACTCAGACATGGAAATTCCCAAAGCCATATTCATTTTGAAGATGAGAGATTTTTCTATGCAATCCCTGCAGTGTCATTTGAAAACATCTCCCCTGCAGTTTTATAAAGAGGATTTATTTATTCACTCTATAAACTTCTACTGAAGAAAGCCTACTATGTGATGGTATACAGTGTCATCAACACAAAAATGAAAGGCTGTGGCCCTGGACCTCAACAGGCCATCATGCAGCATACCTGTCCCTTGCTTAATGGCTCTAATTCGCTCCTGAAAGTCCTGATGCTACATGAAAAGTCATTAAGTAAAACAATATTTTCATCCATTTTAATGGAAAAAAATGAGGTTGTACTTCACCCTGACCAATGATATCCAAATAATTTACACAAAAAGAATAATATATCAATTGAACAGTAAAACCAAGTTTTTACAAGTACTGAACAATAACTTGAAACTAAATCCAGTCAGTACATGAACTATGGTGCAATGAAGGCTTATTTAGCGCCACACTGGGTGAAGAGCAGGGGGTGACAATTGTAGTGGGGCGGGAGGGAGCCATTCTGGGAAAGGTGGATTCTCCTTCCTGCACCCTTTGCTTTACCAGGTTGTACTTACTTAAAGTTATGGCACAGAACAGTACGTGTGAGGGGAAATGACGTCCAAACACAAGAGGGCTCCGAACACGGGGAAATGATGCTCTTACCTGACACACTAAAGAGTTCTAGTTGACACTACCCCCTCCTCCCTTGCACCGGGCCTATGTATGCAAAGAAAACATTTGAGGGCACTCTTTGGTATTTACCCAAAGAAGTTGAAAACTTATGTCCACACACAAACCTGACACAGATGTTTATAGCAGCTTTATTCATAATTGCCAAAACTTGGAAACAACCAAGACGTCCTTCAGTAGGTGAGTGGATAAACAAACTGACGCATCCAGACAATGGGATATTATTCAGCACTAAAAAGAAATGAGCTATCATGCCACGAAAAAACATGCAAGAAACTTGAATACCTATTACTAAGTGAAAGAAGCCAATCTGAGAAGGTTATGTACTGTATGATTTCAACTATGGCATTCTAGAAAAGGCATGAAGACAGCAAAAAAATCAGTGGTTGCCAGGGGTTATGGGGAAGGAGGGAAGGATGAATAGGTAGAGCACAGAGAACTTTTAGGGCAGTGAAACTATTCTGCATGAAACTATTACAGCAATACATGTGTATCTTTATAAATTTGTCCAAACGCATACGTAGAATGTATAACACCAAGAGTGAACCACAAGGAAAACTGTAGACTGTGGGTGCTAATGGGGTCTCACTGCAGGTTCATCAATTGTAACAAGTACACCACTTCGGTGGGGGATGCTGATGAAGGGAGAGGCCATGCACGTGGAGGCACAGGGAGTACACAGGAAATCTCTATGCCTTCCTCTCAATTTTGCTGTGAACCTAAAACTCCTCTTTAAACAGTCTTTAAATATGAAAAAAAAAGAAATCAGAGGTCATCCAGACATGGTCTGCAAGTCAAAAGTTTCCATATATTCTCTGACTAGAAACTAATGGGTCCTGTAAACAGGTGTATCTTTGCCTGCAAGCAGAATGCTGGAGCATCACTCCACCTTATAACATTTATATTTAGTGTGTTTTGAGTTCGTTTTACTTGAGTGTGCTTTTGTTTTAAAAATCATAATGCCAAAAATAAGAGTCAGTGTTCAAAAAGTGAAATGACTTTTAAGAGCTGTCATGGTGAAGAGTCTTTAGCTGAACAGTTGTCACGTGAGATAAGTCTGTAGACCAGCAGCACAGGAGGGAACCTACAATAGCCAGGGGCAGAGTGGAGAAATAGGGAGTGAGGGATGTGCAGCTCCAAGCTACTAATTATCGGAAAAGGAGGCTGGTTTCTTCACAAGGCAGGAGCAACATCAGTAGCTCCATAAAGCTGAGCATCAAATCACAAAGGAATAAATAATACCTTCTGCTCATGGGCGACCTCTCTGTCAGCCACACTTGGCTGTTAAATTTAAGCTAATTGTGTCCATATCCTGCAGCCCTAATCCCACATAGTTTTCTATCAAATACAAACTGTCAGTCATAAGGAAGACTGGATGAGAAAGTGTGAGCAACACTGGAACTCTATTTCCACTGAAATGAATAGTATTGCATGACATGCGATAAGCTGCCTTATTGTTCTATAGTCAAATATATTTACCCCCAAAATGAGGAACTCTGCTAGCCTGTGCAGTGCCTTTGGGAAATTTCAAGAAAGACCCAGGAAAATTCGCTCAGGAGTAGCACCAAGATTAGGCTCGGGGCTTAACAAATGGAGCAAACCCTCAGTTTCAGCCCTCACTTACCCCTTAGCCTGAGTGTTTTTGTGCAGAGCACAAAGTGCACACCCATGTGCAGCAGCTTCAACAGAAAACCACTTAATGGAAGAATGGAAAGCCCAGGCTACAGACTACTTATTTCAAGGACTATTAAATAGTAATTTATATTCAAATTTCAAGACACAGAAGATTCTGGGGTCAAAAAGAGATCAGGATTATATACCTGGCTAAACCATAACAGAATGTGTACTCCTGAGCAAGTCGCTTCACTTCTTCGCCTGACCTCAATTTTCTCACCTGCAAATAAAGGAAACTGAACTTGCTGACCTCTGGAGATACTCCCAGCTCAGGTCTTCAAGTCTCTAAAATGGACTGGTACAAAAAGTGTGGAGGGTAGCATTGTTTGCAATGACAACAACAATTTTTTAAAAGGATAAAGAAAAAAAATAATTCTGAACACCACCCAAATGTTCATCAATAAGGAATAAAAGTAAATAATGGCACATTTATGTACTGTAAACATTTTCAATGATTTTTAAATAAACTATTTAAATCTATAGTTAATGACATAGAACAATGTTTAATATATAGTGTTAAATAAAAACACACTAAGCTGTAGAAATATATAAAGAGTATGATTTAAACAAACATAGATATATGCTTGTTTTTATTTAAAATGATCTTGGATAACACAAGAAGCTATTTACCGTTGTTAGTCCTAAGTGGTATCATAGAGGGATGAGGGATA
Organism: Cheirogaleus medius; assembly: GCA_008086735.1. Classification (NCBI taxonomy): domain Eukaryota; kingdom Metazoa; phylum Chordata; class Mammalia; order Primates; family Cheirogaleidae; genus Cheirogaleus; species Cheirogaleus medius. The sequence continues at coordinate 4,102,228 of VBSM01001265.1, read as the reverse complement.
AGAAGGGAGCATTTTATTTCTATTTTATATCCTCTGGCTCTTTGGATTTTATCATAAGCATTGTTTCCTTTTAGGATAAAAGTAGATAATAAAAATTTTTTTAATTAGGCTGTCAACAATTGAGATCAAAATATAGAGGAATTTTTGCTAACTCTGAAACGTCACACCATTATCTAGACGTTTGGTCATGTCAAGGGTCTGCAGCCTTGCCATGAACATATACCCACTAGGGTCATTTTTATGATTTTTATGAAATGCTCTCACCTCCCGGTTCCAGCTGGGTGCCATCCTCCTCAGCTTCTCCCTGCAGAAGATTAGCCATCTCCGAGTATCCTGAGTTAACCTCTACCTGAAATAGCGTGATGGTTTTTTCCAAAGTAATGGCTCTCTCTTCTAGACATTAATTAAGAAGCTCAGTTGTAGATTCACTTACTATTATAAGATCCAAACAGAAAAGTCTACCTCCTCTAACTCCACAGGGAGCAATAAAAGCCTCTTCTTAAGAGACTTAATATAAGCAAAGAAAATCCATTTGGAAGGTTGAGGCCCATCAGTCAGCAGGAAGTTACAAATCCCACAGTTGGTGCACACCCGTTGCTGACCTGCACTGTAATAGTATCTGTTTCTGTTGAGGATGAACTAAAGGCCACCATGCTGAGCTCTGCAGGCCTCTGTTCACTCCCAGTTCATAGTGCAGTGACCTCTGCTGACTCCCAAGGTAAATCTGTTTTTTAATCATCTCTTCCAATCCAGTTTCCCCATCTCTTAGATGGGGGTGCCTACTCTTGCCTCTGTTGCTTTTACAGTGAGAAGAAATCAATCAGGAATGACCAAAACACAATGTGTCTGCAAAACACAACAAAATAATCACAGCTATTATAACTTTAAAAACCCACCAGGGCCTCCAAATCACTTGGGGAAAGCATTTTATATGTGAATATAAATCACACCATCTGCTGCTCTCCCCTAATTTCTAAGTCAGATCACTGCCAAATCCAAGCATCCAAGAAAGAAGAAAAATAAAACCATTTTTAGCTTTATCATACCTTTGGGCCTCTTCACCTCACTGCAGCTTAGTTTTTCCTTCTAAGATTTGGATTTCCCCCAGGATATTCATTCAGATAAACCTCACAATTGATGAACTTTAAAAAAAAAATGCATACCCCCCCTAACACACACACACACAGATACTCACATAAACTAATCACTGAAGAGACTGAAGGCAAAGAGAATGGGATTTGGATTGTCTTGCAGGAAGGAAAGGATTTTTGGAAAGTAAGCAAACTAGAAATTTAATTCTGAAGAAGTGGATGAAATAAACCAAAAAGTAAAGGATCATCCTCTTACGCAAATATGTTTAGGCTCCTCCATCTTCATTCAATAACTATTTATTAGGGCCCCCTGGGAGGCAGTAGCAAGTAGTGGAAGGAAAACAGGCCTTAGGAAAAGAATGAATCTGGCTCTACCATGTATTAGTTCTATGGCTTTGGGCCAATTGCTTCAACTCTCCGATCCTCGGTTTTCTCACCTATTAGATGGGATTTTAATACCTTCTTTATAGAGTTGTTTACAGAATTAATTTTTTAAAAATCTGTAAAGTGCCTAGCATAGTCCCTGGTGTATGAGAGGCACTCAATATATGTCAGCTATTCTTCTCTGTCCCAGGCAATGATGAGAGAAGAGATGAATAAAGACAGTCCTGGTCCTCACTACCTGGAAGAGACACTTTCCTTCCAATTCCTTTGTTGCGTAGGGAAATACTAAGTCACACCTAGATTAGGGATGTTAACGTCTCATCTGCTTCCAGATCACAAACACGGCTGCGTCACACACACAAGGGAGGATCAGAAAGCAAGAGAAGCTTTCCTGAGGAAAACGGAGGCCAACCCTGAAATGCAAAACCGCATTACACCAATTATGCCTGATCCAGGCTGAGGTGTCTGGGTACAGTGGATAATTAGAGGCTGCCCCAGTCTTCGCACTGACATGACTGGTGCTATTTAATGTAATTACATTACAGTAAAATGATGAGTTTTCCCATAATTGGTAGTTACAGCATAATTGTGACTACACAGAATATTAACACCCTAATTGCCAGAGCCTTCCAAAATCGTTAGCTAAGTAAATGTTTCCCTTCTCTCAAGACAGCAAAATGAAAGGACTGGAACTTTCTAGTATAACCTCCCACATCTGCCCTCTTCACACACTTAATCACCTCAGATCTTTCAAGGGATCTCACTTTAACCCCTCAAGGATTAATGTCATGCATTTTCCATCTTCCTTCCCTATTAAAAGCTAATCTGCCAACCAGAAAACATGGGACAGATTCATTTCATAGACAAGTATTGTATTCTAGAGAGCACTAAACTCAGTGAGGCAAGCTCTGGTTCAAATCCAGGCTTGCCCACTCTAATTCTATGTGACCTTGGCAAGTCACTTAATTCTGCTAAGTCTTGGTTTCTTCATCTGTAAAATGGGGATTATACCACCATCATAATACACCATATGCACCATCATAATACTAATGCCATGATTAGAATAGACACTTAAGTAATGTTAGTTGAATTTGAGGGGATCTTACTAATCAAAATTAATAGGGTATTGTTCCCTGGGTTATTTCCATTTTTAATGGGAAAGGGATACTTTGAATTAAAACAACCAAGGTCATTATTCAATAGGTAGGTAAAGTATTTGAGGAAGTAGTAGAGGTTTTTTTTTTTTTTTTGCAAAACTCCTAGAGTCACATAACAATGCCTGGCCACTTAAGAGGACAGAATTACATGATAATTTAATGCAATACCATAAATCCAGGTGGCACAGGTGCAAATCCCAGCTCTGCCACTTTCTATCTGTGCGATCTTGGGCAGGTGACTTTACCTATCTGTGTTATTATCTCCATCTACAAAGGCAGAATAATATTAATTACACTAAACTCCAGGGTGGTTGTAAGGATCAAGTAAGTTATATAAAGGTAACAGTGACTGGCACATTGTAAGAACTTAATCAATGTTGATGTTATTATGATTATGAATCTATTGACTGCTGATCTAATTGTGCCTTTATTGATGAAAGAGAAAAACTAATCATTAGACCAGGAGAATATCCCTTTGCATCAGGAAAGCTACAAACACAAGCTTGGTGAAGAAATGGAAGGTTTGTTGTCTCATAGCTGCAATAACTCACCTTTATGATAAATGCCATACTCTAAGAATCATTAGGAAAAGAAAAAAAAAAGAGCTTTCTTAGAAAGCTCTTACATCACTCTCACCAGTGATATAATGATGTTAATGTCTTTTTGAGACTTCAGGCCATTCTAGGATAGACCGAGGAAAGAGCTCATAACCAAAACTGGGAGGTATGACCACAAATGATGAAAACACTCAACAGTAAAGAATGTATTATAATTTTTAAATGCCAACACTGGAATAATTAAGCTGTAGCAGGGTATAAATATATGCCTCATTTTTTCAAATTTGACCAGTCCAATGAGATGCTTTCAACTAGCCTCTTGTTGCCTTATATTTGGAAAGTTGGTTGGAAATATTGCAAAAACAGAAATTTTCTTATTAAATTAAGCATCGTCTTGGAATCTACATAGAAGTGAAAATCAAGGTGAAACAGAATTTGTTAAATGAGAGGGAGCAGCATTGTGCCCTTACAAAGGACTGCTGTCATTCTGTCTACCCAGCACCTACTTTCTGGTGGAAATGTCATTCCCTGCCTACCCTCCCCACACACAAACTCTAACCATGAGGTTTATATAGGAGTAGCCACATTCTCACAGATCTTAACCCCATGGCCACTAATGATTGGTCCTGGATTGGGCTCCACACTGCAGCAGGGCCAGTGATAATATTCCACCCTCCTGGCTACAATTGATTGGCTCAGGGGAGGTCACCTGACTCCTCCTACCACCCCAGCCAACCAGACACTCTCCAAGATTGAGGCCGTATATGTGTGATTAAGCTCTCTTCAATGGTAGGAACTATAAGGCATAAAACTTAGCATCGTTGATAACAATGATCCCTCTTCGTGTGAAAAAAAGAGGAAAAAAAGCAGTGTTCGGTGAGAAGGAATGCAGGAGACACAGTGAAAAACAAAGAAAAAGCTAGTGATGTTCTAGTCCTTGTTCTAGTTTTTCCTGCATCCCAGATTTCTATGATTCTATGGGTTCATGAATTCCCCTTTCTGACAAGTTATATTTTTTGTCTCTTACAACCAAAAGAGTTCTGACTGATAGACCTCTAAATTTTGGGAAGAAGCATATTGACATCCTTAAAAATTGTAAGTAGATGAGCATTGGCACCTTCACCAAAAACCTTCTCGGCTGTTTTCACAAAAGGAAAAGGAGAAGGGCTATGTGTGTATAGTGAATACAACAGGGAACAGGAAGAGTCCCAGGCTTTGGATTGGACACCTTCCTCTACCATTCGCTTGTCAGTCACTTAAGCAGGCCCTTTAGTCTCTTTAAGTCAGAGTTTCCCTATTTATAAAATAAAGGGATTGGATTATAAGACCTCAAAGACCAATTCAAACCCCAAAATCCTATTTTTCAGTTTCATTTCCCAAAGTCAATTGCTTCTGAGCTGTCAGGATTCATTGGTATGTGTCCAGCAGGAGTTGGTTTTCAAAACTTCTCCTTCCCATTCTCCTTTAGCTTGTACTAGCATTTGAGCCAGTCTCAGCCTCTCTTCAATTAAATCCAACACTTCTTGGAAACTGGCTGGAAGGCTACAGCCTGGATGGCAGAGAAGGGATTAACGAGAGTCGCTCATTGGCACAATAAGACTAATGAAGAAACAGCGTGCGGTGATTGCTTCTCTGGAGAGGAGTTTAACCTTGGGAAGGATTTCACTAGTGGTGGCTGAAGACACTGGTGCCTTTGAGAAGAGGTTGCAGACATTAGCCTAGGGCTGCACTCACAGAGAGAGAGAGAAAGAGAGAGAACCTTAAGTAAAGGCACTTGGAATTTGTCCAGGCCAATCTGTAGGGAGCAGATGTCGCCAGGAGCTTGGGGCTGGGATGTGAGCCAAGGTCGAAGAAGAAGTCAGGAAAACCCTAGTGACAGATGAACGGAGCCAGCGGCCATGCCTGTTATAAAATGAAACGCTTGCTTCCAATATTTGCAGCCAGCTTTGCTGTATCTGAGAAGAGTTGGAAGGAAGATGAAAAGATGAGAAGCGCCTGCCAAGCAGATAGCAGTCTTGCCTGCCACGTCTGGAATGGCATGTTTAATCACTGTAGCACACTTTCTCTTGCCTACTAATGACAGAAGGAAGTTCCTGATGCAGTTATTGCTCTGCTGACTGAATTAATGATTTCCAGTTACGGTGCTTGTAAACACACCGTGTTAAGCGTTCACATGTTAATTGAGGCAGCGCTTTGGAGACACTGATTCCACAGATTACTCTGGATAGCAAAGTATTGAGAGAAAGCAGGGCTAACCCAGGGGGTCGGGCTGTGGTTGCCTGAACACTCTGGGCCTGATGAAGTATTTGTGAATTAGGAAAAGGAGACAAGAAGAGAAGAGGATGAGATGGAAAAGAAGATGGGAGAGAAGGCACCAGAGGAAGACAAATAATGCCATTCACCTCCATGACCCGCAGCCTCTGCCACCTCCTATACCCAACTTCATGCCCCCTCCTTGTAGCATTCATGCTTCCCACCTCCAACCCCTTTTTCTCATTACAAATCCCATATTTTGAAGTTACACTGACTACCTCTGCCCAATGGTGAGTCCCATACTATGCTCAAATATGTTAAAGAAAGAAAAAAAAAATTTTTTTTCCCGGATATATTTTTAAAGCCATCAGAAAGGCATGCATCTTTTAAGGTGACAAGCTCACCTGTGGCCTCACGGGGTCCACAGCAAGGAAGACACACGCCAGCCAATCTGAGAGGCGACAGGCTGCGTCCCTCTTCCTGTGGCTGCCACTGCTGCCATCTGCATCTGAGTGAGTCAGGGACTGAGCGCGCAGCAGGCCTGCGAGCAAGCTGCTGCCAAATTACAGAGCAAGGAGCACTTAGGGTGGCGGGAGGGGGAGGAAAGGAGGAAGCTAACTAATAGCTCGCAAGCATGTCTTCTAAAAAGCATGTTAACCAAACAAGCTGCCATCCCTTAATCCCTCCCACTCCTGCCTGAATGTACACTAATTGAAAATTAAGTTTTCAATTTGGAGCCATTTTCTAATTCTGTCTCATTCAGGAACAGTTAGAGCTCCGGTGTTTTGCTGAATCCCCAACGTGCTTTTCATGAGCTCCCTCAGGAAGCCAACAAAAGAGCCTTGTCAACACATTACTTACAGCAGCAGGCAAAAAGGTTTGTGTACAAGGACAGAGTCATCTTGGGAGCCAAGGAGAGCAAGGCCAGACCCAGGCGAACGAAGCGGCAGATCTTGGCTGGACGTGGAACACGGCTCCTCCTCCCTTCCCGCAGCTCCTCCTTCCCCAGTTAAACCATAGTTGCGACCTGGTAAAGGGAATCCTCTTCCTCGTCACTGCCCTGTCCCTGTCTTTCTGGAAACCCTCAATAACACCAGCAGAAACTCCTTGTAGACAGCAACTCTGATGTATATAGACAGCCTTGATCTCCCAGGGTACTTCACTCCGGCCAATGAACTGACTTAAAAGGAGAACAAAATGTCTTAGTAAATAGAGGAAAACAGGTTTGTCGGGGTTTTCTGTCAAAAACTGAAGTAAAAAGTTATAAGAGTTGGTTTATTTTAAGTTTATAGTTTACAAATTTTAGGTCATAACTACTCCAGATTAAAGAATAAAACGATAGCCGGGCGTGGTGGCTCATGCCTGTAATCCTAGCACTCTGGGAGGCCGAGGCGGGAGGATCGCTTAAGGTCAGGAGTTCGAGACCAGCCTGAGCAAGAGCGAGACCCTGTCTCTACTAAAAATAGAAAGAAACTATCTGGACAACTAAAAATATATAGAAAAAATTAGCTGGGTATGGTGGCGCATGCCTGTAGTCCCAGCTACTCGGGAGGCTGAGGCAGGAGGATCACCTGAGCCCAGGAGTTTGAGGTTGCTGTGAGCTAGGCTGATGCCATGGCACTCTAGCCCAGGCAACAAAGTAAGACTCTGTCTCAAAAAAAGGAAAAGAATAAAACAAGCATTGATTCGCATTGATTCTTTTGGCATAATTTTCCCACGAAGTTGTATGATTACATAATAGGGCACTTTTTTATTTTCCCTTTAACATTCTCAGTGGGAGCAAATAAGAGAGTCACATTTTTGAAAAATATTTAAAGGCTTCCTCAGTTTTCCCAAAGGACTCCTATAAACATTTGAAATTCTAATCATTCTCTCTTGAAGAAACTAAGGCATCCTCTTCCTTGTCTACTTCTCCAATTTTTAAGGGTTCTTCCCAATCCTGTTTTGTCAATGATTCCAACAGTCCTCTGACCTCAATTCCCTTAACTTCATGAAATCCTACACCTTTTGCAGTACTCCCAGTTTCACTTTGCAATTGACCGCCATTGAATTTGTATTGCCTTTATTAGACGTTCACCCTTCATAAATCATCAAGAGTCTGACAACCGCCCACACAGACACTGGGTGAGAGAAGGGGATGCAGGCGAGGGCTGATCAGGGAAGGGTGTGTGATTGGGAACTGCTGCAAATGGAAAGTTCATTTGTGGGTGTTCTCATTTGCAAAGCTTTTCGTATGCAATTTCATAGGGCCCCTGTGGTTTGTTGAGTAACTCAGATATCTATCACAGGCTGCTACCAAGTGGTGATTTCAAAATAATCTAATTCTAATGATTGATTGGGCTACTGGGAAGGGGAAGGAAGGAGGATTTGTTTGGGAATTTAATTAATGAAGTCTTCCCAGCATCACTATAAATTAACTATGATAAATGATATGACCAATACCCCCTTCTTAATATCTGTGACGAACAGAAATCTCATATGCCTTGATTTAAATGGAAGTCTAAAAATGCACATCTTATGACAAATTGGAACTCAAGTGACATAAACTTGAATGAATGCTAGAGAAACTGAAATCTCAGGGACAGAAAGAAATGAGTGAATAATATGTGTGAACTTGCCTGGGGCTTGGGGCCTGGAGGTGGAGGGTGGGGAATGGTTCAAAAGCTTAAAGAAAGGAAGCTTCAGATGGCAGGGGAAAGTAAAAAAAAATTGAGAAAACTTTAAGCTCTGGCTGGAGAGGAAAGGAAAGGAAAGATTTAAGGAGTTAAAACATCAATTCATCTTGCTGGGAAGGGCCTAGAACACCAGCTATTAAAAGTGCTATTCACCAGAGAAAATCGGTGGTTCATGGTTTGAGGGCTTATAGAGAAAGTAGTTTCAACAAGGAACTTGAATAGTTATACTTGGCTCCCCACTAGATGGTTGTGGTTCAAAATCCGGCTCAGCTACTGTGTGACCCCAAGCAAGTGACCTAACTTCTCTGACCTCTGCTCCTCATTAAAGAAACAGGGATGTCATTCTCCATTTCAGAGAGTTATTGAGGGTTAGAACTAATGTCCACGTTATTATTAAATATACTGTATACCATCTGGTACATACATCGTTCTCTAAGTGGTAGTTATGATGATGATGATGGTGATGATATAGACTGGGCTAGCTGTAGCCAACCAATGCAGGGTCAGACAGTGTGGAACTATGTTAGGCTGAGCCAACACCATTACTAATCCCGGATCCTGTTACAAAACAGACTTTGTTCTCTATACAAATGACTGAGGAGCATGTACTAAGAATCGGGCTGTCGAAGTGAAACAGAGAGGAACCCACAGCAGTCCCAAGTTGAGGCAAAGAGAAGGGACATGCTCAGGGTCTGCACATACTCTCAGAGGTGGCCAGTCGTGATGAAGGGGCAGCTTCCCCTGGGTGTGTCTAGACAGTCTCAGCCCATGAACCAGTAAGTATGGGAAAAACGTTGTCATTCTTGGTGTTACAAGTGGCAGGGAAAAATAAAACATAACTGCAGTACCAAACCATGAGGAAAGCAGGGAGATTGGGAGGTAAATCCCTGGCTCCCTGAAAACGTTAATAATAACAACAATCTAATGCTTTCATCCAGGGCACTTGTCTCAGGTCAGATTCCCTGGAAACAGAGCCTGAGGCAGGACTTCAGAAGCACTTGACTTGCTGAGGCTGTGCTCTCAGGAGGGACCTGCAGCAGAGTGAGGCAAGGGGAAAACTGAGCAGGGATGTGGTCTCAGATAAACCCAGGCTTGGCCAGTACACCAGGGAGGGAAGGTCAATATCCAGGGCATCTCCGAAAAGGTGCTTCCATCAGCCAACGGCAATACACCACAGAAGGTGGCTGGTGCGAGCCATTAGCCATGGCTAGGAATGGGTGCACCCGCCGGTAAAGGGATCTGCAGGGGAACAAACGGTTTCTAGCACAACACTGTTTTAGGTGCTGTATGTGTATTAATTCATGATGATCCTAGGAGGCTTTCTGTTGATTTATAGAAGAGGAAAGTGAAGCTCAGATACTCCAAGTATTAATAACTTGCTCCAAGTCACTCACAGAGCCAGGATTTACACCCCAGCACTCTGATTCTGGAACCCGCACCCTTGGCCACTCTGCTGCCTTTTGAGATACTGTAATGGGCTGAACTGTGCCCCCCGACACATACACACAAAATATGTTGAAGTCCTAATCCCTAGTATCTCAGAATGTGACCTTATTTGAAAATAGGTCATAATTAGCTAAGTTAAGATGAGGTTATACTAGAATAGGGTGGGCCCTTGATCTAACATGACTGGTGTCCTTATAAGAAAACACAGACACATGAGGGAAGATTGCCACATGAGCACAAAGGCAAAGATTGAAGTTATGCAGCTGCAAGCCAAGAAACACCAAGGATTACCACCAGCAGCCCAGCAGAAACTAGGAAGGGGCAAGGAAGTATCTCTCCCCTACAGGTTCCAGAAGAAGAATGGCCCTGCTGATGCTTTGAGTTCAGACTTCTGGCCTCTAGAACTGGGAGACAATAAATTTCTGCTGTTTTAAGCCACCCAGCTTGTGGGCCTTTGTTATGGCCGCCCTAGGAAACTACTATAGGTACCAGGAGAAGGCACTAAACATTGGGGAAGAAACCAGCCTAGGGTAATTATTAACTTTAAGCTCAAAATAATGATTTGCTGGAAAGTACATTATAACCATAGACAAGTGTCTCAAAATGACATATACACAAGACATTCATACAACCCTCAGGGAGATGTAAGCTGTAATGTTTAAGCTCTCAGGCTCCTTATCATACTGGCTTGGGTTATAATTCTAGATCAGTCTTTTATTTAGCAGCTGTGTGGCCTTAGGCAAATGTATTGACCTCTCTACTCCTCAGTTTCCTCATTCCTGAAGTGGGGACAATAGTATCGTCTCCTAAGAACCATCAAGAAGATAATATGAAATAATACATTTAACATTTAGCGTAGGGCCTGATATGTAGCAAGCACTGAAATAAATGTTGGCTATTATTTCCTTTGCTACGTTGAAATCCAGTCACTGTGGACTTGGAAAACTTGAGCTCCCATCTCAGCTCTACCCTTGCATACTTGTGTACCTCCAAGACTAGTTTCCTCAGTTATGAATGGTGTTGAGCTAAAGAGTTGTTGGAAAGGTAACCCATCAAATAATAGGACAATATATATATAAATCTCCTTTAGGTCTACACTAGTAATGCTCTTTACGAATATAACACATGTTGACAATGCTAGCTTATTACTCTCCACTGAATTAAAGATAATTAACCCCAGGCTAGAGAGAGATCATTGAGGCCAGAATGTCTTGAACTTTTGTGACTACACAAATCACCTGGGAAGATTGTTACAATGCAGGTTCTGATTTAACAGGTCTGGAGTGAGCCCTGACATTCCACATGTCTAAGAAGATCTCAGAGGATACCCACTTTGTGGGTCCAAAATGTACAGAGGCATGTAGATGACTCGGAAAATACCATGAGATTTACCATCGAGATGGGGTTCATCTCTTAGCCATTAGGGCTGGGTCCCCTCTGGAATTTAGCAAGATGATGTATCCTTATTCTGGGAACAAAATAGAAAGGCTTTTGTTATAAATTTTGCATCTGCACTTGCCGTGTTGGCGATAAACCTCCTCAGAGGATCACTGGGGAAGTCCCTCTCGGGTGGGGATGAATACCTGTTTGTGCCCTGAGGGATGCTTAATGCTTCCCAAAAGATTCCCCTCTATCTGAATCGTTTCAACCACTCCCAATGGCCTCCTCCCACCACACAGCCAGTGCCAGGACTGAAGAGTAAACGACAGGTAAAGAAAAATGATGGAGACTTATCGCCACCTATTGGCTCAGGAAAGAAAAGGAAGCATATAGGAAAAGATGTCATTGATTCTAGCTCTTGAATCTGAGAAGGGCATTGGAAGGGGTAGAGTATAGAACGGCAAAGGACCTTGGAGATCGTACATTCTACCCTCTGATCATGGAGAGCAGCCCTGGAACATAACCCATCTAGGGTTGATGCCATCCGTGCCTTTAATCTGTTTGCCAGTTCCCAGAAAAAGAACATCAGTTATAACTCAATGAGGACTTCATGTGTATATCTAGGGGCGTTACTTGTATTATCTCATTTAATCCTCACAACAACCCTCCAATTAAAGACTATTATTATCACCTCTTTTTCAGAGGCTTAGAGAATTTAAGGTCTCCCAGGTAGTTGGTAAGAGCCATTTGCCTCTTAAACCTGAACCATAACCAGAATCCTTAGGGCAGCAAAGACCCGGTCGGCCTCCACCATCCTGGGGTGTGGGGAAGGCACAGGCACCCAAGTGGGGAGTCAGACTCCCCCTTCTCCTCTCTTGCCTGTTCCCCTATCACCACTAAAAAACATAGCTTCAACTTTAGTTGAAAGGTCTAGGCTTCTTTCTGCTGACCAGCACGCCAAAGAATCAGCAATTCTTTCTCCATCCTAGAATATGTATTCTACTGTGTTAATTTTGCAGGGCTGTCATAACAAAATACCACAAACTGGATGGCTTTAAACAACAGAAATGTATTGTCTCTCAGTTCTGGAAACTAAAAGTCTGAAATGGGTCTGCAGGGCCATGCTCTCTCTGAAGGTTCTAGGGGAGAATCCTGCCTTGCCTTGCGCTAGTTTCTGGTGTTTTCTGGAAATCTTTGGCATTCCTTGACTTGCAGATACTTTCCTACAATGTCTGCCACCATCTTCACCTGGCCACCTTCCCTGTGTGTCTCTTCTCTTCTTATATGTTGATTAAAGGCCCACCCTACTCCAATATAACCCCAATTTAACCAGTTACATCTACAAAAACTCTATTTCAAATTAAGGTTATATTCTGAGGTTCCAGGAAGGACATGAATTGGGGGCGGACGTTATCCAACTCAGAAGATCCACCCCAGTGGTTTAAAGAGTGACCTCAGAAGTCCAACTACCTGGATTCAAATCCCAGCCCCAGCCCTAATTAACTGTATGATTTGGGGCAAGTTACCTAACCTCATTAAACCTCATTTTTCTCATCCATAAAATGGGTATGATAATAATTATCTCATCTTATAGGGTTAATATGAAGTTTAAAAGAGTTAATACATATAAAGTACTAACATGCAAAGTATTAAGTATTGGAGCCTGGAAGTATGGTGAGCACTATAGCCCTATTGCCCAGGGTTCAAATCATGGCTTTGCTGCTCACTAGTTTTATAGACTTGGGTAAGTTGCTCATCCTCTCTAGATGACAGAGCCCTCCTTTGTAAATTGAAGAATGATGAGGATAATGAGGATAATCCACTTACCCATGGAAAGTGAGATGGCTGTAAATATTTATAGAGTTAGAGCAGTGCTTGGTATGTAATAAATGCTCAAATAAACGTTACCTAAGATCACCTACGTCAGAGCTCTGTGGAAGGATTAAATGATATAATCCATTCAGAACTTGGGTTTCAGTTTGTGCTCCATTAATGTTGATTATTAATTATTATTATTAATTTATGATAGGCTTACAGGAAGGAGATACAAAGAGAGAGAGATGAGGGAAAGAGAGAGAGAG
>VBSM01001265.1:4058702-4081170 GCA_008086735.1 Cheirogaleus medius | reverse complement strand
GAAAGAAAGAAATAATCAGATCCACGATGCAATGAGTATAGAGTAAGAAAAAGAAAAGAAATAATCAGAGATGTAATCCAGGATGTAATGTGCAAAGATGTCCCTCGAGCACTGTTCATAATAATGAAATACAGGGATAACAGCTGAATGATTAAATAAGTTATAATATGGTGGGATAGATACAATGCACTTATTTAAAAAAACATATTTTAAAAAATATTTAATGACATAGGAAAATGTTCCTGATTTTATTTAAGTGAAGAACAAGTTATAAAATTATATACACGTAGAACAGGTTTAAAATTATGTTTTCTATAAATTAGAATTTATGTTTTCACATATAAATAAGAAAAGCTCTTTTTGTTTTCAGCAAACATACCAAAGTGTTAACAGAGGTTGTCTCTGAATATAGGATAGCAGGAAATTTTTATTTCCTTCTTTGTCCTTTTTTTGTTGTTCAAATTGTCTTCAATGAACATGAATTACAATTCGTAATTTTAAAAATGTAAATATCATTCATACTTTTTTTAACATCTCTTTTTCACTGAGTTTGGGAATAAATTCTGGGGACCATTCTGCCTTGCTGGGCAAAATTAAGTTGATAACAGCTTGTGTCCTTTTGCTCATAGTAGGTATCTGCTATCTGTGTTGACTAATGAATGGGGAAGGTGGGAGGAATGAAGAGGCACAGAGTCTGCTCATTCTCCATGAAGGGAAGGCATGTAGAGGAAAGGATTTTCACCAGTTTCCATTAGTTGCTGCCGTGCAGGAGAGTGGGAGAAGATGTAAAGCTACAGAATCTAAGAGCTGAGACTTTGAAGTTAAATGGATCTGGGTTCAAATGCCACCTCCATCCCCAATAAAGCTAAGCAAACTTGGGCAACTTATGTGATCTCGTGACCTCTGTGTTTTGGCACAGAATTAAACCTACACCTCACAAATCTACAGGGAGAGAGATCCCAGGAGGAAGGCACTTAGCACAGTATTGCACGGCATACAGAAGGCACTGGTATTTGTTAGCCGTTATTTTTGTGGCTGTAGTTACCGTTATTATTAGTAGCAGCTGTTGCATCATCTCAGCTGCTCTTCCCTCCTCCTTCAGGTGCTCTCCACCCGGACACCCTAAAGGTTGGCAAGCAATCCATGCTAGGAAGGTGGGACCAGCCCCAGCCTCCATTGCACCTTTGTCACTGCTAATTCTCAACCTGTTAAATGTGCTGATGATCAAGAGTGGGTTATCTTGGCCAGATGAGGTGGCTCACTCCTGTAATCCTAGCACTCTGGGAGGCCAAGGCAGAAGGATTGCTTGAGCTTGGGAGTTCGAGACCAGCCTGAGCAAGAGCAAGACCCCATCTCTATTAAAAACAGGAAAAAAATAGCCAGGGTTGGTGGCGCGTGCCTGTAGTCCCAGCTACTCAGGAGGCTGAGGCAAGAGGATCACCTGAGCCCAGGAGTTTGAGGTTGCTGTGAGCTAGGCTAACATCACAGTGCTCTACCTAGGGTGGCAGAGCATGACTCTGTCTCAAAAAATAAAAATTAAAAAAACAAATAATGGGTTATATTAATATTTATGAAACATTATGCACTGTATAAAGCCTTTTCCAGAAGGTGACATAGTTCAGACAAAATGGACTTTCTTTAGCTTAGAGAGAAATTCTCAATTATTCCTTTGAGTCTTCCAAACTCCCTAGTTAGTTAAGAAATCCAGAACAAATTTCCAGAGCTTTAAGCACTTTGCAAAACAAAGTGGCTCTACAAATGTAAAAGGTTTTTTAAAAGCATGAAATAAATGATGCCAACTGTTAATAACTTAAACATTGGCCAAAATTTTTTAAAATAAAACAAGTTGATCATCTTCAAAGTACTTTTTGCTTATGTCCTTTAAATCTTCACAATACATTAATGTAGGAATTATCCTTATCTACAGATAGAAAAGAAGGCTGAGAGCATAAAATCAACTGAGTGATTGGCCAAAAGAGCATTAATAACAATAATTTCTGCCATTAACCTCTCTTGGTATTACTCAGTATGAGCCTCAGTGGTTTCATTTGCAAAGTGAGGATACTCAGGGGCATGTCACAGAGAATAATTCAAAGTGTGGCACTTATTATTATTAGGCAGTCACTATGTGACAGTCTCTGTGCAATGAGCTCTCATTTTAACCTCACAACGGCCCTATGGTGTGGCATATTATAATTCCAATTTTAAGATGAGAACATAGAGGTTTGAAGCAGTTTAGTAACTTGCTCAAAGTCACAGGGACAGTATTTGATTGGTTCCCTCTCAGGCCTCTAAACCAGAGCTCTTAATAGCTAGTAGTATCTCTCTCTCTCTCTCTCTCTCCACTCTCCTCTCTCTCTCTCTCTCTCTCTCTCTCTCTCCTCTTTCTCTCTCTCTCTCTCTCCTGTTGTTCAGTAGCTAGAACCATATTGCCAATAAGTGGGGCTCTTGTGTTCCACTGGGCAGCAAACCAACAGGAGGAGATGAGCTGTTCCTCATCTGGAGCTTGTTTCCAGGTAAACAATTCAATATTTCCAGTGGGTTTACTCCACTCCTAGTGCTTAGGAACCCAGGCTGGGTTCCTGGGTTTTGTGACGCAGGGGTCTCTCAGTCAATGTTTGCAGAACCATCTGGTTAAGCCCTGTGGTAGTTAATTTTATGCATCAACTTCGCTAGGCCACAGGGTGCCCAAATATTTGCCCAACCATTATTCTGAGTGTTTCTGTGAGAGTATGTTTGGATGAGATTCATATTTTATTTTGTAGGGTAATACAGATTGCCCCCCAAAATGGGAGTGGGCATCATCCAATCAGTCGAAGGAAGCCTGAATAGAACAAAAACTGAGTAAGAAAAAATTCTCCAGCAGACTGCATTTGGACTTCATCTGCATCATCGGCTCTCCTGGGTCTCCAGCCTGCTGGCCCATCCTACAGATTTGGACTTGCCAGCCTCCATATCACATGAGTCATTTCCTTATAATAAATCACATATATGAGACATATATCAGCCTTGGTTGTCATTTTTCTCAGCAATAGGGCAGAGAGAAGAGAAACTTCTTTCCCTTCCTTTTAGGAAGAAAAAAAAAAACCACTTTTATATACCATTGCCTTGAGAATCTCTTACCTATCAAGTAAACAGCACAGCCCAAACCAGGGATGTTTGATCCCCGAGCTTCTGTTCTTAACCCTTTTGGTGGTTTGAATGGTGTTCTCCAAAAACATATGCCCACTTCCTAATCCTCAGAAACTGTGAACATGACCTTATTTGGAAAAAGGGTCTTTGCAGATGTAATTAAGTTAAGGATCTCAAGATGAGATCATCCTGAATTATCTGGGTGGGCCTTAAGTCCCATAACACTATCCTTACGGGAGACACACAGAAGAGATTTGATAGATGCAGGAGAAGGCCAGGTAAAGACAGAGGCAGAGATTAGAGTGATGCAACTAGGAGCCCAGGAATGCTGACAGCCACCAGAAACCGGAAGAGGCAAGGAACAGAATCTCCCCTAGAGCCTCTGGAAGGCTTGTGGTCCTGCCCACAACATCTTGATTTCAGACTCCTGGCCTCCAGAACTGTGACAGCATAAATTTCACCCCAGAATTGTGAGATCATAAAATGGTTTTAAGACACCATGTGTGTTGTAATTTGTTATGGCAGCCACGGGAAACTCATGCACCCTTGTTCCTAATATTTGAGATAGAATCAGAGGCAACAAATTTACCTCTGGAGAGCAACTTGCAGTGACCAACGATCATTTATTCTTAAAATATAAACTAACAAGATCTGAAAATGGTACAAGGGAAGGGTGCTAACAGTGACTGAGCACTCACCATGGGCCAGGCACCGTCACAGGCACTAATCTCTGTTAATTTTTTTAATCTCTATTATTTCATTTAATTCAGCCTATGAAGTAGGTACCACTAATAAGTATGTGAAACTCCCCTGGCAGAAGGTTCGAAGTGCCTTGATGAGGAACTGTGAGACTCCACACCTGACTTAGAAATAAACATGTTCAGGCCGGGCGCGGTGGCTCACGCCTGTAATCCTAGCACTCTGGGAGGCCGAGGTGGGCAGATCACTCAAGGTCAGGAGTTCAGAACCAGCCTGAGCAAGAGCAAGACCCTATCTCTACTAAAAATAGAAAGAAATTAATCGGCCAACTAAAAATATATAGAAAAATTAGCCGGGCATGGTGGCACATGCCTGTAGTCCCAGCTACTCGGGAGGTTGAGGCAGAAGGATCACTTGAGTCCAGGAGTTTGACGTCACTGTGAGCTAGGCTGACGCCACGGCACTCTAGCCCAGGGAACAGAGTGAGACTCTGTCTCAAAAAAATATATAAATAAATAAATAAATAAACATGTTCAAATAAGGGGCAGTTTGATATAATAGAGGTGCAACCATCAGAATGACTGGATATGAACTCAAGAATGTCTACTCACCAGCTATGTGACTCTAGGCAGGTACTTAACCTTTCCATGTCTTGTTTTTCTCCATCTATAAAACAAGCATAATGCTGGTACCTACTTTACATAACGTTGTTGTGAATATTATATGAGTTAAAATGTATAAAGTACTCGGTGAAGCCTGGTAAATTGCAGTCACTCGATAAGATTTAGCTACTACTATAACACACATGCTACTCAGCACACAGTAAACACTTAATGGATATTTGCTATGATTATGATCATTAGTTCAATTAAAACCCAGCTAGACCTTAATTTAAAAATCTTTCTTTGTTTTTTCTAGAGAGTCATGATCTTTTTTTCTGCTAGAATTAAAAAGACCTCCTTGGAAGACAGAAATTGGATTAAAATAAAAGCTCTCAGAATGTAGGCTAAAGACTAATCCAAAATACAAAGCATACAAAATAGTGGCCGGGGAGGGGGTAGTCCTTTAAGCCTTTCAATATATAATTAATAGAGAACAAAACCCAATTTTGAAATTACAAAATACATAGATTTTAAGACAGTCACAGTACTCAAAATGTCACAATAGGGCAAAATCCACTGATTGTTAGGTAGGTGAGTGAAAGGGAGGTTAGGAGAAGGGGAGAATGGTTTTCCTAAAAATAAAATAAAATAGTAAAAATAAAAACAAAGTAAAAAAAACCGAACTATTGCCAAGAAATCAGTAGAAACTTTTGTCATACTATAATAAACTGTGCTCAGATAAGTTAAAATTTGTTTATTTTCCTTAGTTCAATTCTTTCATTTATTAAACATCTAATAAGTAGTTCCTGATCACCAAGTTATATTATCTGGTGGAGGTGTACACAAACAACTGCAGTATATACTAGAAAGAATTGAGTGTAATAGATAAACAATAAAAGGGGAAAGATGCTCACTGTGAATTTCCAGAGAAAGCACTAGATGTGCCCAGATCTCTCTAGACGTGGTAAGGCTAATTCCAGACTGTCATCAGTGTCAGTATATAAAGCCCTTCCATTCTGTGGTTTTGTTCTATGTTGATGTTATTGCTTTAATTTTGTAAACCAAACACATTTTACTTGTGTATTTTGTCTGTTTCTTTTCCTCTGACAGAATGTAAGCTTCATGCTTGCTTGGCTTGGTTGCAGTCTACAACAGTCCTGGCTCATATGAGATGTTCAGTACATACTTGCTGAATGATGAGCCCAAACACAATCTCTATTCAAGCGGTCAGCTTGACAGAATGGAATCCAGATGGCCCTCAGGCATACCCATTGACAGAGAGTGTTATCTTAGTCTGTTTGTGCTGCTATAACAAAATACCTGAGATTGAATAATTTATAAATAATAGAATTTTATTTCTCACAATTCTGGAAGCTGGGAAGTCCACGATCAAGGCATATGTAGGTTTGGTGTCTGTTAAGGGATGCTCTCTCTGCTTCAAGTTGGTGCCTTATGGCGTGTCCTCTGGAGGGGACAAATGCTGTGTCCTCACATGGTGGAAGGACTGAAGGACAAAAATAGTCAAATGCTGTGTGAAGCCCCTTATGTAAGTAATATAAGGACCTTCATCCCATTCAAGAGGGAGGAGCCCTCATGACCTAATTTCTTCCAAAAGATCCCACCTCTTAATATTGCATTGGAGATTAAGTTTCAACTTGAATTTTAGAGGGAACAAAAACATTCAGACCATAGCAGATGCTACAGCAACTCCTTCAAAAGGGATCGACACCCTCCTCACACTCCTCACCCACCCTCCTCCATCTGTAGATATGGGCCCCAGCAGCAATATTTGGTTTGTATGATCTTGCTTTCCTGCTCTTAACTAATTGGACAGAACAGACATGTGACCTAAACTCAGCTAATCCAATTCTCTTCTCTGGGATTGAATTTTGCCTCTGCATGTATAGAGGAAGTTTGACCAAACGACCTGTGAAATCATTCACAGATCCAATGCAAAGGAAGGAGAATCTGTATAAAACTACTCAGTCATCACAGAAAAGCTGGACAAGGCTGGATGTAGTGGCTCACACTTGTAACCCTAGCACTCTTGGGAGACCAAGGCAGGAGGAACACTTGAAGTCAGGAGTTCGAGACCAGCCTGAGCAAGAGAAAGACACGCTCTCTGCTAAAAGTAGAAAAATTAGCCAGGCGTGGTGGCACATGCCTGTAGTCCCAGCTACTTGGGAGGCTGAGGCAGGAGGATTGCTTGAGCCCCGGGGTTTGAGGTTGCAGTGAGCTATGATGACACCATTGCATTCTAGCCCAGGCGACAGAGCGAGTCTCTGTCTCAAACAAAAAAAGAAAGAAAATACAGAAAATCACAAAGAAGAAAATAAAATCACCCACTCATTAGAGTTTGCAATAATGAAAAATGGGAAACAACTGACACGCCCAAAAGGAAATAGATAAACTATTAATAGATAAACTATGGCACATTAATACCAGGCAGTACTTTCATGGAAAGATCTACAAAACATATTGTTAAGTAACAGAAGCAAGACATAGGATAGAATGTGCAATGCGCTATTTATACATTTTTAAATACTCTATATTATATATAAAAGTCTATAAGAATATAAACTCTACAGGTAGTCATAGTTACCTCTGAGGAATAGAGAGGTGAAGAGGAACTTCTGTTTTTACATGAAATATTTTTATAGTATTTGAATGCAGTATGATGATATTGTGTTCTTATGTTAACTTATTAATAAAAGAAAAAAACTCAAAAAATTATGAAAAGATACTTGAAGAGAGTAGAATTGATTAACACTGGAGACAAGGAAACCATTTAGGAGGCGATGACCTTGCTCAGATTTGTGAGGTTGGGAGCTGACAAGGGGCAGAAGGGATAGTGAAAAAGGTATAGATACGCGATAGATTTAGGGTATGGAATTGAGACTTGTAATTGATTGAATGTAGTATGAGGAGGAGGGAACATTCAGACTGGGAGGCAATCTACTCTCATAGTAAAAGTGTGGGCTTTGGAATTCAGCCACCAGGACTCAAAGTCCATCTCAGCTGAGGGACTTTGGGCAAGTTAGTTCACATCTCTGTGTCTCAGTTTCTTCATTTGTAAAGTGAAATGGTAATATTATTTCCTAGCTCATAGAGTTTTTGAGAACTCTATGTTCTCAAAAAGTGCTTAGAAGTTGCAAATGTTCAAAGTATGTTATTATTAGAATGACTCCCATTAATATTACCGTGCTCATCATCAATATTGTCATCATTATCATCATTAGGACCAATCCAACACCCTTAACTCAGGTGACCAACTAGAAATAGAGAAAAATATAAAACGATGTGAAGCATTCTCCTGGACAGATAGAGAAGAAAAAGGAAAGCAAGTGGAGTTCACCAGCCTGATTCCTGTGGCTAACAAAGAGTCTGCATCGAGGAGGGAAAAAAATAGTGTTGAATGAAACTGCCTGGCGAGTTAGTCAAGGATTAGGTTCAAAGGAACTTGTAGGAATAGCTATATTTTAGAATAGAGAAACACTGGTGGAGTCTTTTCCCTCTTTTAAAATTTGTTTCTAAAAATAGATATATAAAATATATTATGTATGTATTAGCACGGTCTTATTGTAATGAATGAAAACATTAAGCCAAAGCAAATGTCTCCTGAGCAAACACAGCTTCACTGTCTGCCCCAAATCTCTTTCCCTGCTTTTACACATATATGCATCACTACATTGAACATCTAACTTGGGGGATGTGATTCAACATATAGCTTTATTATTGTCTTCCACCATCTCTTTACAATTTCTTCAGGTGGTGTCTTAGTCCATTCAGGCGCTATAACAAAATACGTCAGATTGGGTAATTTATAAACAACAGAAATGTATAGCCTCGCAGTTCTGGAAGCTAAGAAGTCCGAGATCAAGGTGCTGGCCCATTTGTAGATGGCAACTTCTGTGTCCTTACATGATAGAAGAAGCAAACACGCTCCTTCAAGCCTCTTTTATAAGGGCACCAATCCCACTGGTGAGGGTAGAGCCCTCCCAAAGGCCCCACTTCTCAATAGCATCACCGTGGGAGTGAGGTTTCAACATACAAATCTGGGGGGGATCACAAACATTCAGACTATAGCCAGTAGGGTAATCCCATTCCAGCCCTAGAAGGAAATTCTGGCAGACCCATGACTTTTCTGCTTCTGATCTTTCCTAGGAATATGCTTTGAGAGGGGGGTGTGAGGAGAGAGGAGAAAGGAGAACGTAGGAGAGGTCTTGAACCATGCTGTATGACCAGCACCGTCTGGTCGGGTAGAGACGAGGTCTGTCATGTGGGCCACTCTCTGGGGGTCTTAGGGGCCACTTCCCTGACTCCCATGAGGTATTGATGTGCTACTCCCAATTGCCACTTGATTTCTGCCACCATTGCTCTTGCCATAGGGCTTTCTCATTTTCAGGCAGAAGCTCCCTAGAGCAGGACTCAAAAAGAATCCAGAATCTTTCTCATTTACATGGCCCAGCTCTGGTATAAGGGAAGCACTGCGACTCCCTTGCTCCAGCAAAATCTGGGAACACAGTAGATCCCAATGCAGACACCTCCACTCTGCTGCCACAGGTAACTTGAGCTTGTCAGGCATGTCCAGTCCTTTGTGTCTCCCAACCACAGAGACCGTATTTTAGGCTCCTCAAAATGGTCCTAGGCTTGAAGGAAGGAGGTAGCAACTGACCCAAGACTCAACCTACTCACAACATCTTTCTAAAAAAAAAACCAAAAAGTCTCATCACCAATTCCTCCTGTTCTATTTCCTAATCCTATTTTATTGATTGATTGATTGATTGACAGAGGCTTGCTCTGTCACCCAGGCTAGAGTGCCATGGCCGTCAGCCTGTCTCACAGCAACCTCAAACTCCTGGGTTCAAACAATCCCCCCACCTCAGCCACCAGAGTAGGTGGGATTACAATCGCACACTAACACACCTAGCTAATTTCTTTCTATTTTTAGTAGACACGGGGGTCTCAGGCTGGTCTTGAACTCCTGACCTCAACCATCCTCCTGCCTTGCCCTCCCAGAGTGCTAGGATTACAGGCGTGAGCCACCACGCCTGGCCTCCTAATCCCTTTTAATATCCTTAATCTGACCAAGAGGTACAAGAGCCAGGGAATTACTTTTTAACCATTTCCTGTATATATTCTTCACAAATGGATTCTGCTTTTAAACTTATAGTTCGTCTATTATAGTTCGATGTTTCAATCTTGAAATTTTGATTTTAACATCCTTTTACACATACACACATGACTTTGTTTTACATAAATGGGTTCACCTTGTATCTGTTTTGCAACTTCTATTTTTTTCCAACCTAAACTTGTATCTTAGAAATTCTTATCAGTAAGCATATATGATTTCATTTATTTATTACGCTCTTGGATAGTAAACATAATCAGGTGGACCCAATTCTTTATACTGGCAGCAAGCAAAGACAAACTCATCCAGCAGCCAAATTTGACCCCCACACTTGTTTGACCCCCACACTTGGCAGACACAGAGGGTTTTTTTAATGGCATTTGAATGCTTTGTGCTTAACGAGCGGACCAACTACCCTCTATTACCACAGATTTAAGTTACTCTCTTTAAATCGGGAGGAAATACAGTTTGTGACTTCTCATACAGCTTGCACTTCCTGCCACATTTCTATTTCCTGGTAAGATCACTCCGCGCCAAGCCCAATCTTTCAAAAAGGCGTAAGCTAATTTAATCGTCCTTGCCGCATTTTGCACCTCCAAGCGTTAGAGGGCGACAAAACCCCAGGCGGCTCATGGGCTTCCAATAAAGGCCGCTCCCGACGCGCACGACTTTACGTAAGCGTTGGGGGCGGAGCCGTCCTGTGCGCGGTGACTGGCGGCGGCACTGGCGGCAGCTGGAGGCGTAATAGTGTGGGTTGTGGGCTTGGAGAAGTTCCGAGGCGGCAGTGGCGCGGGGGACAACGACGACAGCGGGAGCGGGCCCCGGGCTTGTCGCTCACCATGCCGTCGGTAGAGGAGCTTTACCGCAACTACGGCATCCTAGCCGATGCCACGGAGCAAGTGGGCCAGGTGAGTCCCCGAGCGGCCTGCAGGGCCCGGCGCTCTGCGGCCTCTGGAAAGCGATGTCCGCCGCGGTCCCCGGCGGGGGCTGCTACTTCGCCCTCCCGCGGGCTCCCAGCCGCCTCACGCGATTGCGTCGGGGTGGGCCTCTGAGAGTGTAGACTCTGGCTTCACCCTGGAGACCGCGGTCCCCCGGGTCCCAGGCTTCCCTGCCTCTCTCGGCCAGTCTTTTCTCACCGTGGCGTTTCCAAACTCAGCCCCTTCAGGCTCACTTTAATTCTTTTCTCGAGTATTACTCTACAGATTGCTCTTAACTTTTTCTCCTCCTCTTTGGTGGGACTCGGTTCTTTGAAGATTAGATTGAGAGTTTTCCTCAAGAGGTCCATAAATGTTTTTTTGGAGGCAAAAATCTGCTACAAATTTACGAAGAGCGCTTAGGAGACAAGTCTGTGAAAAACAGAAGAGAGACCCTTTCGTCCAGACTCTAATGAGGGCTCACTATTCCATATATTCCGTTCACTTTCTGAGCGCCTACCGCGCACGAGGCGTTGTGCCGGGCGCTGGAGGTACAGATGGAAAGATCCGTGGTCTCCTGGAATGTACATTTAGTGAGGGAGTCTAGTGATAAATAAATAAGAAAGATTGGGGGAGGGTCGTGAAAAAATAGAATAAAGCAACAGGGAGTAGTGAGGTGCAGGTCTAGATACGTCTGGAAGAGTTCTCTTGCTTTGTTTGCCGCAGACACAGTTTCTCAGCAGTATTGAATTGTTGGTACGAGCCGTTGGATTTTTGTGTGAGTTTTCAAGTATCGGAGTACATTGAACTTGAGAAGTTGATGAGTGTTTTCTTGGGTAAAGAACCAGGCTCTCCTAGAGATAATCTCGATCATTGTTTTAGAAATCCCATTTTTCAGTGCTTAGAATTTTATGGGATTCTTCTGCTTATGCATCCCTTGGAGTAGAGAGTGGAAGATTCTAGAGTCTAGCATAACATCAGTAAAGCTATGGCAGTACCCTTCCCATCCTCTTTTCTGGACATGTGTGATTCAAATGTAACCTTTCTGAGCTGAACAAAAAAATGTTTACATTGTGGCCTTTTTGAAATTTAATCTAGAATTGTGAACATACCAGTTTCAAGTATCAGATGGTTTTCCTTCCCTACTTATTTCCATTTCCTTGGGGAATTTCACTGTTAATGGGAAGTGTATACTGACAGACTGTTTATAGATGTGAATAGAGTCTGTCTTATGTCAGTCGTGAAGGAGGAATTTTCTGTCCATTAAAACAAGATGGGAGATACTATTGTCAATCATAGTTTGTTTTTGTTGTTCCCAGAAAGAACTAGTAGTGAAGATATTCTTGATTGTTGTATAATTTGTCTGTGACTGAGTTGGGGAAGATCGTAGCACATTGTTCTACCTACATTCGACTTTTTTGGGCATTAGCAGAGGGAATGAGGTGGCGGCTAGAACAGTGATTCTCAATCAGTTCATAGATGATGCTCTCCCAAAGAGATTTATCAAGAATCTTCTAGGGACGCTTTGAAACCATACACATTGTGCTATCCTGTCCCCCTACTCTCACTTTTTGCTGGAGTGGAAAAAAGGTTGACATCCACCTATTTAGAGTATGTTATAACAAATGGAAACCAAGCTGGAACTTACATGTAGTACTATTATTAATCATAATTGAGAGTTGCTCACATTTCCCTCTTATGTCACCTTTAGTTACATAAACCAGATTGAAATGAGAGTTCTCTCAAACAGGTCAAAAATGTTTTTCTCGTGGCAAAAATCTGGTATTAATTTAGGAAGGGTGTTTAAGAGACAAGCTTTTGAAAAACCAAAGAGATACCCTTTCGTCTAGACTTTAATGAGGGCCCACAATTTGTTCAGTACATTTTGAGCACCAACCATGTACCAGGCACTGTGCTAGTCACTGGAATTTAGCACAATTCTCTGTAGATGATGGGCGATCAGTGCCTTCTGTAATGACAGCTGTCAAGCAACTAAAGAGAAAAAGATATCTGCGTGATGAAGTGTAGCAATTTGCTCAGGCTCAAACAGTGAATTCTGGTAGAACTGAAGCTGAACAAACCATAATGCCTACGAATTCTTCTCTATTGTATAATACTTCCTTTTAGAGAAGATGTCTAAAACTGCTCACCAAAAAAGATAGTAGGTTTTAGGATTTTGCTTGTAATCTTAACCAGCAAAAGTAAGGGCAACTTAAAGGAGGGGACACCATTTAATTTTTTTTAAAGGAGCTAAAACCATGTTCATGTTCTTGATGCAGCAAAGCCTGATTTTCATATTAACTTTTGAGATTTACAATCAAGGCTTAAGTTTCCTGGCAAATACGCTGGCTAGACGCTTCTGAGACCATATTTGAGTTTGAACTTTCATCTACCTTTTATTTTGATTTTTAGCCTTTGCCAGAGAAGTGAGTACCACAGTTGCTCAGATTGCTGTCACTGCAAGCTATCCTGTCTGAACTATTCTCAATACTCTTCCAGGTAGTGCCCTCTAAATAGGTAGGATAAACACAAGTCCTCTGAGGTTTTATCAACTAATATCCCTAAAGCAGATCAGATCCTTTTTGAACCCCTTTGGCACTATGTTTGTATTTATTAATAGCATTTCAGATTTGTAGTTTATATCATGTGAGGACTTTTATTCCCTTCCTAAATTACGAACTCTTTAAGTGTTAAATAATTTTTTTTTCTGCTTCTGTACTTGTGCTGTACCTTGCCCTTCAGCCTTCAGTAGACATTTCTTTTCTCAAAGTTGAAAAAATATATACGAAGAAAGAACAGATAGAAGTGTTAAAAACAAACAACAAAAAAAACATTTACAAGGATTATCTCTGATAATTGAAGAAGGAAACTTTTACTTTATACACACAAGCATGTATTTTCTAGTAAGCAAACTGCAGGTGATAAATTCTAAGAGGCATTATTTAATACTTCAAAACTTTCCTATTCTTCTATTATCTTTCCTCTTGTAACTGCCATGTTTTACTTACTTACTCGTCCTACTTTCCCCTGTTCTGCCTCTGCTACTTCTTGTTCAGGTCTCCTTCCTCTGCTGTGTGTTCTTTTACCTGTCTAATCTCTTTTCCACTGCGCTCTGGACAGGGTTGCCGACTTGCCATAATAGAGTAAGCTGCGGCCCACCATTATTTTAAATTCTGCTTCAAATTTTTATGAATTTACTTAATTTTAAAATGTAGATAAATACTACATAGTCAAGTATTCTAAAAGTTAAAAAAAAGTATCAGACACCTGTTTAGGGACTATGACAGTTAGGCTGATCTAAGAGTACATCTGTGTGATGCCTAAACTCTGATTTCTCTTGTTCTCTTAATCATTGAGTACACTAGCTCTTCAGGGTGAAAGAGCTCTTCAGGGCTTTACTGACTTTTATTTCATGAAATACTACTCTTCTAGTAGTTTTTTTGGGTTTTGTTTGTTTTTTTGTTTTGGTATGATGAAGCTAAAATCACAGATCAACCAAGTTCATAATCCCTCAAAAATATGTGGAAGTATTAACAACCTACTTTAGTATCAAATGCAAACTAGACTTACTGAGTCTGAGGAAGAAAGTGGTAATATAGCTTAGCCAATTTTTTTTTTGTATCATACTTGAGAAATATGTTTGTTGAAACTACATACTTCTCTAAAATAACGCTTTATTTCTTAGAAGTTGCATTCTAGATGCAAACATGGCCTTACCTGCTGCATCAGTGGCCACTTATGCCTATTGGTTGTGTTTTGACAATCACGACCACAATTTTTTTCTTTTAGAATATATCTGATGAATATAGAGCAAATTATACCTGACTTTTTACTTAAAAGAATCTTAAGGATTTCTTTAGAGTTCTGCTTTCAAATTAGATATTAAACATACACCAAAATACACAGTTTTAGAAATACATTTAAAGTGTTTATGATTAAAGCTTCTTATCAGGATTACAAACTTATGTATCTAACTGAAATATACAACTGTGTTGGAAGTTGAAAAATAATCAGTGCTTTATACTATTTGAAATATTTTATTGTAGTTACAATCTTAGCTGTGTCACTAAATCACTGTGATTGCTGATTTAAATGGAGTCTTTCAAACTCATGTTCTGAGACCTTAGTTAACAAAGGGGTTGGGGAAAGCTTGTCAGATTTGGACCATCAAAGGTAAAAATTTAAGCCTAAATATAGGCTCCACACAGGTATCTAAACTGGGATGCAGCATCCCAAGCACAGCAAGCCCCTTAGAAAGTTAAGACATTTCAACATATTCAAACTAGAAATAATCAAAATTTCTACCATTAGTAGACATCAGTTTCATCAAATAGTTTAACATCAATTATGAATAGACTTCAATTACCCTTTATATAACGCAAAAATAAGATTAAAATCTTCCTTGCCAGCTCTTTGATTTGTATTTTCTGCTTTATTCTTTCTTTCAGCATAAAGATGCCTATCAAGTGATACTGGATGGTGTGAAGGGTGGTACTAAGGAAAAACGACTAGCGGCTCAGTTTATTCCGAAATTCTTTAAGCATTTTCCAGAATTGGCTGATTCTGCTATCAATGCACAGTTAGACCTTTGCGAGGATGAAGATGTATCAGTAAGTTTGTGAATAACACTTTTCAGCAATCTTTCAGATGATTTTTGTATGTGGCTGTTATAATTTAAGTAGCAATCGTATCAGTGTACAATAAAATACTGCAGTGAGCTCTGGCATGGCACCATACCCAGGTTTAAATCTACATTTGAGAAAATGTATTAGTTCTTTTTACCACCTTTCAATTGTGAAAACTGCAGAGAATCCTAAAATACTTTGTTTTGCTTATCCATTATCCACTGGTAAAAACAGGTGGCTCATATCTTTTTCACAAATTGTTGTTGGTTGTACATATGAAATTAGACTGTTTTCAATTTGTGCTTACTTGAATATTTAAAGTATTAACAGTGTCACGTCCTAAAATGTAGTTTCAATACCCTTATATGTTTTGCATGGCAGAAAAATAATTGGTCTGTGTAAAAATTGTATTACCAGCATAAGAAGAAATAGTTTTCCTTAGAACAGAATTAACTGTTGGCATTTCTGGCTGCTGATACAGGTTCCTAAGAATTTTAAACTATTAGCTCCTGGCTTTTCAAATGAAATCAGTGAATCACCAACATTTCATGCAGAATTTGCTGGATGTAAGCTCTGTACATTTTTTAATGTAAACTCTAATAAGTCAAGATCAGTATTTGGAATTAAGCTCATAGAAGATAGCCAGAAATGTTGTATTAAGTACTCAATACTGAATATTCTGAAGTAAGGGGTTACTAGCTATGACATTGCCAGAGTAGCTATATTTAAGGAATACTGTATTATATGCCCAAAGGTAGAAAAAAAAACTAACAGTTGTGTATAGTTGGTATATAAACAGTTGTTTATAATCTCAAATCTGTCTGCTCTGGTCGGATACTATGTTTAACATCCCTTTCCACTACATTTTATTTTATTTATTCTGTGAAACTTGAAAACTAAATTGGAACAGATTATTTTTTAAATTGCTAGAAATCTCATGTTTTCTATTTTTGTGATTCATATGTCCCTAATTATGGTTTCTCTGTAGTGTTAGTTTTTTTTTTTTTTAAAGCTGAGTTTGTTGTTTTAAAGATGATAGTATTTGGTTAATTCTTGTTTGAAATCATGCCTAGATTCGACGTCAGGCAATTAAAGAGCTGCCTCAATTTGCCACTGGAGAAAATCTTCCCCGAGTGGCAGATATACTAACCCAACTTCTACAGACAGGTAAGGGACTTTATTATTATCTTTTTATCTAAATATAACTTCCTTCTGAAATAGTGACTATTTTTAGCTTTGGGGGAAGGTGCTAAAGGTCCTTCCTCTGATAGTGATTAACCTTTTTTCGTTCAGTAATTTGAAGCTTAATGACTTTTGATTGTGTAATAATCCTAGCATTGTTTTGTTTTTAAATCTGTTTATAAAGCCATGATGACTGGATTCTTTTGGGAATTTTGATGCATCATAATTTTTCCCCCAATCTCCTGTAGTTTCATAATTGTAGTATCAACATAAAAGTTTTTCAGGCATGCCAGATTAGGTTCTTTACCCTTATAATAAGAAAGATGTCTCGTTTTGGTACTTGAGGAAGTGACTTAGTTACAACTCCTGTCAATGTAATCTTTGGGAAACTATATTGGATCTTAAGTTTGAAATTGAAACAGATGATATTTTTAATATGTTTTATATTTGTTGTGCTGCTTTATCTCTATCCAGATGACTCTGCAGAATTTAACCTAGTGAACAATGCCCTGTTAAGTATATTTAAGATGGATGCAAAAGGTAAGGCCAGTTCTTGTTCTGAATTGCGTTTGATGTTTAGAAAAAATCAGGGAGTTTTATGTTACTAATTAAAGATAAAGTCTGAGGTTCATCTAGAGATCTATTTCATAAAAAAAAGTCTCCTCAGCTCAAGATGTTTGTGACTAGAAAAACCAGCAGAAATAATTGCAAAAACAGATCAAATTCTTTCATGAGTAATCTGTTGGAAAAACTCCCTTTGCCACTTTAAAGAAATTCTTCCAAATAGTGATTTTAAAAAAAGGAAAGTCATGCTCATGCTGGCTCTGTCCATAAACAAATCATGCGATCACTCTTACAGTTGGGGCTGTAGAAATTTCAAACTAACTTTAACTTGTATTGATGCAATTTAGGATGTTTACTAACTGTTTACTAACTTGTTTGAGAAGAAATGCTTTAAATTGAAAAACTTCATCATAGAATTGACTTACTACAGATAGCTATGTCGTTTTGCAGGGACGTTAGGTGGGTTGTTCAGCCAAATACTTCAAGGAGAGGACATTGTTAGAGAAAGAGCAATTAAATTCCTTTCTACAAAACTTAAGACTTTACCGGATGAAGTTTTATCTAAGGAAGTGGAGGAGCTGATACTAACAGAATCCAAAAAGGTACGCTTCAATCATCATTTGATAGAAAAAGAACATATTTTAAATTGGCAGTATTCATCAGTGCAGTGTGTGGCTTGTGTATAAAATGGTATATCCCATCAGAACCACCACGGAACTTTCAAGTCTTTCTTATATCATTATTTAGTGCTTTGGTTACTTGTAATGATGATTCAGTGCATTAATTTAGAGATGTAATCACATTTAAATCCTGTGTGGTATTATCCTCAAAATCTGTGTATCCTGCAGATCTTTGTACAAATCACCTTCAGGAAACTTTCCCTAATTCCTACTCTTTTCCCCATTTTAGGGTTTTCTTTCATAATAATCTTGATCATTTCAAAATGAAATATATTATATTGAAATGGTCTATTTTTTCATCCTACCACATGGCACTATATGCTCTTCAAGAGTGAGATCATGCTTATTTGCCTGCCCTCCCAGCACCTAGCATAGTTACAGATGCTGAGATTGGCAAGGTGTGCTACAATTAACTTTTCACTATAAAGTGCCAAAGTTTAGGGATAACTTACTTTTTTTATATGTTCAAGAAGATTCAATGTTTTCTCTGTAATAGCACCATTCACTTGCTTCCTGATAAGATTTTTTCAGTGACAGAGAAAAGAACAGCTTTCCACATGGGAATATCAGAATATTTTAACACTTTCTAGAGCTTTTAAATGGTTTTTCTTTCCATAGTTTTCACTGGGAACAGGACACTGCAGCTCTTCATGTTGCGATGTTGGAAGTCTATCATCTAATTTCTTCTTACCTGCTTATATGGTGGCCACTGTGTCTTGTACTCTGTCAAGGTGGACCAGTTTTTCTGTCCTCATTGTCCTGAGGGATAACTAAGGAATTCAGTTAACTTGCTTTACCTTACAGCCTCAACTCTGATTGGCTCTTTCCATCAGTATTTCAGAAGCATTAATATCACACTGACTTTAGTAACTGAAATAAATTTGCTACTCTCCATATTGCTTTTTTTTCCCTATTCAAGTGATAAAGACACTGTTATCATGACTTATCTCTTTTCTAGGTCCTAGAAGATGTGACTGGTGAAGAATTTGTTCTGTTCATGAAGATACTGTCTGGGTTAAAAAGCTTACAGACAGTGAGTGGAAGACAGCAGCTTGTAGAGTTGGTGGCTGAACAGGCTGATCTAGAGCAGACCTTCAATCCTTCAGATCCCGACTGTGTGGACAGGCTCTTACAGTGCACTCGGCAGGCAGTACCCCTCTTTTCTGTAAGCTCTTTGTTTTACGTAGTTGGTATTTCGATTATCCTATTAACTATTTATATTTCTATAGGTATTCCCTTTACATTCTCTTTAAACCTTTCCATAAAAGTATTCTTAACACAATGAAGTGAATACACATTGAATATCCCTTATCTGAAATGTTTGGAACCAGACATGTTTTGGAATTTGGATTTTGGAATATTTGCATAGTGCCACTTTGAGCATCCATAATCCGAAAACCTGAACTCCTTCAATGAGCATTTCCTTTGAGCATGACCACTGAGCATCATGTCGATGCTCATGAAGTTTTGGTTTTTGGAGCATTTTAGATTTTTAAAAGTCATGAGATGCCAGGTTTGGTGGCATGCTCCTATATATAGTCTCAGCAACTCAAGAGGCTGAGGCAAGAGGATCACTTGAGCCCAGGAGTTGGAGACCAGCCTGCACAATATAGCAAGACCCAGTTTAAAAAAAAAAAAAAGGTCATAAGAATTTTGCATTCTGTCTCAGGCTTTGTGTTTTCCCTGGCCATGAATCTTCTGGGATGTGCATAACTTAGCTTTAAAAATACAGTTTAAAGGAACTAGCCTTTTGAGAAATGTGCAGTCTGAAAGTCCACCATTAAAATGTCCCCCCAAACTTCATGTGAGAATCAAGGAAGAGTTCAAAGATAGGTTCCAATGCTCCAGATGATTTTGCAACACAGGATATGAGGGGTCTTCAGAAGTTCATGGAAAATGCATATTATGAAAAAATTATGCATGGATTTCAAAATTGCACCAAAATAAACTAATACTAACTTGTTATAACATGTATGAATAGGGTCTAGTTTGAGGCACTAAGAAGGATAAGACATCAGTTTGAAAAGAGCCCTATCAAGGCAACATGAATTCTACTAAAATTGAAGCAAGAACAAGCATCAAATTTGTGGTGAAGCTTGGGCTGAAGAGTGGTGAATCACTGATGCTTTATGAAAAGCAGGGACAGTGCCCCAAAGAAATCAGCAGTTTACAAACAGATAACTCATTTTAAGAAGGGACGAGACAATGTTGAAAATGAAGCCCATAGTAGCAAACCATCCACATCAATTTTCAAGGAAAATGTCTTGCTCATGCCCCAATCAAAGAGGACCAGTGATTAACAGCAGAAACAAGAGCCGACACTATAGACATCTCAGTTGGTTCAGCTTACACAATTCTGACTGAAGTAAACTTTCCACTCAATGGGTGTCAAAACCGTTGCACCCACATCAACTGCAGGGATCAAGATCCTGAAGCATTTCTTCAAAGAATTGCAGGAGATGAAATGTGGCTCTACCCGTACAATCCTGTAGACAAAACACAGTCAAAGCAATGGCTACCAAGAGGCAGAAGTGTTCCAGTCAAAGCAAAAGAGGACCAACCAGTCAAGAGCATGGCAACAGTTTTCGGGATACCCCAGACATTTTGCTAGTTGACTTTCTGGAGGGCCAAAGAATGATAACATCTGCTAATTATGAGAAGGTTTTGAGAAAACTTTCTCAGAAAAATGCTCAGGTAAAAGCTTCACCAGAGATACCTTCTCCACCACAGCAATGTTCCTGCTCATTATTCTCATCAAACAAGGGCAATTTTGTGAGAGCTTCAATGGAATATTATTAGGCATCCACTTTACAGTCCTGATTTGGCTACTTCTAACTTCTTTTTGCTTCCTAATCTTAAAAAAATCTTTAAAGGGCACCCATTTTTTTTTTCAGTTAATAATTTTAAAAAAGACTACATTGACATGGTTAAATTCCCAGGACCGTCAGTTCTTTAGGAATGGCTAATATCACTTACAGAAGTGTCTCAAACTTGATGGAGGTAATGTTGAGAAACATTTGTATTTTTTATTTTTATGTTTTAATTCCATTTTTCACGAACTTTTTGAAGTCTCCTCACAGATCATCTATTGAGGTTATTTCTGGGTGTGCTGTGTATGTACTATAGTGTATTTTTAGTCGTACTATTGGATGCTATAATGCTCAGTTAGCATTTATTGAATGAATTTCTACTGTAATATTTCAAGGAATATCTGTCTTTTTTGACCACTTAGTTTCTTTTGATTTTTTTACAGAAAAATGTCCATTCTACAAGGTTTGTGACTTATTTCTGTGAGCAGGTTCTCCCTAACCTCAGTACCTTAACTACCCCAGTGGAGGGTCTCGATATACAGTTGGAGGTAAGAGAATATTTCTGCTTTAGCACTAAAAAGGCATTCTCACATTTTAACAAAAATGTAAAACACTAACTTAGATCTGATTTCCAAGGGAGTAATTTAACCTGATTATTCTCTGTATGCCCAGAATCTAGTGTAGAGATTGATAATGAAGAGCACTTAATGATTGTTGAATTGGACCGAAATATGGAAATGCATGTGCCATTCCCCTCACAGATCTTCGGGATAGAGAAGTGTCTCACTGTGCACTGACAATGTAGTTTGCTTTGAATGTCCTGGGCTAGCTGCATGAGGCTGGGATTGGGTAAAGCAGGGATAAACCTTGAGGATAGTGATAATTACCAATATTTTGAGTGAAGAAGATCCAGAGACTAAATTTAATAACAAATGAGTTCCACCTTGAATGTTAGTAAATAGTTCTTTGCTGTTGAGAGTTCTTCCTAAGTTTTTTTTTATAGTACAAACTAAATTAATATATCTATAATTTTTTCATTGTAATTAGCACTGTCATTAACCTATAGCATAAAGTGTCATGTATATTCTTCTCGTTATTTCTTATCACAGATACATTGGGAGTCATGAGATCTGGGTTTTAGGGTATATCCTGCCACTCACATAACACTGTGACTTTGCCATGCCACATCTCTGACCTTTACTTTCCTCAGTGGTAAAATAGAGCTGCATCTCTAAGGGTTTTTTCCAGTTTGAACATGATTCTGTGAAAGCATAATTGAAAATAAG
This sequence comes from Cheirogaleus medius, assembly GCA_008086735.1. Lineage (NCBI taxonomy): Eukaryota > Metazoa > Chordata > Mammalia > Primates > Cheirogaleidae > Cheirogaleus > Cheirogaleus medius. The sequence goes on along the minus strand of VBSM01001265.1, from coordinate 4,059,545 downwards.
TGAAGTATTAGTTATCTAGAATTATTTTCATTTTATAGCCCTTGCTTATTCAAAAACTAGTGGTAATAACAGTGAATTTTGTGTTTTAGGTATTGAAATTGTTGGCAGAGATGAGTTCATTTTGTGGTGACATGGAGAAGCTAGAAACAAATTTAAGGAAACTATTTGATAAGTTATTGGTAAGAACTTTTTCCTTTCTTTATGGCATAGGCGTGGTCAATATAGATCTCCAAAGTCTAATTTAGCATTAATTTCTAGATAATGAGAACCAGCTTTTGAAATTTCAATTTAACAATAATCCTAGCAAGTGTTGTTAGCTACTCAGGCCACCTGTCTACTCTTTTAAAAACTCTGTTTTAATCTTGGCATTTCTTTTGTTGATGCTTTGCATAAAATATAATATGAGCTTTATATAGATCTTTCTATTATTTCTGTATCAAAGTAATTTTATATCTGTAAAAGAAATTAGCTCTGACTCTCCTAATTAGGCCAAAACGTCTGAAAACTGAAGTTAGCATTACAAAAGGTCATTTGCTCCAGGTCACTAAATAGGTAGCTGCCAGGTAGGTTTAGCAACCAGGATATAAACTCTATCATTTAAGTTATAATGGCCAGGCGGGGTGGCTCATGCCTGTAATCCTAGCACTCTGGGAGGCCAAGGTGGGCGGATCGCTCGAGGTCAGGAGTTCAGAACCAGCCTCAGCAAGAGCGAGACCCGGTCTCTACTAAAAAATAGAAAGAAATTAATTGGACAACTAAAAGTATATAGAAAAATTAGCCGGGCATGGCGGCACGTGCCTGTAGTCCCAGCTACTAGGGAGGCTGAGGCAGTAGGATTGCTTG
>VBSM01001265.1:4037806-4058602 GCA_008086735.1 Cheirogaleus medius | reverse complement strand
TCAAGGGATCCTTCTGCCTCAGCCTCCCGAGTAGCTGGGACTACAGGCATGAGCTACCACACCCAGCTAATTTTTTGTTTGTTTTTAGTTGCCAGGCTAATTTTTTCTATTTTTAGTAGAGACGGGGGTCTTGCTCTTGCTCAGGCTGGTCTCAAACTCCTAAGCTCAAGCGATCCTCCGCCTTGGCTTCCCAGAGTGCTAGGATTACAGACGTAAGCCACAGTGCCGGGCCACAGGAGCATCAACTTTTGATGCCAAGCCTAGAATAGCTTGGCATCAAAAGAATCCTGAGTCTTCCACTTACTAACTTTGTCACCATAGGAAAGTTATCTAAGCTCTCAGAACTTCAGTTCCTTCATCTGCATAAGTGCCTAATGAACGTTAACTACTTTGAATTTCATTAGTAGTAGTAACAGCTGTAACATAGGTTAATATTGATAGTTGGCAGGCTAGAGCATTCATCCAATAAGTAAAAAAGAAATCTTACTTAAGGTGTCTGTTTTTGGTATAATAGTTTTGAAATGCTCCACATCTTAAAGGCATCCCCTACAATTACTTGATTATCTTGATGTAGCAGATTGCAAACATCACTACATTTTCCTCTCTTAGGAATATATGCCCCTCCCTCCAGAAGAAGCAGAAAATGGCGAGAATGCTGGTAATGAAGAACCCAAGCTGCAGTTCAGTTATGTGGAATGTTTGTTGTACAGCTTTCACCAGTTGGGCCGAAAACTTCCAGATTTCTTAACAGCCAAACTGAATGCAGAAAAGCTCAAAGATTTCAAAATCAGGTGATATATTGAGGTGGTTCAATCCTTGACAAAGGTGATAGCTATCTTGAAGCTCCCTGAGTTTTGTTTTTGTCGGATAAGCGCATTCTCCCCACCCTGCCTTTTCCCAGTGGAATAAATTGAAGGGTTCAGAAAACAGGCATGTGTGTAAACCTATGACAGAAATGGCATAACAAATCAATGCAGGGAGGTGAACTTTTTAAAAAGTGGACTCTGACTCTTCCTACTTGCATTATGATCTTGGGCAGATTCCCTAACCTCTCTTAACTCCCCACATTTTTCTCAGCTGTTAATTTAAATGATAATAGTACCTACCTCATAGAGTTGAGGGAATTTAACAAGACAATGAATATAAAGCTTTTAGCACAGTGCCTGGCAATAGGGGGTACTCTAAACTGTAGCTGCTATTGTTAATAGTATCTTAAGGTGTTACCTGAGGAGCAGCACTGGAGAAATCAATAGAAGTTGTTTTCATGAAGACACTTTGTATTGATTGTTCCATTAACAAATTCACATCTTAAATGCTTGAGACATTGTGTTACTGTTACCATCCTCTGCTGTTTGGTACTGCCGAGGTTGAACACTTGATGAAGCACAGTCAGCTTAGGAAATTACTCTTTAATCTATTGGTCATGTACCCATTTCTGCTCTTAGTGTTGTTTTGCTATAGTAGATTTAGTTTAAAAACAAAATCAAAATGATGAATTGCTAATTAACAAATAATTTCTTCACGTAGGCTGCAGTACTTTGCACGGGGTTTGCAAGTTTATATTAGACAACTTCGCTTGGCTCTCCAGGGTAAAACAGGCGAGGCCTTAAAAACAGAAGAGGTAAGAAATACTGGCTCACATCTCATAAATTGCCAACTCCATACCAAACTATATAGATTTATGTTGGGATTTTTTTAGTTTTCCCTGATCTCACCTAATTTAATCAGTCCTCATTCCAGTCCTGGTGAAATATTTTAGATTTTCATTATGTCTTCCTGTAACTTAAAGTGATTTCTTTTAAAACAACTCCTGTATGCATTTGACCTATCCCTTACTCATTTTTCAGGTAAATTGTAGATAACATTTTAATGTTCTAACCTATTAAGGGAACGTAAAGATTATTTGCTTTTTTTTGCCATCTCTAGAGTTGTTTAGAGTCCAGAAATAGGAATAAGTTTTCTCTATAGTTTTAAACCAAGGAATTTACTGACTGTAGAAGTGATTCTGAAAGAGAAGTGTAATTACTCTAGTTCTATGTCGGAATGGAGTATGCATCATAGAAGTTATGGCATTTTAATTTAATTTTGTTTTCCCTTTGCAGAACAAGATTAAAGTTGTTGCATTAAAAATAACAAATAATATCAATGTTTTAATCAAGGTAAGTTTTCCTTTCTTACCTAACCCAACCAGCTAGCTAAAAAGTCAGTGCAAGAGATTTTCCATGTGTTCTGAGGTCTGTAATGGTACTATTTAAGGGTAGATGCTATTTCATTTTCAACATTTGGCCTTTGGAAGCTTTATACTTTTTATAATACCGGGTGACATTTCTGCAGCTATCATAAAACATAACACTGTTTTATTGATTTAAAAGTTTTGCAGAAGTTACTGCACACAGGGTGGCATGCAAATTTCCTATGGCCCAAGGCATTGAAGCAGAAGATTTAAAGTTAAAATTTTCAGTGACTCAAGTTCTGAGAGTCTTAATGCTTTTGGGTCCTTTTGAGTAGCCAGAAAACTCTGCTTCACTTACTCTAAGAATGGACATGTGCTATGTAGCACATGAAATGTTTTGCCATAGTCTTTTCTGTAAACTTGTCTATATGATGAACTGAGAGCTTTCTGTACTGTTGCCTAGGGGTATAACTTATCATTAAGCCATAAATACACTTCAGTTCTGTTTACACTTCCCAAGTATCTGCTGACCTAAACAAAAAACTATTAACTTGAGAGAACAAAAACAGTATCACGAAGTAGCCATCACTTGTTACTACAACTTAACATTGTGGCCAAGTGGGAGAAATAAATGATATCTGTAACACCTAGAGTGCAAAGCCTGACAGTAACAAAATTGAAACTAGTTTGCCTCAAAGCTAATCTGGTAAAAATCATATGGTATAATTACAGTTGATGCTTGAACAACATAGGGGTTGGGGTGCTGACCCCCCACCCCCACCATCCTGTGCAGTCAGAAATCCTCGTATAACTTTTGACTCCCCCAAAACTACTGATAGCCTGCTGTTGACTGAAAGCCTTACCAATAACATAAACAATCAGTTAACACATATTTTATATGTTATACGTATTAAATACTGTATTACAATAAAGTGAACTAGAGAAAAGAAAATGTTATTAAGAAAATCATAAAGAAGAGAAAATATATTTACTATTTATTAAGTGGAAGTGGATCATAAAGATCTTCATCCTCAATATCTTCATGTTGAGTAGGGTAAGGAGGAGGAAGGCTGGGTCTTGGCCTCTTGGTTGGCAGAGGAAGTGGAAGAGGAGGGAGGAGAGGCAGACACCCTCACTATAACTTTTGTTGAAAAAAATTCCACTGTAAGTGGGCCTACATAGTTCAAACTGGTGTTGTTCAAAGGCCATCTGTACTTTTTATCAGAAGAGAGGGAAGCTTTTCAGATAAGGCAACAATAAGTTAGACATTGAGAAATGAATATCATATTGCTAAGTAGAAAAGTAAAAAGAAATTAAAAACAGAAGAGGTAAGAATACTAACTCATATCTCCTATGGAAATTTTTATAATAGCCACCACTTATTACAAATCTTAAGTATAAATAATGGTTTCACATAGTAAATCCATACATTAAAATGTGAGATTTGACTTGATTTGAACTGGTGATGTAAGTCTGTGTTGAAGATTTAATACGGTGTTAAGAACTTTTAAAACATAACAAATACTATGACCTAATGCATGTAGATGAGGAAGTTTTCTGTTCAGGAAACTACAAGCAATCTAAAGATGACTGTAGTAAAGAAGGTATATGGGAAAGAAGATGAGTAGGTGCATTTATGTTTCTTATAAAGGCTATTTGAAAGGATACAAATAAACAGCCAGATGAAGAGACACACAGGGCAAGGTCTGGAAGGGTTCTGGGTGCAGGAACTTCCATCCACATGGATTTAGTGTGCACCACCTTCCTAGAAGCCCCCCTCTGTCAGTCCTTTCGGTGTTTGGGGAGGCCTCATTATGTAGGCATGATTGATTAAATCATTGGCCACGGGTGATGGCTCAACTTTCAGCCCCTCTCCCCTCCTTGGAGGTTGGGTGTGGGGATGTGTGTCCCAACCCCCTGAGCACATGGTTGGCTCCCCTGGCAACCAGTCCCCCTAGTCCATCCTGTGTTTAGGGGCTTTTCAAAATTCACCTTATTAACATAAGCTCAGATGTGGTTTGAAAGGTGCTTATTGCAAATAACAAAAGTATCTCACCTTTATTGCTCTGGAGCCATTTCAGGAACAAAGGACAAAAGGCCAGATATTGATGCAGTCACTTAGGAAATTACAAGAGTTATGGGAGTTGTGAGTCAGGAACCATGGATGAAGAAACCAAAATACAGCCAATACAGCCCTCCCTCTGTATTTGTGGGGAATTGGTTCTAGGACCCCTCAGATATCAAAATCCATGGATGCTTATGTCCTTATATATAATGGCATAGTATTTGCATATATACACACATCCTCCCCTGTACTTTATATCATCTCTAGATTACTAATAATACCTAATATAATGCCTGCACATGACTATATTCTCAAATTTTACTTTTTGGAACTTTGTGCATTTTTTTACCCCTAACCAATCTGTGGTTGGTTGAATGTATGGATGTAGAGCCCATGGATACAGAGGGTTAACTGTATACATATGATAATATCACAAGTGCCTTACCAGAAAATCCTGAAATATTTTTTAAATTGAGTAGGAGTATGTGACATGATCAACTATTTGTTTTAAAGAGATCACAAGAAAAACTGGTGTGCTTGGGTTCATCCTTGGCATTTTTCAGAAGCTTTACCTACCTAGTTTCTACCTAGGCAGACTCATTTAATTCTACAACTTACCTTCACTTGTATTTTAATGAATCTCCCAACTATACTCCAATTTCCTATTGTCCCCTGAGATTTAACATGTTTAAAATTGAAGCCTTACCCTTTCCTCTTCATGTTAATAATAATATCATTATGCTGAATATGATAGCTTTCTCAGTTAATATTATCATATGCTGAATCACTCCAGCCAGAAATTTCAAGCATTTTTTATTCAAAGCATGATACATTGGCCAGTTCCCTGCATTTTTTGGTACACTGGACTTAAGTTTTATATAATAAGAGGTGATTTTTATTAGTATACTCATTTTTACTGGAAAAACACTTACTTTATCACATTTTACCTATATATAAAAATTAGGGTAAAGCTGGTAAGAAATGATACTAAGAATTAATGTGTTTAGTAATTCATTCATTGTTTTGTAGATACTGTGAGGTTAGACTATTTCAGTTCCAGATTATTTTAACATTAAAATTCAAGAAACGTTTGCATTCCTACCACATATCGATAACTTGGTATTTAAATCTTATAAGTTTTTCCCTTATTGATAGTTTCTAGGTATTTGAAGGGGGAGAAACATTATTAGCCAGGGCTTTAGTTTCATTCTAATTTTGAGCCACTTAAAAATTTGTCAAAGCAGATGAAGAGTGCACCATTATATTTTGCCTAAAGCACCTCAGTGACTACATCTGTGCAAAAGAAAATACTTATTTGTTGGCTTCGTTTATTAAAATTGATAAATGTTGATATTTTTATCCTGAAACTTATAATGGCATTTAGAAAAGAATTAGCTGCTGTTTAAGTGATATGTACAAAATTATATTATTGAGGTAATAAGTGATTTGTAAACAAAATTGTTTCTGTTTAATTTTCTGTTGCAATTTTATGTGGGTCCTTATTTTAGTCACCAGTAAAGAGCAAGACGTAAATTAAAGCTATCTCTCATAAATTTAATCTTTAAGCTGTATCTCCCTGTTTCCTACCCTCATTACCATTCCCTGCCACCAACAGATACATCAGAAATCTTGTCAAATTTTGTCTTTCCAGGATCTCTTCCACATTCCTCCTTCTTATAAGAGCACAGTAACATTATCCTGGAAACCTGTACAGAAAGTTGAGATGGGGTAAGAAATATATTTAAAAGGGATTTGAGTGTTATCAAAATCAGAATTCAGTTGCATTTACTGTACAAAATGGTACATTGTTAAGTGATTCTTAATAACATTAAAATATGACTATCAGAAGCATGACTTAAGATACAAAATCTAATTCTAGTATTTGTGAAATAAACTGGTAGAATACAACCCTAGAGTTTTCAGGCTTGTTTGTATTCTTGTAGCATAATTAGAATTTTCTGACAAGTTTTATAAAATGAGTCATTTAAATGTAAGCCTATTAAGCTACATATTTCAGATTATTTTAAAGCCTTGTAAATGCCTTCTGACAAAAATGTCTGCATAACCAAGCTATGGTTAATTTGCTGATATTGAACATTATTTCCTTTTTTCTGATTTGACTGTCCTCTTTTGTCTTTCCTGATATATTGATAGCTTCTGGCATAATAGAATATATTTTTAATTGCTGTTCATCCTACTGTTATAGGCAAAAGAGAGCCACTGAAGATACAACGTCAGGTTCACCTCCCAAGAAATCTCCAGCAGGACCAAAAAGGGATGCCAGGCAGATTTATAATCCTCCCAGTGGGAAATATAGCAGCAATTTGAGCAACTTTAATTATGGTGAGCGTTTCCGTTTGGGTACAAGCAATATGAGAGATTAGACAGAAATTGTACTGTACTTGATTTTAATTATTAATTTTATATAGTATCATAGCTCTGTTAGATGACTTTTCCAAGTTAATTTGAGGAACTAGGGCAGTTGGGGAAACAACTTATCTCATTCCTCTCTTACTCACCCTTGTGGGTTCACTGAATCTAACATGCAACAATAAGCACTTATAAAAGAAAAATATGCCTCTTACATTTAGAGCAACTAACAGAAATAAAGGAAGTGGCCATGAACCATTCATTCCTTGTTTTCCCAGTTTTAGCTTCAAGGCAAGACATTTCGCTGCATTCTCTCAGGGATGGGTATAGCTTCTGGCAGATGTTGGTATTAGTGATCTTTCTTGGCCCTTGTCAGCATGCTGGTTGTCTTCCCATCTTCTCTAGCTAGTTGAAAAGAAGTCACAGAAGTGTAGTAAGATATTCAAGTATTATCTGGCAAGGAAGATGTGTTCTGTTGCAGTGTCCTTCTGCCCAGAGTTCAGCCCTCATATAATGCTTCCTACTCCCTTTTAGCCATTAGAGAGTTTTATACCAGTCCATTATCTCCCAGGCCTATTGAATCAGAAGTGAAGTTTATCTCTTTTGTAAGAATGGACAGAAATATCAGTTAACTACTTAACCTGCTTGGGAAAACAAAGTTTAATAATACTAGCTACCAAACATGCTTGTGGTTGGTTTTGATTACCAGTCAGAATTAATTCTGCAATATTTATTTTTTTTAAAAAGTACATCATTCTGAACTATATACTCACTATAATTGTTTCCAATGTGAAATAATTGTGACGTTAAATAAATTCCTCATACAATAGCTGATTCCTTTAATAGCTGAGTAAACGGCTTATAGAAAGCAAATTTGAGACTGAAATAAACCCTTCTACTCCAGTCAGACTCTCTTGAGACAACTTTAGTGTAGGAAAGATCACTGTACTCTTTCATATAACAGTATGTAGATGTGCATCTCTGCCTCTTTTCTTATATGAAAAATGAGTATAACAGAGCTCTTACAAGCTTCAAATAAAAATATTTATGAAAGCATTTTGTAAACGGAAAGGATTCTGTTACTTGGTACCACCACATATTGTCCTCTGTCACTTGTATGATTTAATGTGGTATCTAATAGTACCATTCTTAAATCAACAGTTATCTTAGAAACTGGGAGAGTGTAGCTTAAATGAAAGTAATCAAGAGCTATGGCAATACAGAAGAGAATTGTATTCCTTTTCACTTGGGCAAGTCAGTTACTCTGAGTTTGCATGAGGATTCTGTCCTACGACATTCATTGTCTGCCTGATAGTGAGAATCAGGTGATATCTAATGCATGTGGAAAAGAAATGTGAAAAATGTAACACTTCAGATTGTGTGTGACTTAAAAATGAAAATTATCAATATGAAAAAATAAGCAACGTTTTACTCAAGACAAAATTCCAGGAGTCACAACTTCAGCTGTTCCCAGTCTTCAAAGTAATAGGAGGGCAAAGCAAACTAAACTCTGATTCTTATTGGAAAGTAGGAACAAATTTCTGCTAGTATTTTATATCTGGTAGTTTAATGTGATCAGGTTGTAGGTAGTCTCACAAGATTTGAAGAGTTTTCTTGACTTTATTTTACCCATTCAATTGAAAACAGTTGTTGTATCTGAGTTTATTGCTTTACTAACCAATGTCTCTGTTTTTTTGCTTTACAAATGTGGTATTGGCTGTCATAAATTAGTTCAACTTCCTGGTGCATTTTCAAATTATTTGTAAACATAATACCCATGTTTAGTTTTCTTTCCTGCACACAAAGTTCCTCAGTGACCTAGAATTACTAAATAGTCTATAATTTGTGACTTATATCCTTTACATTTTACCTTTTTAAGAATATATAATTAATTAAAGTATAATTTTAACTGAGAGCAGTGGTTTTTTAAAAAGTTAATAATGTAAGCTTGAAGTCATTGAAAAGATCATGAAAATACAGAAAGGTACTTTAGGATATAGCTCCTCAAAATGAAGAAAACTTGGTAAATCCCTATATTGTAGAAATGGCTGCATCAGTTAGAAATGAAAAAAGAAATAGGCAATATACTCATTAAATATAGCTAAACTTTGGAGGATAACCCTGTTCTTCATGTTAAAATGGAAAAAAATTTAAAAGAGCAGATTTTAGTAGTCTCCTAGCTTATAGCTAATAATGATATCTATGAAGGTATTGTTAAATGTGTTGATGTGAATAATGAGTATGTTAGGGGAAAAATGTGCAGACATCTGCATAGGTGTGTTTGAATCTGAACAGTCAAAATGCCCACTTAAAGGCTACTACACTCCTTGAATGCTTCCATCACTGGGAGCATCTTGCCTTCAGAGAGACCACCTCTGATTTTCTGAATGTGTTCACTAGGGTAGTACACATCATAATTTCATTTTAAAATGGTTTGCATACCAAGCAACTTATAAGAGTGTGTCGTGGTATAAGAGGTGACTTTGAATCAGATCCTATTCTATCACACAGATAAATGTTGGCTAAACTGGGGAAAGGTCTAGTTAGTTTTCCGGCTCAGAACTGAATTACTTTTCCTTAAATCATTGCTTTTATGTACAAAATGAATTTGTAGAGACTAGATTAGTTCTGCTTTTGTAGGGCCTGCTGCTACAGAGTTACAAGCTACATTTTTTCTGTGTCTGCTGTACTCTGAAGTCGTAATCAAGACCTAAACCCTTGTTCGCTTTTTCGTAGAGCAGAGAGGAGCCTTCAGGGGAAGTAGAGGTGGCCGAGGTTGGGGCGCACGAGGAAATCGTAGTCGGGGAAGACTCTACTGAATAAGACATCACATTCTTCAGCATTGTCATGAGCTTAATATACTTAAATACTACTACTCGTTGATTGGATTGCCGGGGATGTCCCTTTAAATGGACTGCTGCCTTCAGCTAAAAACTTAATGTTCTTTATACCTTTGTATGTATGATCTACTTTTGTAACAGACCATGGTGTGTCCAAGGTAAACCACAGCGATATTTTTGGATGCTTGTTTTTGCAATATCATCATTATTCAGACTTCGTATTGTGAATCTTTTAGTTTTAAACATCTTGATGATTCGTTATTGAAAGCTGTTCAAGTTTAAAATGTAATGAAATTCAGTCTAGTTCTGATAACTGATAAAGATCATCAGTTTTGAAAGGTTACTGATTTTCCTCTCCCGTCTCTTAGTTTTTGCCCAATATATGGAGAAGAGTAACAGTCAATCTTAACTTTTTGTTTTGTTTTTTAATAAAGCTGCTAGGCAATGGTGCAGCATTCCCACCTACCTAGTGTCATAAAAGCTAAATACTTACCATCTTTCTTAAAATGTAGAAGTGACATTACATTTTTAGGAGGAAGTAAGTTGCTTTGCACTGCTTACTTAACTCTTTTCCATGTATTGTGATACAAACTTCTGAATATGGGATCTTACTATCTGAATAGAAATGTGTATGTATAATATACATACATACATAGGCATATATGTGTGTGTATGTGTATATATATGCATGCTGTGAAACTTGACTACACAACATAAATCATTTTTCAAAATTCCAGGAACGGGTAGTCTTTGACACGGTGATTATCCTTTTGAGGCTGAATCCATTATTGACTTGTTATCTAGGTTTTTATTCCCAGTAGTGAGGGATTTTGAGTCAGTTGCACTTACATGATTATTGTTATTTAAAAGAAAAAATAAACAAAGGCTGCATTTTCAAAGATAAATTTGGAGATTGCTATTGGTGAAATACAGCCAAAATATTGAATCTAGTGTACATATAGGTTTCTACAGGATGAGATAGTATAATTTAGAATTTGGAGATTTAATAACCAGGGCTGTCCAGGAAAAGTGACTTGATAACATGGTACCAATAAGTAAGGGATGCTCCTCTTGGTTTGCTTTTGCCACTTTCAAGATTTTAACTTCTCAGGTTATTAATCAAAATTATTATATGTTAGCCAATAGAATCTTTAGGTTAAAACAACAGACGGGGGGTTTGTGGAGTGTTTAATGTCATGGGCATTTTTAGTAGCATAGACCCTTTGCTCTGCATTTGAATGTTTCATATATTTTTGTTCCACAGTTAACCTTCCCTTCCCTAAGTCTACTATTCAAAGCAAATGCCTGAATGACATTTCTAGTAGTTTGATGTATTTTTTGAGGAATAGTTTGTGATTCCAATGCAGGTGTCTTCGTTACCGTTACCTCTACACTGGGGGAAAAACAAAACCCCTTTGTTAATTACTTCATGTTTATGAGGAAAATATTTCTACAAGGCTAGAATGACACAGTGAGCAAAAAAACTTGGTCAGCTTAACTAATGGAGTGGTGGCAATAACCTCTAACATTCCAAAAGACTATAAGCTGAACCTATACTCCCTTGGAATCTGAACAGACATAGGAACATGGAATTGTCATTTGAAAACTGTGACCAGCTAGTCTGGACCTCAGAGATAGATCAGCCAGTGGCTAAAGCCATTTCAAGTACAGAAACTACATTGAGACTACAGCTATATAAATTTGAACATTAAGTGTAACTTTTCCATTTTCTGTTTATATTTGTAAACTCAGAGCTAAGCAGAAGTGACTTTACATTCTCTAGTTTGATACTAAGTTGTGTTCCTTCCCTTACCACCTCACTCTTTCCTTTCCTAAGGCAATAGTTCAAAGTTAGGTTATTTTTGCTTACAAAATTTGAATGGAAACCTTCATGCCATGGATTTTTTTCTTTTGCAAGGCACCTGTTTATCACTTTGTTTAAATGTAAATGTTTCCTTATGCTTTTGAAATAAATTTCCTTTTGTAATTTTGGTTTGTGTCTCGATGTGTCATAATTGTTGTAACTTCAGATTCTTGAATACTCATTAACATTTATTGATTGCTTCTCATGTGCCAGTGTATTAGACCATGAAAATATAAAGATGGAGAAGACAGTGCTCACTTTGCCTTCAAGGAGTTCAGTCTTGTTATAATCTTGCAAATAATCTTTAATTTTCATCCTTTACAGTTCTATTTCGATTTATTTTTAGGCACTAATACAGTCTTCTGGAAAAGGGATTTGGTTTTTATCAAAGCAGAACATCAGATACTTGCCAAATCATCATGAAATAAATTATTTCCATCCTTAACTAATATGAAAAGCAAGTTGGAACTTCTTAGTTTAACTACCAGCCTTTATTGAAGTCTTCCTGAAGTAGTACCAAGGATAGTTAGGAGTATTTGAAAACCAAGGTTTAAGGGGATCAGGACAAGATAACTAAATTTCCTTGGTGATCACATCCTGTCCTATGGCTTTAAATACCATCTGTATGCTGAGGACTGCCAAATTTATATCTCCATTATTTCTTGCCTGGAGTTTCACAATAACCTCCTAATTGATCTCCCTGCTATGATAATTAACTCTCCACAATCTGTTCTAAACACAGCAGCAAAGAGACATCCACTCTTCTACTTGAAGTTGTTCAGTAGTTCCCTGTTTCAAAATAGAACTCAAAATGTTACTATGGCTTTCAATTTCTGACCTCAGCTGCTATCCTTCCCCTTTATCACTCACTCCCAGCTAGTTGGCTCCATGCAGGGCAGGCAAAGACAGTCCTGCCTTAGAGCCTTTGCACAAGCTGTCCCCTCTAGTCATTCTTCCTTATATCCATATATCTGACTCCATCTCTTGCAAATCCTCCAAAATAACCTCAAAGAATCCTGTTTAATATTGCAATGCCCCTTTCTATCCCAGCACGAATCCAGATCCCACTTACCCTACTATATGTTCTCTGTAGTATTTACCAACTTCTATGTTGTTCACTTCTATGTTGTCTCCCTCTGCTAAAATATAATGTGGCTAAAATGCCCCAAGGTAAGGATTTTTGCATTTTGTTCACTGGTAATCCCAAGCATCTAGAACAGTACTTTCTATAATACACAGTAAGCTTTCAACACCTAATAGTTGAAAGCACTGTTTTAAACCTAGGGATAGGCTAGGTGTGGTAGCTCATACCTGTAATCCTAGCACTCTGGGAGGCCATAGCAGGAGAATCACTTGAGGTTAGGTCAGGAGTTTGAGACCAGCCTGAAAAGAGTGAGACCCTGTCTGCTAAAAAATAGGAAAAAAAAAAAGTTAGCTAGGTGTGGTTGCACACGCCTGTAGTCTCAGCTACTTGGGAGGCCGAGGCAGGAGGATCCCTTGAGCCCAGGAATTTGAAGTTGCTGTGAGCTAGGCTTATGCCATGGCACTCTCGCCTGGGCAACGGAGCAAGACTCTGTCTGTCTCAAAAAAATAACAAACCTAGGGGATATAGTGGTAAATAAGACAGGCTGTCATGGAATTCACATTCTATTATGCAGAGCCTGACAAACCTGTATTGCTGAAGCATTCTGATGTGTGAGAGAGCTAGCATATGAAGAATGGCCAGAAAAAGCCTCTGAGGAATTAATTTGAGCTGAGACCTGGATGATGATGTATCAAGCCAGCATAGTGAAGATCTCAATGAAAAGTATTTGAGATTAAGTTAACAAAACCTACAGGACACTTAAGAATGGCTCTTAAGAATGTGCCAGGTTGTGCTAGGAAATGGGCTATCTCTGAGCTGTTAGATTTCTAATCTTGACCTCAGACTCATAATTTCTTCTGTACTACAACAGTGGACTGCTTTCAGTAACTCAATGCCATGCACTTTCTGTTATTGGAGTATTTTTCCTCTGGAAATCATTGTTCCCTAATCCTGCATTTATCTGGCTGATCATCCTTCAGATCAGACTATATTTTACTCATCCTGAAAAGCCTTTCCTCTCAAGTTGTGTGTTGGGGGTGGGTGGGTAGAAAACAGCAGGTGAAATTTCATTCTAATAAGAGTGATGGAAACTAAAGCTTAAGCTAACACGAAATGTACCAAGAATAATAATAATAAAAAAACTAAGAAATTGTAGTTTTATTCCTAGAAGTTTATTCCCTAAAACCATAAACAAAATCCAGTAAAACTCTGGTCATCATAAAGAGTTGATATTAGAAATAAGATCTGAGACAAAGCCTACATAGAATACAATACTACATACAGTTCCAGTTTGTATTCCTCAAAAAATACTTAAGTGAAAAAGGAATAGAGGGGCAAATAAAAGATAAGGGAATGGTATTCCTATTAGGAAAAACTAAAATTTAGCACACTATAAAGTAATGGATAAGAAAAATACACATTTGTGAAAAGGTTAAATAGAATGAACTTGATTTTAATCATAAAATCAGGGTATTGAAACAGGTATATGTGTGAGAAAAAGCTAGGGGTAGGGGCAGGTATGACCTTTTGCTAATATTTAGAGGATGAATAGTCACAATACAATTTTCCGTAGAAACTGTCCCCCAAATGTATAAACAGCTGCAAGCATTTGGATAAATTAATGGCTGGGAAGTCTGAGTCAGAAAAATTCTTTTGAGAATGACTGTCATACTCTCCTCAGAGCAGCCCTGGTGTCATTGTGAGTTAGAATCCTTGGTATCATCCATAGTAGTCCTCATGCTTTAGACTGCCTGATCTATTTGGCAAGCCATTTCTAAATTAAATTACTTCATTTAGGTACCCTCTGCCTCCCCTTAGAAAATCCTCTTCACTTTGCATATAGATGTTAGGGAGATGCACATGTACAGCCCTTCCTGCCATAAGCAGCCCTCTCCCCACCACCATTCAAAATTGCTCTTAAGGATTTAACTATATGTATTAGGCTGCCAATAATTCCTTTCATTCCTGCTCAAATGTGCTGTTTCTCCAATCAAGATGAGTTTGTTTCCATTCCCCCTTGAATCTGGTTTAGCCCTGTTGCTTTCTTTGACCAGGAGAATGCAGAAATGTTTTCCCACTTCTGGGCCTTATCCTCAAGGAGCCTGACAGTTTCTATTTTCATTCTTTCAGCACCTGAGCCACCCTGTAAGAAGCCTATGTAACTACCCTTCCTGAGAAAGAAAGAGGCCCAGCCATTTCATCCACTTCAGCTAAAGCACCAGACATGTAGTGAAGCCATGTGGGGACATTTCATCCCCATCCAAGTTCCCAGCTGAATACATACAGCCTTATGAGTGACCCCAGCCAACATCAGGAAGAGCAGAACCACCCAGCTGAGCCCAACCAACAAACTATGAAAAATAAATGTTTTAAGGCTTTAAAGTTAAACCTCTAAGATTTACATTGGTTTTACTATGAAGCAAAAGATAATCAATTTACAGAATTTAAACCAGAGTGTTACCTCCTTAAGGCATATTTTTATCTTTTCTCTAAGGAATAAGAAGTATGGAAATCCTTTGCAATTTCAGGTAAGGTGGCCGAAGGGAGAAAGTGAATCCAGAAAGATCATTCTATCAATGTCCAATTCCTACCTTCAAGAATTTTGTAATTTAATGTATAATGATAGTAAATAAATTAAAAGACCTATTTGCTAAGATACTTTATGTCGAAAGACCAAATTACATGCAGTTATGGGCTTGTCTATCATTTGTTCAGCTAAGAATTGAATCACAATTTGAGATATCAGCAATTTTGCCAACTCCCATCTTGTATTTCTATAGGTATTATCTAGGGGGAAAAGTATAATTATAATGGAAAAAAAATCAGATCTTGGAACCATAGAATAAAAGAAGGGTGAGACTGTAGCCTTGATGTGAGACTCTGGGCAGAGAACCCAGCCACAAGGAAACTGTGAGACACTGTGTTAAGCTGCCAAATTTGTGGCAATTTGTTATACAGCAGCAGAAACTAATACAGGATCCCAAAGGACAAGGCTTATCACCTAGGAAAAATAGAGGAGCTATATAGAAGCTATAATGCTGTCCCTTTACAGGTTAACTTATGGGTGTCAAAGAAATTGCTGATAGCAAAATATGTGATGTTGGGGCTTCTGTCAAATTCTTCACTATTGTTCATTCTCAGGCTAGAGTCAGGTGCATCTGAATCCAAACCTGAGCTCTACTACTTATTAGCAATATAATCTTGGCCAAGTTACTTAACTGGCTAAAGCCTTGTAAGTTGTGAAGATTAATTGGAACTCTGCATGTACAGGATCTAGAATGTACTAAACACTCAAGAAATGATGATGTCTGCTTTACACACAAGCAAGAAAGTTGACCTCTACACCTAAAAATATGATTCTGAGAACAAAGGGACTCCATCATTTGCTTCTTCTCTATTTTAAAACTTTAGAAAACTTCTTATTGTCTATGTTTAAACTCCTTAGTATGACATACAAGAACCCTTACAACCTCCCACCGACTTCACTTTTTCACACCTATTGCTTATTTTGCCTGAACAAGCACCTTTGGTCCAATCCTTTTTTTTACCTGGTTGGTTGCTCTCTTCTCTATGCCCTTATACATTCCCATTATCCTATATTTTAATTGTTAACCTGCTGACATCCCCCTATATTTCACACTGCTTAGTGGTCAGATTTCTGTACCCAGAGTCTATTATAGTATCAAGCAAAACGCAGGTAAGCCATATATCTTTAATGAAATGACTGTTCATTCCCCCAGTACTTTAAGAAAAGCTCCTCTCTGAAGGAATAAAAAAACCAATGTTGTGGTCATTGTTCCTATAGCATGATGTTTAAACACTTTGCAATAATTTTTGTTTTCCTGCAACACACCTGTGTAGGGAAATCGGTCAGGCAATATTCTCATCCTCCTTCCCAAAGAGAAAACCAAAAGCATAATGAACTTTAAATGACACACAAAGCTAGAAAGACAGCCCTGAAATACCTGAAATGACATAACTAGCAAGAAGCTAGAAGGCAAGCTAGTCAGTCGCTTGCCTGACTATTGGTTCACTAGAAGGAAGGGGGCCTCAAACTTTAATATGCATACCAGTCACCTAGGGCGCTGGTTAAAACACAGATTCAGCTGGCTTGGGGGAGCGGGAGAAGAGCTGAAAACGTGCGTATCTAAGAAACTCCAGATGATGCTAATACATCTGGTCTCCAGACCTAGTAGACCTCTAGCTTGGACCTATGCTGCCCAGTAGGTAACCACTAGCCACGTGAGACCATTAAGCCCCTGAAATACGACTAGCCCGAATTTAGATGAGCTATAAGTGTAAAGTGCATACCGATTTCCAAGGCTTAGTTAAAACACACAAAAAAGTAAAATATCTCAATGATTTGTATAGATTCATATTGAATTGATACTTTGTATATAATGGGTTAAAATGTTTTTCTAGAGTTATTTCACACTATTTTTTCAATTCCACATGTGGCTCGCATTATAATGCTACTGGACGGCGCTGCCCTAGACTAACAAGCCTCTCCATTACTACGAGACTTTTAAGAGTGAAAGTAACACTTCTCCTCCTTTAGGTGTTGCAAAGCATACCTTTTGTTTCCCTACTATTTTACATCACCAGGAATAAAACTTTGGTAAAAAGCAAGGATTTGTTTTTTTAAAAAAACAACACTCTGAATCCTCTCACTTAGGCTTAAACTCCACCTAAGCCACTGATTTAATCTCCCTCCTGCTCCCACGCTCTGAGATCGTACCGCCACAGGAAAACCACCACCAGAAAGCTATCTCCATCCCTGAAGACAGGCTGGGCTAGCCATCCGAAACCGCGCTTCCTGGCCGCCCAAACCGAGGCTGACTAAGCCAGTCGTCAGCGATCATCGTCCTCTCGGCTCCTCCCCTTCCAGCGCCGACCTCCCCAAGATGGCGGGCGGCGGGGACTCGCTTCCGCTTCCGGTGTGAGCGGCCGGGCCTGGGGGGGGGCAAGATGGCGGCGGCAGTAGGGGTCCGCAGCCGGTGCGAGCTGCCGCCTTGCTCTAGCCCAGGCTGGCTCTTCAGCCTTTCCGCCTTGCTGAGTGTGGCGGCACGAGGGGCCTTCGCCACCACGCACTGGGTCGTCACGGAGGACGGGAAGATCCAGCAGCAGGTAGCGGCCTGGGAGTCTCTCTTCCCCTGTGCCCGCCCTCGCCTCGGGGGGAATTCCCCGGGCCGGCCCCTGGCTGTGTGGCTCGGCGCGACTCCGCCCCCAGCCTACCTTCCCACGGTGCCGGCACGGCGACCCCAGCGATACCTGCACTCAGACACGGTACCGCCCCCTCCCCACTTGTCTCCTGGCCCTCGCTCGGCCGCCAGGAAGTTCTCAGCCTTCTAGCCCCCGGGCCGCGCGCCGCGTGAGGAAGAGTCGCGCGGCTGTGAGGTGACAGGCCCTGGGGACCTTTTCTTGTGCTCGAGATTTAGAAATCACAGATTCATTATCCTTGCCTCTGGTGTCTCTCGGGGCCACGCGTCACCAGTCCTCCGGGAGGAAGTAGAAAGCAGGTGGCGGCGCTGGGGTGTGTGCGAGTCCCAGGGCGGTGACAGCTTCTGCACCCCTAGTCGTTGGTGGACCATTTAATGCCGCTTCCCCCAGGTCTCCTCAGGCACATGGTGGAATTTGTTTCTGGCTGTGGTGGTTTCAGCTTGTACTGTTACCCAGGTCAGCAGGAGCTCAGGAGAGACAGCATACACACACTCCCCTTGCGAAGGAATGCTTGAAGATGCCGTTGGTGGCGTTTCCTGCATCTTTTCAGCTGTAACTGCCATCGTCTCCCAGTGTACTTTGCAGTGTTTTTTTACTTAGTTCCTGTGACCCAGCCCCGCATAAAAGACACGCGATTTCCTGGATTCTTGTATGCCTAAACTAATTCTTCAGAGGAGAGACTGCTTTTCTTATATAACTTTTTGATTTCCTGCATTTTGTAAATGCTGCTGGTGCCTGTAGTATGTCTGCGTGTTCTGCTACAGAATCTTGGTGAACTTAATAACTTCTAGTGCTTGCGAACAACCTTGAAATGTCCAGCAAACATGTAGAAAGTGAAGTGTGTGCTCTATGCAATTTAGCCTACTGATCTCAAACGTTTTAACCTGTGTGGTGGGGAATTACTGATACTTTGGATTGTGTGTAATGAATGGTGATAGGAACACATTGAAAGGTTTACTTTTGTTTAAGATGAGGTTTAGATTTAGATTTGCCTTATGATGGCAAATTTTATCTCAAGTATAATGAGAGAGTTAAATATAATTTAAAAATCAGCCTTGGTGTTCATGAGTGGTTTTCAGTATTATCTGAGAAAAGACCGTCTGTCTTCCTGTTGGGTAACAATTTTCTATCTGCCTTACACTAGGAAATTTCTTTTTCATGGCTGTATCAGCTGAGACTTAAAATATAGGTGTTTGTGTGTTTCAGAAACCCTAGAAAACACTGTAAGTCCATCTTTTAAACATAAGATGTGAGTCCTGATTGCTTCCACCTTTCTTTTGATTCCTGATAGTGGTTTTCTCTGAGGTCTTCATGAAGGGAGACATGGAATTAAGTCACTCCTGCTGCAATTTGGGGAGCCCTTCTATTATTGGTTATTCTGCAATATTGTTTTTGGCCACAGCTATTTATACTATGACACTGTCTTCCCATTTTGGTGTCTTGCCACTCAGCTGAGAAAGTAGCCCATCCAAAAAGTAAAGCTGGTAGAAAGGTTTTTTTTTTTTTTTTTTTTTTTTTTTTTTTTTTTTTTTTTTTTTTTTTTTTTTTAGAGACTTGGTCTCGCTCTTGGTCAGGCTGGTTTCGAACTCCTGACCTTGAGCTATCCACCCGCCTCGGCCTCCCAGAGTGAGGTAGAAAGGTTTTATTTCTGTGATTAACATTGCAATGGGAAAGTAGAGTCTGATTCGATTTTCACTCTTTAGCAGATTCCTTCATTTTGTACATATATTTTAGTGGGGAAAGGTAGGGATTACTGGTAATTTGCCTCAGAGAAGGGGGGAAATCTGTAGAATCTTCTGGATCTCTGCCAAGTTACTACTGCATTAAGTATATGACCTTTTCATTGAATTTTCCAACAGTTTTGCTATACATAACATTTACTGTGTTAAGTTCAGGCAACCATGAAAAATTCATTTGATTTTTATATTTAAAGGTTTAGCAAAGATGGGCACCCACCAGTTACATATTGCAGACTTGTGAACATGCATATGTATTGGAAACCCTACTTTCTTAGGTGGGTTGAAGTGGGGCTTTAGTCAGAACAAGGAGCATACATTCCTGCAGGCAGCCTCTTCACAATCAAAGCTGGGGCTGCTACTGATAGCAGTAGGTGTCTAGTACTTGGCATGGCAGTTCCATGAATTGTTTTTTGTTTTTTTTTTAAGACAGAGTCTCACTCTGTTGCCTGGGCTAGAGTGCCGTGGCGTCAGCCTAGCTCACAGCAACCTCAAACTCCAGGACTCAAGCTATCCTTCTGCCTCAGCCTCCTGAGTAGCTGGGACTACAGGCATGCGTGTGCCACCATGCCCAGCTAATTTTTTATATATATAGTTTTAGTTGGCCAATTAATTTCTTTCTATTTATAGTAGAGACGTGGTCTCACTCTTGCTCAGGCTGGTTTCGAACTCCTGACCTTGAGCAATCCACCTGCCTCGGCCTCCCAGAGTGCTAGGATTATAGACGTGAGCCACCGCGCCCAGCCCCATGAATTTTCTTAAGAGATGGGGTCTTGCTATGTTGCCCAGGCTGGAGTGCCATGGCAATTCACATGTACTGCAGCCTCATATTCTTCCTGCCTCAGCTTCAAGCTCTGAGTAGCTGGGACTACAGGCATGTGTGAATTCTTTCTTTCCACAGTCCATGCCTCAGCTAGGAAGTGTACCTTCCCCACTTTCTAGGCTGTGTTTACTAAGCTGCTACTGAATTCCTGAGTGTGATCCAGGGAATCCTGGAGCTCAGATGTGAAGGAAACATTCCAGTCACTAAGTTCCTTTTCCACTTCCTTTTCCTCTCTAACTTTGTGCTTTTCTCCCATACTTCTGATCCCCTAGTGTCTGTCTCCTGTGCCTGGAAACTAGTAAGACCATCTCCTTTATTTAAGCAAAGATCCTTAACTTGAAGTCTATGGACTTGAATAAGCCATTATAATCTAGTTAGTGGGAGGATCTATAAGTATAATCAGGCCGATAGGTCTTTTGGTTGACTTTGTGAAGAATAGGCTTCAAGATAAAAATTTTATTTTCTCTTTTAGACAGGGTCTTACTCTGTCACCCAGGCTGGAGTGCAGTGGTATGATCATTGCTCACTATAATCTCCAACTCCTGGGCTGAGCCTCCCAAGTAGCTAGAACTACAGGTGTGTGCCACCATGCTTGGCTAATATATTTTTTTTTTTTGAGTC
>VBSM01001265.1:4025849-4037706 GCA_008086735.1 Cheirogaleus medius | reverse complement strand
TTACCGGCCTGAGCCACTTGAACCTCTTGTTTTGTAGAGATGGAGGTCTCACCATGTTAGCCAGAGTGATCTCAAACTCGTAGCCTCAAGTAGTCCTCCTGCCTTGGCCTCCCAAAGTGCTAGATTACAGGTATGAGACACTGCATTGGCCAAATTTTTTTTGTTCTCTCATTTTGATGTTCTTTTGCTTAATCACTAATGTGGTAACATCTGTTTTCTATTTTTAACAAAAGTGTCTAGCAATTCACTTGCATCACAGGTTAAATAAACCTTTGTGAATTAGCCTACGAGACTAATTACTATACACCACATCATTTCTGTGGAAAAATTTGTGCTCCATGTTCTAAGTTACCAGCTAACAGATGAACTCTTAAAACATTGCCAGTTTGTTAGTAGTAGGCTTATTGAATCAAGAAGTTGTACTTCTAGCACTGGGTTCATTGCCTCTGGGTATTCTCTTTCTTCCTAAGTGGAGGTCTAAAACTTTAAATAAAGAGTATCATCTTTATCAACTCTCTCATACATTATAATATTTACTTTCTTGGCCACTGTTTCCCTCTCTTCCAATCTTAGAACCATAAAATTTTAGATACGGAAAAAATTCTTAAAGATTATATAGTACAACTCATAAGAGGGAAAGTCACCCAGAGTCACACAACTAATGAGTGGCATTTAGTAGTAGTAATAAGTAAAAATGTATTAGGCTACGGTAGCATGCAAGTTAATACTTTGTATTCAGTAAACATGAAGTACATTTTTTTCCTTATAGCACCTACAAATGAAAGACTAGAAAGAAAAGCAAAAATGGAAATAATGAAGTAAATGTCTTATCTTTTCCAGTTTGCCTTACTTCTGCAGAATATTTTGTGATCGTTTCAGCTTGGGCGTAAGTGGGTGGGGAGAAAGGTCCCAAGTATGAATTCATTTGGCAATTAGTTAATCATTTTGTGTTCAGTCAGGCATGTATCTTTGGATTACAGGTCCTTTTAACTGCTCACATCAAATGAAATTCTCATTTTTCTTTGGAGGTTTCTGACAAGGCTGATGCTCTAAGCTTGGCAACCTTGGCAAAGGACTATTTGATAAGTGGCTATTTCAGCAACTATGACCCAAGAAAAGCTATCCATTTCAGTTGGACAAACAGGCTAAATCTCTATTGGTCTTTGATAGTTTATTAGTGAAGGAGTGGTTTAATTTTAGTCTGATGTTAAGTAATTTGGTTAATCTGGGAGAGAGCATACATACGACACTGTGAAGCTGACAGCTTTATTTTTGTGCTTTTCAAAAAGTAAACCATCTTTTTTGCCACAGAGCACTGTTTCTATGTTTATACACATGTAAACCCCCTGACGAGATTTACTTAGACCTGAGAAGTCATGGTGGTTATTCACTAACTTGCTAGGCACCTGCTAAACTTCTGCAATTTGCCTTAGAACTTGGCATCAAAGTGATTCTTATTCAATTCGTTTTTTCAGATATTTCCCACTGTTATTTTTCTTCTTATAAATTACCCAAGTATTCACTTTGTTTATATTATAGAGTGGTAAGAGGAGTTTGGAAATAGGCAGAGATAAATTAAAACTATAAATAAATTCCCAGTTACTTATTGAACAAATACTTAACTGTTTACTTTTTGCCAACCCACTATGCTTTGATAGATATGCTCTTTTCTATTGGCTACCATGACATGAGATTCTTTGGAGGCAAGCGGAGCTCAGCTCTTTAACTTTTTTTTCCTCTGCTCTTATTCGTTCACTCATCCTCTAGATCATTGGTTCTCAAACTTTAATTTGCCTGAAAATAATCTGGGATGCTTGCTTAAAATGCAGGTTCCCAGGCCACTCAGAGTGTCTGATTTAGCAAGTTTGTGGTAGAGTGAAGGATTCTATATTTTTGTCAAACTCCTTAGGAGACTATCATGCAGGTAGTCCACACATTATTTTAAGAAATTCAATGACTGATTGATTGATTGATTGATTGAGACAGGGTCTTACTCTGTAGCCTGGTGTAGATTGCAATGGCATCATCATAGCTCACAGCAACCTCAAACTCCTGGGCTCAAGTGATCCTCCTGCCTCAGCCTCCCAAGTTGCTGGGACTACAGATATGAGCCCGGCCAGAAATTCAATTTTAGATATTGCTATTCCTCCAACTTCCGTTCCAGCCTTCTCATTTTACGCTTTATATACACTTGGGCAACCTCATCTTTTCTCAGGACTTAAGTTACCATGTATATGCTGAGAATATCCACATTCCTTTCTACAACTCAGATTTTTTCCTCCAGAGTTGTAGATTCAAGACCTCTCTATTAAACTTTTAATTCCTTGTGAATGTCCCCTAGGTACTCAAGTTAACGTGACCGAATTGAAGCTCATTTTTATCCCTAAACCAGTGGCATGCCCTATTTTCCATAATGTAATGAAAGACTGTACTGTTCACCATCCACCCAGTTGCTCACGTTAGAAATCTAGTTGTCTTCTTTAATTCCTCCTCCTCCCTTACCCCTTACTAAGATCTTTTAATTTTACTTTCTAATTATATTTTCTTTCCATAGCCACTATTGTTACTCTAATTCAGGCCACCTAATTATTGCCACAGCTTCTTAACTGCTCTCCTCCTTTGGTTTAATTAGAAAATTTGAATTCCAAAAATAATGCATGGCATTGTAAAAATAAATGTCCAGCATTGGGAGTATTTAATAAAGTGAAGTTCCTCCACCTCTATTCACTCTCACTCCACAGGGAAAACTACCTTTAACAGTTTGGTGCATATCTCAGGATGTGGTCCAAATTCTCTAACATGTCTTTTAACTTGTCCCTTCCTTTTCTCTAGCCTTATCTTCGGTCATCCTTAAGTGTCCCACATTCACCCCAGAATAACACAAACACACACACATTTAGCCATACTTAACTTTTGTGAGCATCCCCAAAAATGCTGTGTTCTCATTTCTGGGCCTTTGCACATGTTGTTCTTCCCTCTAGCACCCCAATCTGGCTGACTCATACGCTTCATAATTTAAACATCACTTTCTTGGTCAAGCTTCTGTGATGCCCAAATTTGAATAAGCTGTTCTTTCTATGTGCTTCCATAGCATCCTGAATTCCTTTATGAAAGCATTTATCATAGTATGTTGTGTCTATTTACTTATATAAATGCCCTACTAGACATGCTCCAAGAAAGGAGTGTTTGTATTTATCTCTGCAACTCCAACATCTCTCATACTGCCGAAGCACGGAGGCTATACATATCTGTTGATTGGATGGTATAAGCAAGTTTAAAAAGTGGTTTCTGCCTTTTAGGAATTTACCATTGTGTGAATGAAGCCTTATAGTATTCACTATTGTGATAATCATCTGAAGACTAGCCTAAAAGAAGCCTCAGACTTTCAGATCTTTAAAGCTCTGAGTAACCTGTCAGTGAATCAGCCCTTAGGCCCTCAGAAAAGGTGCAAATAGGTATGTAATTTCAGCGATCACTCCTGCCTATTTACTGTGGTCATGATGTGCTGTAAGAGGGAAATTATCTTCTTTGTCACTGATAATCATATCTAAAAGGTTAGCTTTATTGCCCAGGCATCAAAAAGCATGGAGAAGCAACAAGAGACAAGGAAAACAAATGGTAAATAAGCAGAAGAAACAGAAAGAGCAGAGGAGAGGTAGATGCGGAATGGCAGCTGCACTGTTAAGGAGGGATTAGAATCAGCTGTGGGGTTCAGCAATTGTTGCAATTCAGAAGCGACACTGGTGGAAGTAAACAGAAGGCACTCTGATATGAGGAATAAGAGAGCTTGCCAGCAGGTCGGGTCAAAGATTAGAACAGCTTTGCACTCCAGAATGTAGGGAACAGGGTGTAAGCAGTACCTGCATATCAGCTATATTCGTTTTGGCAAAAGCAAACACAAGGGGAATTCCTCTGTGTGTGTGAGTCTTTTATAGCCAGACACCTTGAAAGAGTTGTTTGTGCTCATGGAGTCTCCTCCCTGTCCTGTTCTCTTTTAAACCCACTCCAATCCATTCTTGATTCCTACAACTCTTGTCAAGAAACCTAAAGTCTTCCATATTGCCAAATTCAGTGCTCAGGTCTCAGTAATCTTAATTTCTTAACAGCCCAGCATTTATCCTCATACCTTATTGAACTATTTTTTTATGTGGCTGCCAGGACGCACACCTGGTTCTTCTAAATCCCTGGCCATGACTTCTCATTCTCTTCTGCTGAATTCCTCTCTTCCTTATGAGTCTTAAATATTGGTGTGCCTCTTTTCTTCCCTCTGTACATGTGCTCACCAGGCAATCTTAGGCATTCTCATGGCACAAAAATGCCATCTACATTCTGAAGACTCCTAAATCTTCTCTGCAGTCCTGACTTCTCTCTGAACTCTAGACTCATATATCCAACTGCCTGCTGTACATCTCCATTTAGCCGTCTAAGAGACATCACAACTACATCATGTCCTAAACTCTTGATGTTCCACCCCACAAAATCTTGGTATCTTCTTGACCCTTCTTTCTCTTACATCTCATACCCAACCTAGCAATAACCTGTCAGCTTTACCAAAATGTATCCTGAATCCCACCATGTCTTTCCACCTGTACTTCTGTAACCCTAGTCCAGGACATCTTCATCTCTTTCCTGAACCTATTTAGTAGATCCCTCACTGGTCTCCCTACTTCCACTTTTGCCCCATAGAGTCTGTTCTCCTTAGAGCAGCCAAAGTGATTTTTAAAAACATTCCTTCAGCTACATCTCTTTGACCACCGATAAAGTGATCTTTTAAAAAGTGTAAATCTGATCATGTCACTTACTTTAGGACAGGAAGGAAACAACATCAGAAAACCTTCAGTGGTTTCCCATCACACTTAAAGATTAAAATCTAGAGTTTTCACTGTGACCTAAAAGACTCTGCAAGATCTACAACCTGGCCCCTGACTACCTCTCCAGCCTCAGATACCACTTTCCTTCTTGTGTGCTGTTCTTTAGCCACACCAGCGTCTGGGATGTTCTTCAAACCACCAAGCTCCTTCCTGCCTTTGGACCTTTGTGCTTGCCCCTTCCCCTGCAGATATCATCATGGCTCAGCACCTCTCTTCATTCAGATCACTGTTCACATGCCACCTCTTCTCTTCCTCTGTCTAAAATAGCATCTTCTTTCACCACTCTATATTCTTCCTTTGCTTCATAGCACTTATTGCTGGCACTATATTATCCTGGATACTTTTGAGACAGCCAGATTTTATTGCCTGTCTTTCCATAAGAACACAAGCTTTATGAAGGCAGCAACCTTGCTTTGTTCAGTGAAGTAACCCCAGTGCCTAAAACAATGCCTGACACATGGTATATATATTCAGGAAATATTAAGTGAAAGAGAATGTGCACATATTTGTATGTGCAAGCAAACAGTTATTTACACCTGTAATAGCACTTACATATATCAGCATACTGAACGGCTACCATTGTTTTAGTAGTCTGGAGTAGGGACAGTACATTTACTTTAAAGGTGACAAGCCAATTTATTCATTCTCTCTGTTACTAATAAAAGGCCTACACAACCTAAGTCTTCTCTAAGAACACGGTATCTCTGAACCAGAGTTGTAAAATGGTGCCTCAGATAATTTAATTTCTTGTTGGTTATTTGGATATATTAACCTCTCCAACATACCTTTTATGATATGCTCAAAGAACTCTTTGAGATTGTGGCATTATTTAAATTGAATATTATGTAAGTTGCTTAACATTAAGAAAATTATTTATACATGTACAAAAGCATTTATTAAAAACTTATAAGGTCATTCAAAACATCACATATACCCCATATATATACAATCATTATGCACCCATAATAATGAGAAATAAAGTTAATAAAGTGGGAAAAAACCCTATAAGGTCATGAAAATTTTATTTTATTTATTTATTGTAAGAGACACAGTCTTGCTCTGTCACCCAGGCTGGAGTGCTGTGGCATGATCATAGCTCATTGTAACTTCAAATTCCTGGGCTCAAGCAATCCTCCTGCCTTAGCCTCTCAAGTAGCAAGGACTACAGGCATAAGCCACCACCCCTTGCTGATTTTTAAAAATTTTTTTGTAGTGACAGGGTCTCCCCCTGTTGCCCAGGCTGGTCTCTAACTTCTGGTCTCAAGCAATCCTCCTGCCTCTGCCTCCCAAAGTGCTGGGATTATAGGTGTGAGCAGCCACGCCAGATAGATCATGAAAATTTTGTATAAGCCAAAGTATATATTTGCTTTGAAGCCATACTATTAGGAATTCACAATGGACAGATTATATTGTGCTTCCCATAATTGTTTAGTCAGTAGTAACTAATACATGAATCTAACTTTTGAAAATAACTCATTTATGTATTTTTTTCTAATATCTTACTTTAGTCTTCACTTTCCCTCTGAAGCACTTTTCCCTGTTGAGTTTAATTGCTTGGTAGGGGAGGGAGTTTGAGATGGGTAATTATTATTGTTAGTAAAGCTCAGGAGAGTAGTACATGCCGGAAGTGGCCAGATGAAGTCAAGAACATTTTTATTTGAGCAAATATTTGCTGGGTGTTTTTTTCGTGTGCCCATTATTGCACTTGGTGTGTTTACCTCACTCATTCAGCATATATTTTAATGCTTTCTGTGTTAGGTAGTTGGAGTACTTGTGAGTGAGATACAGTCCCTTCCTTCATGGAGTTTGCATTTTATACAGTCATGTAATGGGTGACTTCAATTTAGGATATCAGCAGGTATCTTGTAATAAAAACAATTTAATGTCTGTACACTTTACCAAGTGTTCTCATATTCATATTATTTCATTTTATCCTCATAGAGACCCAGTAAGGTGTGGATATTGATCTTCTTTCTATTGAATAAAGAAATTTAGGGTGAGTGTGGTTAAACTCCTTGTCCAAGGCCATGCGGATAGAGAGTGGCAAAGTATGAACTCAAGCTCAGATCTTCTGATTCTATACCCTGTTCTCTTTTCTGCAGTTGTAAACATTGCTACAAACATGTGAAAAATATTTCTATAGTTTTATTTGTAAAACAAATATTCATCAAAATTTTTAAAAATTTAATCTTTTTTCAATTTTGTATTTGAATTAAAAAACTATAAAATGTATAATCATTGTATTTTATAGTTTTTCACAAACTTCCCAGCCTGTTAAAAAATGACAAGTGAAAGTTTTATAACTACTGGAGTCCTCCTTCCTGGATGTAATCACAGTGAACTTTTTCTTGTGTATTCTTAAAAGTTTTTATGGACTTGCAAACAGATTGTTGTTGTTGTTTTTAAACAGAACTGGAAACATTTTATCTCACAACTAGTGTTTAGTAACTTAATAATAAGACAACTGTCCATGTCAGAAATAAAAAGCTACCTCCTTATCCCTTAGGACAGCATAGTGGTCTGTTGTATGGATATTCTGTAATTTATATAACCAGTCACCTAGTGACAGACATTTAGATTGTTTCCAGGCTTTTACTATCATAAACAATCCTGTTGTAAGTGAACATGCTCATGTGTATATTTCTGCTTGCTTCTATGAGTATGTCTGTAAGATGAATTCTTAGAAATAGAATTATCTGGTTCAAAGAATGCGTTATATTTAATTTTCTTAGATACTGCCAGATTGTCATAAAGAACTGCAACAGGAGTGTCTGAAAATGCCCAAGAGTATTTGGTTTTTTTGGAATCCTGTGTTGAGACCAACAGTATTTGGGACAGGTAAAACCTTGTTAGTAATCTGATAGTAACGAAAGATCACTAATTCCATCCATTGCTCTTAGCTAAATAGTGCTGTTGCCATCAGTAGAAGTATGAACAAAAATGAACCTTCAGTTTGGTTTTGTTATCTTCATAGAAAAATTAAACCTTTGCCCTTAATGCTTAGTTCACACTTGTTGGGGTTGCCGTAAAAGAAATTGATCATGCTGATTTCTTTTCCTCCCATAGTTGATCTACTATATTTTGAAATTGAATGATATTTAATTGTCTCTTTTTTAGAGCTGTAATTTCCAACATGAAATAGCAAAGTAATCCTCTATCACCTGAGTAATGATAAAGCTGATAAGTTCAATTTCTGGCAATGATTTTAGTGTCCCTTTTCAAATATTTGACTAACAACCCATCTGACTAAGAATTTTCAAGCTCACACCTATTTTATTTATCACTGTAACATCTAGCATTATGTCTGGCACTTAATGGGTGTTTGTATTAGTTTTCCATTGCTGCTATAAAAAATTACCACAAATTTAGTGGTTTAAAACAACACATATTTATTATCTTATGGTTATGTATGTTAGAAGCCCCACCCATGTGTCACTGGGCTAAAGAGGACAGCAGCATTGAGTACCTTTCTACAGGCTCTAGGGAAGAATCCATTTCCTTGCCTTTTCTGGTTGCTAGACGCTGCCCACATTCCTTGGCTCTTAGCCCCCTTTCGCAGCATCTTCCAAAACAATGTCGTATTCCTCCTACCATTTTTTCTTAGTTGCATCTCTCCCTTTGACTTCCCTATTCCACCTTTAAAGACCCATGTGATTACATTGGGCCCACCTGATAATCTATTTATGCTCTCTATTTTAATTAAGGCAATCTGATTAGCAACCTTAATCTGGTTAACATCTTTAGTTCCATTTTGCCATGTAACATAATGTATTCACAGGTTCTAGGCATTAGGACATGGGGACATCTTTGTTGGGCCATTATTCTACCTGCCACTGTGTTCAATAAGTATTTGCTGTTGGAATTTCTGAGAGTTACATATAAAACAACTCTAACTACACAGCTGCATTGCTCCTAAATATGTTTATAAGAATACTATGAAGTATACAAATGAGAAAGAACCTGTGACTCTTGTGTCCTGATCCATTGTTTTAGTTTCTTTCCTTATAAAGTTACAAATTTTCTACTTTATTCATTGTGTTATTTGTATATTTCCTAGTGACATAAATTAGAAAATGTAGACTGGTAGCACTTTTATAAAAAGTTGTTCACTTTTTATTCATGTTGAAAATGGTTACTAACTTGCTCATCAGTTAGGAAAATGGTGATTGATTTGAATGTTTTCATAAAATTGGCTGCAACACTATAAATGTTCAAATCTAGATAATAGCTATGCAGTATACTTCACATACCTAGATTATTTTATGTGAGTTTAAGTATTTACGGTACTGTCTTCCAGGAACCATGAAAATGAGAAGGTACAATCTAGTTGAGGGTAAAACTTGAGAAAATAGGGATATGAGGCCATGAAAAATCATATAATGGTCAGGATTAAGTATTTTCATTTATTTAAAGTCTCTTTTTAGTTTTGATGACTTGATAGCCTACAAGACTGAGACTGGATTTTTTTGGTAGGGGGATTTTGTTTGTTTGTTTTTTAGAGACAGGGTCTTGCTCTGTCTCATAGGCTGGAGTACAGCGGCAGGATCATAAGATCATCAAACTCCTGGGCTCAGGCAATACTTCTGCCTCAGCTTCCCAAGTAGCTGGGACTGCAGGAGTGTGCCACCACAGCTGGATAATTTTTTTAAATTAATTCTTACAGCGATGGGATCTCACTATGTTGCCCAGGATGGTCTGGAACTCATGACCTCAAGTGATCCTTCTGCTTCAGCCTCCTGAAGTGCTGGGATTACAGGTGTGAGCCACTATGTCTGGCCTGAAAGTAGTTTTTAATTTCTCATTAAAATACAAGTACTCTGCTTCTAAAAGATATCTTTAACAAAAATATTTCTAAATCCTGATGGTTCATAATAATTATTGATCTCATACAATTAAGTGTTTCTAGTAAAATATCTGTTTATCTTACATATTAGTTTTAACAAGTAGTATAGCCAGGAGCCCAAGTATGTCCCTCTAAAGAGCTACGGCTGGGCTGGTATTTTGTGAACTTGCAATTCTCTAAACCTGAAAGAATGTGCAAATCCATGATGGTTAGACTTGAATCCTGAAGAGAGAGTTGCATGAAGGGTGAGGCATCAGACATTTCTGCCTCTCTCACTCCATTCGTCTAAAACTCATCTTGTTTGCCACATTTCCTAATGGTTTGAATCATTTGGAAATGGTTGTGAACTAGATTTGAGATAAGGGTAAAAATCTGAGGGGAGAAAGGTAAGGAGCAAGAAAATATAGAAGATGTTGCACTTTTGAAGTGTTCTACCTGGTCCATATCTGTGAGAGGGATTGTATCTCTGTACATACATGAGGGAAAGCTACAAGATTGTTCCTGAGACTTGAGATTATACTTGTCATTACTGTTTGTTTAAAAATAAATAAATAAAACTTGTTGCATAGTGCTCTAATGTTTCATGTTAACAAGATGACCTGTAAATAGCACATTAAAAAAAAAAGAAACACTTGATAAATTTAAGTAATACTGTAGAAAATGTCAGAAAACATAAACAAAAAGAGGATAATCACCCAGAGTTTCACCAACTAGAAACCACATTCTTAAAATATGATACAGAAGCTGTCAGATAAAGAGAGGTGAGTGGAGAAAACAACTCATTTTTCTCCTCTATACTCTTATAACATGCTTCTAACACCAGATGTGTGGGCATCTCTTCCCCACAAGAAGCAAGCAATTAGTTCAGCAGCTGATACCAGCTAGGTTTCCTCCAGTTCAAGTCTGGCACTATCTACCTGGAGATGGCACCAGACCCCACAGGTTAAGAGCTCAGTCCCACAAGCTCCACCCCCCCCTTTAGACATCCACTCCACTTCAAAAACCTGGGCCTCCAGAACTTCTGACTGACCAGCTTCAAGTTGGGTTTCCCACAATAGCCTCTTTGGATTTGATTAATTTGCTAGAGTGGCTCACAGAACTCAGGGAAACTTACATGTACCAGTTTATTATATTACAAGTCACATAGCTAGTCAAAGGCCAATCAAAGATGTATTTTGTTTCTGCTCCCTGTTGGCTTAGCCACTTTGCCTTCTTTTCCAGGTAGTTATCAGTGAATGGTAATGCCTTAGCAGATGGAGATGGAATATCTAACAAATGTGGCACCAGACACTGTCATGCATCAATCAACAATGTATTAAGTGCCTGACATGTATCCGAAAGCATGTTACATACTGAGGGTGGAAAGAGGAATACGTAGAATTTTTTTGGAGTGACATATAGTAATTAAACAGTGTAATAAATGCTATTACAGAAGTGTATAAAGTACCGTGGGAGCTCAAGAGGAAAATGGCTTCACAAAAAAAATATCACCGGAGCCAAGTCTTTTGGCCTTTGCTCAAAGCATAATGATGAATGAAATCTTATGCCATAAACATTTTTAAAAATTTCCTCTTAAGTTAGAAACTAAGGACAAAATAATTTTAATCTTTTATTCAGAATTTTAGATTATTTCAATATTAACAACAATATGAAAGAAACCTAAAATCTTCAAAGCCTCCAAGATTTTAACTCAGTGTAAAAGCTGAAGTGGTTCCTTTTAGGGGGTATTTGTAGTTTTTACTCTCCAGAATCTATAATCCCCCTCCTTGTTGAAAAAGTGCCTGATTTGCATAATATAAAGTTTCATTCATCAGTTTCAAACTGCTATTGAGAGAAGAGTGAGTTTCCTGTGTCAACGGAAAAAAGCCAAACTCTGTAACATAATTTTAAAGAGATTTATTCTGAGCCAAATTTGAGGACCATGACCCAGAGCCACTCCCAAGAGGCCTTGAGCAAGATGACTCCCTGTGGCTGGGTTACAGTTTGGTTTTATACATTTCAGGGAGATAGGGGTTACAGGTAAAGTCATAAATCATATGTGGGAGGCATGCATACATTGGTTTGGCCCAAAAAGGTGGCACATCTTGAAGGGGGAGGGGGCTTACAGGTTATAGGTGGGTTTAAAGATTCTTTGGCTTGTAAT
>VBSM01001265.1:4007264-4021197 GCA_008086735.1 Cheirogaleus medius | reverse complement strand
GAGGATCTGTCCTGTGCTGTCAGTGGAGTGTTAAAATCTCCGACTATTATGGTGGTGTGGTTTATCCATTTGTTTAGATCAAGTAGAGTTTGCTTTATGAGTCTGGGTGCACCTAAGTTGGGTGCATATATATTTAGAATTGTTATGTCTTCTTGTTAAACTGTACCCTTCACCATTATATAGTGACCTTCTTTGTGTTTTATTACTTTTGTTGATTTAAAAACTAAGTTATCTGTAATCAGCACCACCACGCCAGCTTTCTTTTGGCTTCCATTTGCTTGAAATATTGTTCTCCACCCCTTTACCTTTAGTCTAACTGCATCCTTGCAGCTTAAATGTTTTTCCTGAAGGCAGCAGATACTTGGCTTGTATTTTTTTATCCGTTCAGCCAGCCTCAGTCTCTTGAGTGGGGAGTTCAAGCCATTCACATTTATTGAGATAACTGATAGGTGGGGCAGATTTCTGTTCATTATGTTGGGTTGAACTTTGTTGCTTTGTTTTCTCTCTTGAGCCATTGTGGTATCTTGGCTTTAATCTTTAGCTTTTGAGTAGATTTACATTCATGAGTGTTTATTGTGCTGATCATGGGTAACACTGTTTTGAGTACTTCTTGAAGGGCTGATCTTGTCTTGGTGAATTCCCTCAGTCTTTGCTTATCTGAGAATGTCTTGATTTCTCCTTCATGTACAGAACTTAGTTTTGCCGGGAATAAGATTCTAGGCTGGGCATTATTCTGTTTCAGAAGAATGAGATGGGGTCCCAGTCTCTCTTTGCTTGTAAAGTTTCAGTAGAGAAGTCTGGTGTTATTCGGATTGGCTTTCCTTTGTATGTTACTTGCTTCTTTCATCTTACAGCTTGTAGAAGGGCCTCTTTAGTTGATATTTTGGTCAGTGTGATGACTGCATGTCGTGAGGTCTTCCTGTTTGCATTGAATCTCCCAGGGGTCCTTTGAGCTTCTTGAACTTGTATATCAAGATTTTTACCAAGGCCTGGGAAATTTTCCTCTATTTTATCTTCAAATAGCTTATCCAACCCTTGAGAGTTTTCTTCTTTCCCTTTTGGTAATTCTATAATCCTTACACTAGGTTTCTTCACATAATCCCACATCTCTTGTATGCTTTGCTCTTTTCTCTTGTTTCTCTGCTCTATCTTTGTGACTGATTTATTTAATTGGAAAGTGTTATCTTCAATCTCTGAGCTTCTGTCTTCTGTTTGATCTACCCTGTTCTTGAGGCTTTCCACTATGTTTTTAGTTCCCTGAATTGATTCTTCATTTCTAGGAGTTCGGTTTGATTTTTCTTTATTATTTCAATTTCTTTAGAGAATTTTTCTTTGAGGTCCTGGAATCTTTTTGCATTTTATTTGTGTTGGTTATCCAGTTGTTCTTGCAGTCATTGAATTTTATTATAATCCACGTTCGAAATTCTTCTTCTGTCATTTTAGTGGTCTGATTTTGGTTGATGTCCATTTCTAAGGGGCTGTTGTTCCTCTTTGGTGGTGTGCTTTCCTTTTGGGTCTTCATATTTCCAGAGTTCCTTCACTGATTTCTTCCCATCTTGATCAGTTGTTGCTTCTTACCTTTAGGTTTTCGTTTGGATAATGACATGCCCTTTTTAGTCTCTGAGCCAGTAGGTGGTGTGTGTGGGTGAGACTCGACCACACCCTGTATGATGAGTCAGTAGATGCCGTAAAAGTGTGTGCAGAATGTCCTCCCTGTCAGTAGGTGGCACTTGCTCGGAGGAGCTGGCTACACTGTTGTTTTTGGGTCCTGTAACCAGCTCGAGGCACTCTAGTGCCTCAGGTGGTGGGTGGGGCCCTGGGACTTCCAGGTGTGTCCTTATTCTCCACCTCAGTGAAGGCTGGTATGGGAGTGAGTCTGGGCGGAGCTGGGTTGGGTAAGCCTGCCCTCAAGCACCACAAACGCTGTTAGCAGGGCTCAAAGTTCTGTTCTCTGCTTCCAGGAAAAGCTGTCAGGGAGGGGCTGGGATGGCCCCACTCAGTCAGAAAGTCTGTGTTTGGGGTGGGGCTGTCTGAGACCTGCAGTCTGGAGCAGGCCTCGCTGCTTTCCACCCTCCCCAACTCTGTGGCTTCTTCTGGGCCTCTGCCAGCAGGCCAGACGTCACGCCACTGGGTCTCCCCTGGCTATGATGCGGGCCGGGAGATTCCCTGCCCGGGGTCGCCGCCTGGGCTTGGCACACGGCCCCCCTTTGGGAGTAGGGTTGCCTTCAAACACCCTGATCTGCCCCTGAAGGCACAAACACCTTAGTAGGCTGGTTCATGAATATCCCTTCTGTGCCCCAGGCAATGCGAGACCTGGGTGCATGGAATCTGGTCTGCAGGTCTGACCTCTGGGCCCCGAAGTTCAATCCCTGACCCCACCAGGGAGAGGAGTGCCAGTCCTAATTCACCCACAGGGAGCCCAAGCTGGGTCGATGTCTCTCAGCCTCAGGGTCTGCCCTGTTCTCCTGGAATCACCAGACCAGCAGCACCTGGGAGTGCTGGCAAGTAGGGAGCTCACCATCTGAGTACCCCTCAGTCAGCTGTAGGGCCCCAAAAAGGAAGGTCCCATTCCCTGGAGATGCCTGTGGCTGGTGGCTCTAAATTGTCTCTCTTGGCAACTTTGGATAAGGATGGGGGAGGGGAGAGTGTAGCAATATGGCGCCTGTCACGGGGTTCGGGTCTGTGCACACGGAGGTGCTCCGAGGGAGCTGGGAGCCTTGTGCCGTGTCCGCTACAGGCTTACCGCTCACTCCTGGTGGCCATCTCTGGGCTGGTGTCCGCAGGTCTCTCCAACTGCTGGGGAGCCCACCAGCAGTCCGAGATGCAAGGGAGGGGGAAGTTAACCGCTCCACCTACCCTTGCCGCTGGTCTCCAAGCTTCTCGGGAGGTCTCTTCTTCCAGTTCTCCTCCACAACCTCCTCCCGTGGAGTCTCCCGTAGTCTCCGGTACCCCTCCTTCCGTCCCTCATCCGATGTATATTCGTCTGTTTGCTTCTTTCCTCTAATTTCTTCTAGAATCTGTCTTTTCTGCAGAGACACTCTGGCGGTGTTTCTCGTCCACCATCTTGCTCCGCCCTCTTCTTTTTTTCTATGCCTGACTCTTAACTCACTTATCCTTGAACAAAGTTTCTAGGTTTAAGTTTTTTCATCAGCTATGAAAAGAATATAATCTCTGAGGATGTTCTTAGAAAAGAATTTGAGTAAAATATGAAAAGGATGAAAGGTTTTAATAGCCTAAAAAATGTAATTTTTTTCATTCCCAAGTAGTAAAAACTAGAGTTTTGCTAGTTTACATGTCTTCTTATGCTTGAGATGAAAAGCATTAATCACTTTGTAAATTGCAAGCTTGAAACTTATTAGTGCCAATAAAGTCTGACCTTTTTGTTTAATAAACAAATCAAGCATCAGTTTAACCTTTCACTGTCATTGATTTCTATAAACTGATTTTACTTAATAGCAAACAGTATGAGTTATTTGAATAACTAGTATTTTTCCTCATAAAATCTCTGCTTAAAAATTATAGGGTAAACTGAATCCAAATTTTAAAGGAACTATGAAGTTGTAGAAAAAGTAAACCAAATTGCAAAATGAGACTTAGGAAATTATTGAGAATAATAAGAGTAGTAAGAGTAGAATAAGAGTGCTTGAAATCAAGAAGGAATCATAAAAATCATCCTTGTTTTA
Source organism: Cheirogaleus medius (assembly GCA_008086735.1). Lineage (NCBI taxonomy): Eukaryota > Metazoa > Chordata > Mammalia > Primates > Cheirogaleidae > Cheirogaleus > Cheirogaleus medius. Next base: position 4,017,514 of record VBSM01001265.1, on the reverse strand, counting down.
TTTATTTATTTATTTGTGAGGCAAGATTTTGCTCTGTCACGCAGGCTGAAGTACAGTGGTATGATCGTAGCTCATTATAACCTTGAATTCCTGAGCTCACGTGATCTTCCCGCCTTAACTTCCTGAGTAGCTAGGACTGTAAGAGTGCACTGCCACATTCAGCTGATTATTACATTTTTTTATAGTGGTGGGATCTCACCTAGGCTGGTCTCAAACTCAAGTGATCCTCCCCCACATTGGCTTCCCAAAGCCCATATAGGATTACAGGCATGAGCCACTATACCCAACAGACATTCTTACCTTTCAATACACAAAAATAATTTCCTATTCAGTTTAAAAATCTGAATATGAAAAGTGAAAACTTTTACTAAATAAAAAAAATAGATTGACAGATTGAATAGCTATGTCTTGCTTAATGATAGGGGTACATTCTAAGAAATGTGGTGTTAGGTGATTTTGTCATTATGGAAACATCATAGAATGTATTTACACAAGCCTAAATGGTATATAGCATGCTACACACCTAGGCTGTATGATAAAGTCTATTGCTTCTAGGCTACAAACCTGTATAGCATGTTACTATAGTGAATAATATAGGCAGTTATAACACAGTGGTGAATATTTGTGTATCTGAACATAGAAAATGTACAGTAAAAATATGGTATTATAATCTTAATTATCTTAATCATCATCATATATGTGGGATCTTTTGTTGACCAAAACATCATTATGCATTATATAGCACATGACTATAGATTGATAAATTATGACCTCAGGGTTGGGAAGGATTTCTTAAATAGAAAGCACACAAATAATTAAGAAAATAGTTGATAAAGATGCCCACCTTAAAAGCTTCTCTTCAGCAAATCACACCATGAACAAAATTAAAAGATAAGCTATAAACTGAAAGAAGATATTTGCAATGCATATAACTGATAGAGGATGAGTTTAAAGAATTATTTTTTCAATCAATTTCTATAAATCAATTTTTTAAGAAAGAAAACCTAGGGAAAAAATGGGCAGACTTGAACAGTCAGTTCATAAAATATCTCATAAACATATGAAAATATGTTCCATCTTATTAATGATTATATTAGTTGATATAGTATACATTTTGTTACAGCATATTAGTCAACTTTTGTGTTGGCAACAAATAGTCCCAAAATCTCAGTACTGAGGTGGAGGTTTAATGAAGAATAACAAAACAATATAAGCCAGGTTAAAGTTTCTACTGAAAAGTAACATATATCATCTCTGCTCACATTCTAGTGACCAAAGTAAGTCACATGGTCATGCCTGAAGTCAGTAGGGACAGAGTAGTATACCTACAGGAAAAGGGTGTGGAAGGAATGAATAATTGGAAACAGATCATAGAATCTGTCCCCTTTAGTAACAACCCCCAAAATCTTAATAGCCAGACAATAAGGTCATGCTAAATGATTATTTTGGGCTCTGTCTGGGATCTGTACCATGTCACTCTGATCCTTAAGTCAGGACCCAGGACAGAGCAGCCACTCTCTTTAATATTGTTATTCTCAGTAGTAGAGGGAAAAGAAAGAACATGGTGAAGTATACACTGACTCTAAAAAACCTTCCCTATAAAAGGGTCACGTGAGACTTCTCATATTACATTGGCCAAAGCAAGTCATATTGCCCAAGGCTGAGTCCAGCAGAACGGTGATGTATAATCTTGTAAGGAGGGAAAGGATATTTGTGAATGGTAGTACAGTCTATCACAATAATACAGTCTACCACAATAATTATAATAAGATAATGTTTCATACTCAACAGATTGACATAAAAAGTACGATAAAACAAAATGTTGTTAAGATTGAGGGGGATATAGGTATTATGATCTGCTGCTAGGATTCTAATTGTTGTAAGCACTCTGAAGAGCAGTTGGCAGTGTTTAAATAAACTGAAAACATGTATCCCATATGACCCCGTGTTTCTACCCTTGCTAGAACTTTTACACATGTGCACATGAGACATTTATAAGAATATTATAGCATTTTTAATAGAAAAAAAATGTAGGCATCCTAAGTGTTTACAGGAAAATGGATAAATACATTTTTATACATCCACTAAAATAAATTAGGACTATGCTGATGTAGATAAATCTCAAAAACATAATACATATTGTTTTATTTTTTTATTTTTTTATTTCAGCATATTATGGGGGTACAAATATTACAGTTACGTATATTGCCCATGTCCCCCCTCCCCCCATATTAAGTTTTAAGAAATGAAGGTTGAAGAGTGATACATACAGTATGATACCATTTATATGAAATTTTAAAACTTGAAAAGTAATGTTATATGTTGATTTGGGGTACATACTTACATAATGAAATTTTTTGTTTTGTTTTGGGGACAGAGTCTTACTCTGTTGCCCAGGCTAGAGTGCAGTGGCATTATCATAGCTCACTGTACCCTCAAATTCCTGGGTTCAAACAATTCTCCTGCCTCAGCCTCTTGAGTAGCTCGGACTACAGGTGTGTGCCATCACATCCAGTTAAGTTTTCTATTTTTTGTAGAGATGGGGTCTTGCTCTTGCCCAGACTGGTCACGAACTCCTGGCCTCAAGCAATTTTCAGGCCTTGGCCTCCCAAAGTGCTAGAATTATAGGTACGAGCTACTGCACCTGGCCTGAAAGTAATATTCTAAGATAGTAAGAGTAATATGGTAATATTTTATAAAAATATACATGGAAATGATATACAGATTCAGGATAGTGGTAATTTTGGTAAGTTAGGGATTTAAAAGCCAATAAAGAAGAGCTTTCATTAACTACTTTTTTTGTTCTTTTAAAAAAATACCAAAGCACGTAAGATAAAATGCTAGCATATGATAGGTATAGGTGGTAGAAACATGAATATGTATGTTATTCCTCTCTATGTTTGAAAAAAATATATATTTTACAAGTATGAAGAATTCACCTGGAACACCCAGGTAGCAGTAACATCATGCTTTCTGTCTTGAAGGACTGAAACAACCTGGTGGGTTTGGACAATTCAAGGAAGTTTTAATTGCAGAGCCATTCTGTGTCAGGGAAGTTGGCACATGTGCTTTATGGGTAGTCAGAAATCATATTATGAAGGCATCTGTGTGCCAATATGATAGATATTGTGTTCTGTTACTTTCTGTAAGTGGACATCTTTTTAGAGAAGCTTATGCATGTTGAGTAAATTAACTAAGGGCATTTTGAGAATCGTTGTCTTCCTTCAGAGAGTATCCTCTGACTTTTTTAGCAGTCATTAAATTCTTTCTCTTCATTGGTATTTGGACTGAAATATTAGAAGAATCCATTCTATTCTTATTTTTTTCTCAACAGAAACAATTGGTTGCTCAAAAAATTCACATAGAAGAAAACGAGGACAGAGACACAGGACTGGAACAGAGACATAATAAAGAAGATCCAGACTGCATCAAAGCTAAGGTGCCCTTAGGGGACCTGGATCTGTATGATGGCACATACATAACTCTGGAGAGCAAAGACATCAGGTAGAGAGATTCTCTTTTGAAAAATAAAATTGTTTTTCCCCCAAACAAACCTTTGTCAAATCAGTAAGAAATTATTTCTGTAATAAGAATAAGCTTCAAGCATAGATGAGTTTATTGGAATTCAAAAGTTCAAAATACATATTACATGTAAAATTCTTAGAAATCAATTAAAATATTTAATATCACAGTAGAAAATTGAATAATTTTTAGTAAAGAAAAACAACAAACTACAGATGGCCAAGAGACATGTGGAAAAAGTATTTCTCAAAATGGTACAAATTAAAACATTTAGATAGTTTTTATCTACCTAATTGGGAAAAACAAATCAGTAACTAGTAAAAATGTAGAGAGGCTGTCAATGGAAGTATAAATTTGTTTAACATTTTTAGAAACAACTTAGCAGAGTTATATTAGTTTTTTTAAAGTCCACAATCTTAACATTCTGTGACCTACTTACTATTTTCCCACTAATTCTTGACTTACTCCCTTTAATTTTTTTTTTTTTTTTTTTGAGACAGAGTCTCACTCTTTGCCCGGAGTAGAGTGTCGTGGCATCACCCTAGCTCACAACAACCTCAAACTCCTGGGCTCAGGCAATCCTTCTGCCTCAACCTCCCGAGTAGCTGGGACTACAGGCACGCGCCACCATGCCCAGCTAATTTTTTCTATATATATTTTAGTTGGCCAATTAATTTCTTTCTATTTATAGTAGAGACGGGTCTTACTCTTGCTCAGGCTGGTCTTGAACTCCTGACCTTGAGCGATCCACCCACCTCCGCCTCCCAGAGTGCTAGGATTATAGGCGTGAGCCACCACGCCCGACCGACTTACTCCCTTTAAATTGAACTCCCAAAATATTTTGAACTCCCAAAATATTTGACTGTCAATGGAACCCATGTGAAAAAGTATGAAGTTGACTGATACTGGTTGCAAAGTTGAAATGCTATGAGAATATGGGGGAAATTTGACATTTCTTAAAGTATTGTTTATCTCACCTTTCATTCATTCATTGCTTCTTGCTGCTTGATTTTAGCCCTGAAGATTATATAGACACAGAATCTCCTGTCCCTCCAGACCCTGAGCAACCTGATTGTACTAAAATTCTAGAACTTCCATATAGTATACATGCTTTTCAGCACTTGCGAGTAAGTAGAGAACTTTGTGGGGGAAGGGAGTGCTTTTGTGTTTGCATTTTTTTCATTTGGTCTCTCGCTTATAAAAACTAGTTTTCTTTCTTCTGCCCTCCTAGACAGCTTTATAATTTTACAATCATCTATTTCTTTTCTTTTCTTTTTTTTTTTTTTTTTTTTTTTTGAGACAGAGTCTTCCTCTGTCTTCCCAGCTAGAGTGCAGTGGCATCATCATAGCTCACTACAACCTCAAACTCCTGGGCTCAAGTGATCCTCCTGCTTCAGCCTCCCAAGTAGCTGGGACTACAGGCACACGCCATGACACCCGGCTAATTTTTCTATTCTTAGTAGAAATGGGATCTCGCTTGTGCTCAGGCTGGTCTTGAGCTCCTGACGTCAAGTGATCCTCTTGCCTCTGCCTCCAGAGTGCTAGGATTACAGGCGTGAGCCACTGCACCCGGCCTACAATCATCTATTTCTTGAAATTCCTTCAAAATAAATACTACAAGATACTGAATTACTTGTGATCTTTTATATCCTTTGACTATGTTTTTTCAACCTTTTTCTTCTTTTCAGGGTGTACAAGAGAGAGTTAATCTTTCTGCACCTCTATTACCTAAAGAAGATCCAATCTTCACATATTTATCTAAAAGGTTAGGAAGAAGTATAGATGACATAGGTCACCTCATTCATGAAGGCCTACAGAAGGTAAGTCATCAGTGACTTAGAGAGCCAGGAGGCTCTGTGTCAAACACAAGATATTTTTCTCTCAGAAAATACCTGCCTAGCTTGTTTTTGTCCAGAGGATGATTTAAAATTATGATTACATTAATATAGATTGTATATTTGACACTAGGGAGAAACATGGAGAAACTAGTCTCCTATGCCAGGAAGAGACACTGAAAAGTTTTATTTAAACTAATTCATGAAAAACAAAATATAAACTATTAGGGTTGGGTTTTTTGAAAGAGAAATGTTGTCCTGGTTCTTTGGCTTCTTGCTTGGAAGAATTGCAAGCAGGGCCAATGCAGTGGAGTGAACACAGACAGAAAGCAGTTCCACATAAACAGCTTTCATTGTAGAAAAGAAGGAAGAAAGAAGAAAGCTGCACAATTGTAGAAAAGAAGGAAGCTACACAACGTGAAAATACATTCCAGAGGGAGAAAGGGGTCAGTCTCCACAAGTAGAGAAAGATGTTAAGGACTCCTAGGTGGTTTCCTTTTATTGGCCTGGTATCGGGGAGGGCTTACAAGAGGTGTGGGGTGTTACCACATGATTGATATATCTGATTGTCAGGTGTTCTGTGTTTTCTTGCAGTCCCTTCCCCTGATTGGTCCCTAGCTTCTCTACTCCTAGGAACTACCCTCTTGGCTTGTATTTGCCACCTGCAGATTTGATCTCTGCCTAACATAAACTAATATAAGCAACAGGGCTTATAGTCTAGATTATATATATAGTGTGTACAAAGATTTAACATTTTAGTGTCTTTGGTATATCTACACACAACACATAGATTATCACTGTTCTCTGAACCAGAGAAAGAATCACCACCAGCAAAACAAAATCTTCTATAATTTTCTTTCTTTCTTTTTTTTGAGACAGGATCTCTTCTGTCACCTGGGCTAGAGTGCAGTGGTGTCATCATAGCTCACTGTGATCCCTGTGAGCTCAAGTGATCCTCCTGCCTCAGCCTTCCAAGGGGCTGGGACTACAGGCCCTGGCCACCATGCCTGACTAATTTTTCTATTTTTTGTAGAGATGGGGTCTTGCTCTTATTCAGGCTAGCCTTAAGCAATCCTCCTGCCTCGGCCTCCCAAAGTGCTAGGATTACAGGCATGAGCCGCTGTGCCCAGCAACTCTTCTATCATTTTCTTTTAAAGAAACATCTACTTTAAAAAAATGAAATAGGGAATTATATAACAAGATCCAAGAATTTAAATGTATCTGTCATTCAGGATGACATGTGGGAATTTAGAAAATGGTTTTTGCTCTTCTCTATGCCTAAGGAGTATCATAAAATGCAGATTAGTTTCTAAGCAGTATTAATTATAGTGGTATAAAATAAGGTGTGTAATTGCAACATTTGTATACAGTTTGTTGAAATACATAGCTCTGTGTATTGAGGGAGGAATTCTGAGATAATAGTAAGAAAATAGTTTGACTTTCAAATGCATTATATCATTATTTTTATAGCTAAGTTACCCTCTGCATCTTGTTTTTCTGAAGGTAATGTAAAACATTTGCATTCGAGAACTTGTTAAGGGAAAACTGGCCCAGGATTTTACAATATCCTTCAGAGAATGGTTAGTTGAGAGTAGACCATAGTGGTAAGTGTTCTATAGAAAATTTAAGTAGAGGGTAACTGGGTAGGCACATTAGATTAAACAGTCGAGGTTAACCTCTCTGGAAAGGTAAAATTTAAGTTGATACCTGAATAACAAGAAGGAACCAAAATTCAGAGATTAGAGAAGAGCATTCTAGGCCAAGGCAAAGGCCCTGAAGACTGAATGAGCTTGGGTTGTGTATTAGTGTGGTTGGGCTACTATAACAAAATACCACTCTAGACCATTTCTACTCAAAACACTTCTGACACCAAATGCATGGGGTTTTTTTCCTAACACCAACCAGTTCTCCCGGCACCAACTATGTGTCCTACAGTTCAGTTCATTTCTTTTTTTTTTTTTCTTTTTAATTATTTTTAAAATTTTTTATTTCAATTTAAATATTTTGTTTGTTTGTTTGTTTGTTCATGAGATCTGAAAGTTCAGTTCACTTCTGACACTGACTACCTAGAGTTAGCGCAGAGCCCACAGGTTAAGGACTGAGTCCTTAAGACTACCCCCACTTCAGATGTCAATTACAAGTCAATGCCACCAACCAACCAGCTATAAAGTCAGGGGGTTCACATCACCCCCTCCTCAAGTTCAATAATTTTCTAGAACAGCTCACAGAACTCAGGAAACAGTTATTATTATTGACTTATAAAGGATACGGTTCAGGAACAGCCAAATGAAAATATGCATAAGACAAGGTATGGGGGGAAGGGTGCACAGAGTTTCTATGTTCTCCCTAGGCACACCTTCCTCCTAGCACCTTAATGCTCTCCAACCCAGAAGCTCTCCAAATGCTGTCATTTAGGTTTTTTAATGGAGGTCTCACTATGTTAGCATTATTGATTACATTATTGGCCATTAGTAATTAACTTGATCTCTAGTCTCTCTTCCCCAGAAGGCAGGAAGTGGTAGTTGGGGGTTGAGGGAAGAGCATGGCTAAAAGTTCCAACTCTCTACTAATACCTTGTTTTTCTGGGACCAGCACAGGTCCTAAAGCTATCTGTGGCTTACCAGCTACCAGTCATGTCATTAGCATACTAAAACACTCTTATTGCTCCTGTGATTCCAGAGATTTTAGGAAATGTTTGTCAGGAACTAGAGGCAAAGACCAGATATATATTTATCTATACCACAGACTTGGTGGCTTAAACAACAGAAATTTATTTGGAGGCTGAGAAATCCAAGATCAAGGTGCCAGCAATTCCGTTCCTAGTGAGGACTTTCTTCCTGGCTTGCAGACAACTGTTACTGAAAGTTTGGCACTTGTCCCCAAGGCCTTATAAGAACAAGACAGGTGGTTTGAGGAAAAGAAAAGGGAAATTTATTAATTTACCAGCAATTGAGGAGGCTGGAGACTCTTGTCTCAATGTGCCATACTCCTCACTATAAGCAGAAATACAGAGCTTTTAAAGGGAGGGTTTTCAGCTTCAGGCTATTGCTGTTTAAGTACAGTTGATGGTCCTGATTGACCCCATCTCCAGGGAAGACAGTCTTGTGACCTCTGCCCAGGCAATTCTGTTGAGCCATTTCCTATAGTACAAAGAACAAAGGATACTCCCCTGCCCCTCTGAATGATAGTCTTGGTTAGGGATGAGGGTTTTCATTCCCAAAAGAGTTAAGGAGGTTTTAAAGAGACAGCACATACAACATTTTTGCTTTTTTCAAGCTATTACCTCTGTTACACAACCACCTTCTTTCTGTGTCCTCAAATGGCCTCTCCTGTGTGCATGCATGAAGAGAGAGAATTCTCTGTCTCTTCCTCTTAAAAGGGCACCAACTTGTCAACTGAAAAGAAGCCAAACTCTGTAAAATAATTTAAAGAGGTTTATTCTGAGTCAAATTTGAGGACCATGGCCTAGAGCCACGCCCAAGAAGCCTTGAACAAATAGACTTGCTCTGGTTGGGTTACAGTTTGCTTTCATACATTTTAGGGAGACAGGAATTACACATAAAGTCATAAATCAATACATGGAAGACATACATTGGTTTGGCCTGAAAAGGTGGGACATATCAAAGCAGAGGCTTATAGGTGGGTTTAAAGACTCATTGATTTGTAATTGGTTGAAGAAATGAAGTTTTGTCTAAAGGCTTGGAATGTTTTATGGTAAGGAAATCTGTTGATCAGAGACAAACCACTGGATATATGTTCAGATGCAAATGCTCTGTTAAGTAACTAATGACCTACAGGTGTGACTTAAGCTTTGTCTTGTATATGGTTAGGCCAGTTATTGAGTTATGAAGGACATCTCCAAGAAGGAAAAGGGGGTATGATGAGATGAGTCTGACCTCTCTTTTCATGGCCAGTAACTCAGCTTTGGGGTATTTTGGGGGTCCCCTTGGCCAAGAGGTGGTCCTTTTAGTCAGCTGAGGGAGAGTTTTAAGATTTTATTTTAGTTCACAAACCCTATTAAATTTGGGCCCCAACCCCTATGACCTCTCTTCACAGGCCCTTTAACGCTTCAACATATGAATTCAGGGTGTGGGCAAGACAAACATTCAGTTCATAACAGGTGGCATGTAACCAAATTCAGGCCAGTATGACTGGAGGGACATGGTAGGGAATGATGCCAGAACAGCAGGCTAGCACCATATTACACAGGACTCTGAAAGCCAGAGTAAGGGCTGTGATTCTTACTCCAAGTGTGCTGAGAAGCTAGAGCAGAGAAGCAATGTAATGCAATTATTATTTTTAAAAGATCACTCTACTTACTATACGGAGAAGTCACTGAAGGAGTCAAAACTGGAAATAGACCAGTTAGAAGGCTGTTGCGGTAGTTCAAGAGAGAGATGAAGATGGTTTACACTAGAAATGGTTAGTAATGGAAATGGAGGGACTTGAACCACGAAAGGATATGTTTAGAAGTTTAGAAGCTTAATGAGTTAGATGTGGGGAATGAGGGCAAAAGAAGAATCAAGGATAACTCCTAAATTTTTTACCTGAGCACCTTGAAGGAGGAGCAGGGTTGGGGTTGGAGAAAAGAAAATCCAGTTCTATTTTGGCTATATTAAGTTTGAAATACCTATATGAGTCTAGAATTCCAGGAGAAGTTAGAGCTCAGTGTATACATAGAGCATAATTGTTAAATAGGGAGTGCAGCCTGGGTGACAGAGTGAGACCCTCTCTCTCTAAAACAAAGAAAACAAGAAATGAGATTATATGAAGCCATGGGACTGGATAAAGCCGTCTGCTGGAAAAGTGACATTTGAGAAGAAGCCAGTATGAGTCCTGAGGTAATCCACATTTAGCAGGCAAAAAAGACCACACACGGTATCCTGGAGAATG
>VBSM01001265.1:3996874-4007164 GCA_008086735.1 Cheirogaleus medius | reverse complement strand
AAAAAAAAAAAAAAAAAAAGAAATCTTATGGAAAGATATTTCTTTAAAGCATTGGTGATTTGAAAAAAAACTTCCTCAAAAGGCTATTGAAAAGAAGACTAAATCCTTAGTCACAAGTCAGTTGTAAAAGAATGTACTATCCCTTAACCAACTTTTCAAGTAGTAGAAGTTAAGTTGGCATGCATATGGTGCTAAAATCTTTAATTGTGTTAATGGAAAAAAAGCCAAACTCTGTAAAATAATTTTAAAGAGATTTATTCTGAACCAAATTTGAGGATCATGCCCAGAACCACGCCCAAGAAGCCTTGAGTAAGTGTACTCCCTGTTGTTGGGTTACAGTTTCGTTTGATACATTTCAGGGAGACGGGTTACAGGTAAAGTCATAAAGCAATATATGGGAGGCATACATTGGTTTGGCCCAAAAAGGTGGGCCATCTTGAGGGAGGGGGCTTACAGGTTATAGGTGGGTTTGAAGATTCTTTGACTTGTAATTGGTTAAAGACATGAAGCTTTGTCTAAAGGCTTGGAATGTTTTAACATAAGGAGCTGTTTATCAGAGACAAGCCACCGGACATGTATTTGTTGTGTAAACTGAAGACAGCAGGTTTGTCTTGAATACCCTTAGGCCTGTTAATGGGTTCCAAAGGATGTCCCCAGGAAGGGAGGGAAGCATGACCTCTCTCCTTCTGGCAGGCAATTTAGTTTTAGGATATTCCTTTGGCCAAAAGGGGCTCCATTCAGTCAACTAGTGGGTATTGAGCCTTAAGATTTTATTTTAGTTCACAATTGCATCACTCAAAAATCACATACTTTTCTTGAAAATAGAATACTTAAGGATAAATAATGTAAGATTGTACTTATTTTAATCTTAAAAATAACTATTTTTAAAATAACTATTTTAAACCATATTTAACTAAATTTAAACTATTTTTGACTGTGTAAAATAACTATTTTTAAAATAATTGGTTCTTATAAACTATTCAGACTATAAAAATCTATTTAAAAAGCTGTAAAAATAATTTCAAAACTAGTTTGTAATATATTCTTTTTGTTTCTTGTTTTCTTTTTTTTTGAGATGGTCTCACTCTGTCGCCCAGACTAGAGTGCAGTGGCATCATCATAGCTCACTGCAACCTCAAACTCCTGAGCTCAAGTTCTTCTCCTGCCTCAGCCTCATAAGGAGCTGGAACTACAGGCATGCACCACCACACCGGGCTAATTTTTCTATTTTTTGTAGAGTCGAGGTCTCATTCTTGCTTAGGCTAGCCTCGAACTCCTGAGCTCAAGCAATCCTCCCACCTCGGCCTCCCACAGTGCTAGGATTACAGGCATGGTCCACCATGACCAGCCCAGAATTTAGTTTTTAACAGCTTGAATGGTTGAATTAGATTCTAAACACAAATGAGAAAATAACAAATAAAAATTCATCTATAACAAAGGCATAAGCCAGTCATTTGCTTAAGTTTGTACTTTCACTGAGATATTACATAAATAGAAAAGTTTGTAAAATGTCAATTTCAAGAATTTCATGTTGGAGCTACTGGGATTTCTAAGTAGCTGAGGTCTTAACTTCTGACATCCTAAAATAGGACCCAACAAGTTGTAGCCATTTGGTGGATTTTTCAGCTTTTTTCCACCTTGGAATGATAGCCTGGAGTTGGATGGTCTCTATAGGAAGATCATACTCTAATGCACATGCTCAACTGATGATTAGGAGATTCTTTTGAAAGTTGTAGTTTATTTGTACTTTGTCCTCTGATTTATCATTACTATCACTAGTCTTGCTCTTCTTCATCTTGAATTTCAGAAGAGCCAGAGTATTGAAGGTCCTCCTTTTGAGCATTTTAAGTTAAAGAAACTGTGTTGAGTTGTTTGATTGTCACTTTATTTGTTTCATCTCTAGAACTCTTCCTCATGGGTACTGTATAACATGGCTTCATTTTACTGGAGAATAAAGAATGAGCCATATCAGGTAGTGGAATGTGCCATGCGAGCACTTCACTTCTCTTCCAGGTAAGATTCCTCCTCTTCTGGACCTAATTTTCCTGACTTTCCACATTCCTGGGGTCTATTAAAGAAACAATACATAAGAAAACAATAAGAGCAGCTTTGCATTATACTTGCATTCTCCTCCATCCTTGTTCAAAGAAATTAGTTCCATCACAAAAAAATCACAGATGTCAAAAAGTTCAGTGATAATTGTGTAATAAACTTTTCGTTTCCATTAACAAAAAATGTAGATATATATAATGTAGATGCTCTGTGATTCACTTGAAACTTGAGTACAAGGACCTTGACTGGAGGAATTGTCATAAATTAAGTTTAACTTTTCTTAAATATAAGCCCTAAATAAATTTTAAAATCATAAAATGTCTGCCAGACCTTACTTTTATGGCAAAATTTGTAGCTATTAGATTAAGAACCACCAATAATTTAAAAATGAAACATTGTGATTATTTTAAATTATTTTCTCCACCTGTAAGTATACTCAGGGTTATTTTCCTAAGCACAGCAATTTTGAATGTCATTTTTCCTTGTCAAGTAGTTATATATATTCACGGAGCACATGCTTCTTTCCTAACATATAGTTGCATCTCTCCTCTTTTAGGCACAATAAAGACATTGCCCTGGTCAATTTGGCAAATGTTCTACACAGAGCACACTTCTCTGCTGATGCTGCTGTTGTGGTCCATGCAGCTCTGGATGACAGTGACTTCTTCACTAGCTATTACACTTTGGGGAATATATATGCAGTAAATACTACTTTTTGTTTCATGAGCCATACCGGTTGCTACTTTCTTCTTTTTCTAATTTTCTTAATAGAATGTTACTTTTTTTTCCTTCCTCCTTTGTTCTTAACAATGGAAATGAAGAAATTTGGAAGAAAAACCCTCAACACAGTAATGTGTTGTAATTGTTCTAGCATCTTGACAAAAAAGAAAAATAATTGAATTGATTGGAATTTTAACTTCTGCAGGGTACACCTCTTAAGGTTAGCAATAACTTCCAACTAAACCATCCTATAGCAAGCCATCCTGTTGTGAGGATTCAGCCACTGATCGAAATTATGTTCACTGTAGAGTAAGATGTAGGTGTGATCTCAGAAATCATTATGAGGTTTGGACAGATGCAACCAGGCATGGCTAACGTTACTTTCTCCTATGTGTGTGTATATGTGTGTGTTTGTTTTTATCTCTTCAGATGCTTGGGGAGTATAACCACTCAGTGCTCTGTTATGACCATGCTTTGCAGGCCAAACCTGGGTTTGAGCAAGCTATAAAGAGGAAGCATGCTGTCCTGTGTCAGCAAAAACTTGAGCAGAAATTAGAGGCTCAACATAGGTAATTGAGAGAAAAAATTTCACTGAAGCACTAGTACCATGGAACCTTAGATTTGTATAGGGCAGTATTAGAGTTAATTTGGTCATTGGAATTAAGAAAGAAACCTCTTCGCTACTATAAATACCATCCATTTTCTCCAAGTCCTGGTGGTTTAGCATAATTCAGTGGTTGCGTAGAAGACTTATCTTCAAAGGCATGGATTCCAGGACCTAGGGAACTATTCACAGTAATAACTGTCATTTAAATCTTTACGGTTTTAACCATTGATTATTTTCATGAAGTCAGATGGTGGTGAAGAGGCTGTGGGATACTCACTAATTCTGTTTATTACATTTTTATTTCTATAGAATACACTAAGTTTCAGTAAAATCACTTATACATGTAGTATTTGATCTTTCTCACTTTTGGCTCCTGAAGGTGGGCTATCATTATATTAGTTAAGTGGCACTGAGAACATTATGTGGCCCATGTTTTAATCAGATTTGTGTGTACAGCAATGGAAGTCTATTGTACTTGGCCCTTGCAGCATACTTCGTAAAATATGTTTGATTCCATAAATAATAGGGCTAGTTAAGAAACTTCACTATGTGAAGTAAATTGTTCATATCTCAGAATTAGTCTTAATATTTTGAGTTCCTTTGGTTCTTAGAGAATTAAACAGAACTCATTAAACTTTTATACTTGCTTATGTAGTGGGGAAAAAAGGATGACAGCTTCTTATTTATAATTGGCTTCTGTTATGCCGTATTAGAATTTGCCCTGGCTGAGCTTCTTCCAATATTAAGCTCTTAACAATCAAACTGACTCTCTCTTACACAATCTGGGTAGCTCCTAAAATCTCTATATATTAGTGTAATAGGTAATAAGATTTTTGTGACTAAATGTAATCAAGCAGCTGATTTATTGAAATCAGGTAGTAGAGAATATTCCTTTCTAAGGAGAGTTTCTGTGGTTTTTCCCAAAGCCTGTAACCAACAAGCTAGAGTGTGAAAGCAAGGCACTATGGCCCTAACTCTTAACCTTGTCTTTAGGCAAAATCAAAGGAAAAAGGAGGCAAGAATTCTAGAAAGGCTTTGAATGTCAGCAGCACTAATGCATATTTTATGGAGAGAAATAGAGTTGTTAAATATGTAAACTTTATAGTATATTTTGATGTGTTTTTATGGTATCTAAAAAGTGCAATGCACCATTTGATGTCAAGTATTTAAGGGAAGAATTTCACATTTATCTTTTTGCCCTTAAGTCTTAATAAAAGAAGAGTGTATAATTTAACCCTGTTATTCGTGAACTGGTGGTATGAGGTTGTGTATTAAATAGAAAGGAAAAAACCCAGTAATTATTGCTGAGAACAAGAAAAATCTGTGCATTTAAGTGGGTTTTAAAAATTCATGATTTTAAAGCTCTTTTTCTTGGTATTAAAAAATGTTAAGATCTCTCCAGCGAACACTGAATGAGTTAAAAGAGTATCAAAAGCAGCATGACCACTACCTGAGACAGCAGGAGATCCTAGAAAAACATAAACTGATTCAGGAGGAACAAATCTTAAGAAATATCATACATGAGACTCAGATGGCAAAAGAGGCACAATTAGGTAAGTAATGACTCCAGGTAATTGAAGGCAGGTTAGGAGATTCACTTCTAACATGCTTTGCTTTCAACTTTCGTGTAGCCTTAAAGCAATGTAAAGTTGTGTTTATGACTTTCCTAGGTCTTAAAATCAAGATTTGTCACAGAGGGTATATAAGGAGTCCTGGGGAGCTGGTTTGGGTCCCCTTTGCTCTTTTTAATTTACATTTTGAAATAAGGCTAGGCACAGTGGCTCATACCTGTAATCCCAGTGCTTTGGGAGGCTGAGGAGGGAGGCTCACTTAAGGGCTGAGAGTTCAAGACTAGCCAGGGCAACACAGTGAGACCCAATCTCTACCACAATAAAAAAAAAAAAAAAAAAGCTGGGTGTGGTGACACACACCTGTAGTCCTCACTATTTAGGAGGCTGAGGCAGGAGGATCACTTGAGTCCAGGAGTTTGATGCTACAGTGAGCTATGATCAGGCCATTGTACTGCAGCCTGTGTGACAGAGCAAGACCCTGTCAAAAAAATAAATAAATAATAATAAAAGGAAGAGACACCAGAGTTCTCTCTCTCTCTCCCTTCTTGCAACATACAGAGGAAAGGCCATGTGAGGACACAGCTAGAAGGTGGTTGTCTGCAAGCCATGAAGAGGGCCCTCACCAGAAACCAAATCTCCTAGCACCTTGATCTGGGACTTCTAGACTCTAGAACTATGAGAAAATGAATTCTGTTGTTTAAGCCATTCAGTCTGGGGTATCTTATTATAGCAACTTGAACTGACTAATACATACACTAACTCACCAATGGAGCCCAAGGATGTAGAAAGTCAAAAGAGAGATAGAAAAAATTTTTTAGAGGTTTTATACATTTTTAAGTCTTTTAGATCCTAGGAGTCTTAACAGTTGTTTGCCTTTTGTGCCTTACATTGTCTTTTTTCCAACTTTAATATGCATATCAATCTCCTAGAGATCTTGTTAAAATGCAGATTCTGATTGAATGCATATGAGGTGGGGCCTGAGAATCTGCCTTCCTAACAAGCTCCCAGGTGATGCTTGTTGCTGCTGGTCCAAAAACTACACTGAGTAACAAGGACTTACACCAAGTGAACACAAGCCAGACACAACCTATAAACAGTGCATGCAAACACTTTGGTTAACAGTGGCAGTAAGGCTAAACATTCTTTTTTTCTTGCTCCCTTAAAAACAAACACAATTTCAGAAGATTTTAGACTAGATTCCTTTTGTCTGAGGAAGGAATTCTTAACCTGGGTGAAAGGATTAATTTCAGGGAGTTCTGAAATCCTCTCTCAAATTATATGTAAATTGTGTATGTGCACAGTTTTTTTTGTTTTATTTTCTGGGAAGAGAGTATGTAGCTTTTATTAAAATATGTTAGAATCTGTGACCCCCAGAATAGAACCACTGGTCTAGGGAACTTAGGCTATCAGGAGATCAACAATTTGGTTATATCCAGAATGTTTTGTTTCTGATTAAACCCCAAGGGAGCAGATCTGAGAACACCAGCAAATAAAGTAATAGAATCCCTTAAATTACACTCTTCTCCCTTGATAAATATATTGGTCTAGAAAGCCTTTTAACCTTTGAACCTTAGCTGTGACTATTTATAGTCCATTTTACAATCCACCTAACAAGTTTTCTTTGCTATTTTAAGTGTAAAGAATATGTTTAGTCCTTGGGATTACTCAGTCCGTACTAAAATGCAGCCAGATCTCTTATATTAATATAAATTTGAAACAAAATTTTGAAGTATATAAAGCAAATTCTGTCCAGAGAGATGGCCAAAGTCTCTTAAACAATGTAATCAATAGATTTTATAATTACGGAATGTAATTGCCGGAAGATACCTCAGTGATCATCTAGTGGCACCCCTTTGTTTTATAGATGGAGAAATTGGGACTTCTTTAGAATGATTTAATTTAACCATTAATGAGTGTTGCTCTGTGTAAGTACTCCCTATATATGTGCTCTGCTAGGTTCTGAGGGATACAGGGTTGAAACTAAAAGACTAAGAAAATCACATTGGCATTGCTGACCTTTCTCATCATTTATGTAATTTCCTGTCTTATTCCAGGAAATCATCAGATATGCCGTCTGGTCAACCAGCAGCATAGTTTACATTGCCAGTGGGACCAGCCCGTGCGCTATCATCGTGGAGATATCTTTGAAAATGTGGACTATGTTCAGGTCTTTTTCTTGGTCTCTTCTAGTTCTTATAACCTTTTGCATATCTGAAAGTAATATCCATGTCTTTATCTCTTTGATTCCTTATATATTTGATCCCTAAAATTTGTGACTATCATTTAGATCTTTAAGATTTTGAGTATCTGTTATGTTTATGAAGTCAGATTTTATAGGGAGTACTCAGTAACTCCATGGATGCATTCTGTTTCCCATATGTATGTATATATGTATGTATATATGCACATGCTCATATGTATGTATATATGCACATGGATTTGATTCTCATCTCCTTTACCATGGCAGTTAGAATTGGACTATTGTTAATATTTAACTCAGAACTTTCATCTCTCCTCTTAACCATTAGAGTAAGATGTCTTTAAAATTTGAGAGAGAGCAACCATGCTATCTCTTTCCTGAAGTCATCAGTCCAATTATGTTGCCTTAACCAAAAACACCAACAGAATGCTCATTATCAACAGAAAATGTTTATTAAACACCATTGCTAGGTGCATGCTTTCTTTCATTTTCTTTCGGTCTCCATATATACAAACACAAAAACACACGCACATATATATGAACACACATATACATACCACACATACATGCTATCCTGGTCTATCTAGTTGGGAAGAGATAATACATAAATATAATGATACCAGATATATGTTAACTGATGCTCAGTAGGTGATAGACAATAAGCACAACCAGAATTCTAAGTGTAAAAAATAGGCCACAAAATTTGAAACTTTTTGTGCACTGACTTTACTCTCAAAGGAAATGCTCATGGGAGCATTTTGGATTTCAGATTTTCAGATTTGGGATATTCAGTAAGTATGATAAAATGCAAAAAAAAACCCCAAATCTGAAATTCTTCTGGTCCCATGCGTTTCAGATAAGGGATACTCAACCTGTATTAGAAATAAAGCAGTGTTTATCTTGTCATAGAGAAAACCCATCATGTACCTAATCATAGATACAGAAATTTTCAGAAATAAACTGTTAAAATAATGAAGAGATCAGGAGAGCATCTGTAGAAGGATAAACCACAAAAAATTAGAGCTCTTTAATCTGGAAAAACCCAGACTACATTGAAAAAAGAGTAAGATTCAAAAATTAAGGGACCATTTAAAAGGGGAAGAGGAAATATGGACCAAAAGCTTCCTATGAATTTTGTAAACCAGCTCCTATATGGGATATTTGGCTTTCAAAAGAAGGAATAAAGGAAGACCTGATTCACACCCTCTGGGATTGTAGCTCCCTGTTTTAAAACCAAGCATTTTAAAGGGGAAAAAGGGAATGTTTAGAAATAAAATAGATTGCAACCCAATGTAATTTTTGAACGTCTTGACAGTCTCAAGACAGACCATTTGGAGGACTGCCCTGTATCAATGTGGCTTTTAATATTCTATAATGTATTCATAAATTATATTACCACTATATAGTCAAAGAATCCATTCCTATTCAAATTCATCATATTCATTCCTTTTTCTTATGTTTTTCCTACCTCATCCCATCTCCTTATCTAGCAAGGTTTCAGAAATACACAAGAACTATGGTATCTTGTGAGTATATCACATATTGTTCTACTTGTTTTGGAGGAAGGCTGTTTGTATTCTTTCATCTCCTAGTTTTCCCTTTCACCTCTCAAGCTTTTATTTGGCATTGATTGCACAATAGTCTGTAATCCCTAAGTGATAATTATATTAAACTTTTTTTTTTTTTTGAGACAGAGTCTCACTCTGTTGCCTGGGCTCGAGTGCCATGGCATCAGCCTAGCTCACAGCAACCTCAAACTCCTGGGCTCAAGCCATCCTTCTGCCTCAGCCTCCCGAGTAGCTGGGACTATAGGCATGTGCCACCATGCCCGGCTAATTTTTTCTATATATATTTTTAGTTGGCCAATTAATTTCTTTCTATTTTTAGTAGAGACAGGGTCTCGGTCTTGCTCAGGCTGGTTTCCAACTCCTGACCTTGAGCGATCCTCCCGCCTCGGCCTCCCAGAGTGCTAGGATTATAGCCGTGAGCCACCGCACCCAGCCCAATATTAAACTCTTGAAAACCCTTTCTTAAGTTTCCTTGCTTCTACCCACAGCACACTAATTTTATAGAGTGATGGTCATTTTAGTCTAGGAAGAGGAAAGGAATAATGAACCAAATCTGTATATTAGCTAATCATTAAATCTAAAAGAGACTAAATCATAAAAAGGAAGCAAAGGGACAGGAAAACAATTCATGCTGTTTTTCTCATATTCCAGTGGCAAAGTTAATTGTAGCTATTCGTTATCAATGAGAGAATACTGTTGGGGCATAGTTCTTAAAATTAAAGGATCTGATTGCTTAATTACTGACCTATTTTCTGATTTCCTACTAATTTTGAGTATTCACTAGCTATTTTGGTTTGAGTTAAATTTTAGTCACAACTCCTTTTCCATTTCCAATTTGATTGAATTTTTCTTTTCATTTTCTAGTTTGGTGAGGATTCATCAACATCCAGTATGATGTCGGTGAACTTTGATGTTCAGTCAAATCAGAGTGATATCAGTGATTCAGTCAAGTCTTCTCCCATAGCCCATTCTATTCTCTGGATCTGGGGCAGGGACTCTGATGCATACAGGGTAAGTTAATAGAGGATGATGAAGGAGTTTTCTTAAAAGGACGTGATCTCTTAAAACAGTGGCCCTCAACTCACTGATTAATTTGGCCATGTCACTGTTTGGCAAACATTTATTAAACTTATGTTAGATGGAAGGCATTCTGCTAGGTAGTGGATGAGTAAAACACAGGCTATACTTTGAGTTCTTCTTCCCAATATAGTGGGGCTAATAGATACCCTGATTTCAGTTCAAAGATTTATGTTCTGAGTATAATTACCAACCTTAACAAGTTTCTAAACTTGACCCAAGTGTAGGCTTATATATGCTTCACTTACTTAATCAGCATTCTTTTATTGAGCCCCCAACAGTGTGCCAGGCTGATGCTAGCAATATTATAGGCCTCCTGGAGCTTATACTATAGTGAGAGGTATAGACAATAAACAAGTTAAAAATATGCATTTTTAGAATAAGAAATAATTGTGTGTTAGCTGATGGTGATACCAAGGTATGAAGACAGAAACCATGTATTTTTTTATTCATCATCACATTTTTCAGAATTTTTTTTTTTTTTTTTTTTTTTTT
>VBSM01001265.1:3953392-3984882 GCA_008086735.1 Cheirogaleus medius | reverse complement strand
TTAAAGGTGCAAATTACGGATCTTTGTGTTCTTACTTAATCCTAGAAAATATGCTGTGGTCTTTTAAATGTTGTAGATTACGTAAGAACAGCCTTATAAATAAGATTTCACTTTTTCAATGAGCACTTTATATTAATAGAATCTCTTATTTTCTTTACTTATCCGTATCTCCCCTACCTCTCTTAGAATTTCCTATTATTGGTAAGAAGGGGGGGTGGGGGTGTGTGTGTAAAACCCTTTTCTAAAGTAACTCTTTTCTAAAAAGTCTTTTCCTTAGCATTAGCTTCACATGTTTTTGTTTAATAAATCTTGAAATTTATTCTTAGTTTATGTGATTCATGTCGAGACAGGGAATTCAGTTGTCTTGAAGTTTTTCCTCAGAGCATAACTTCAGATAGTCTAGGAAACTAATAACTTAGAACAAATCTTTCTCCGAGTTGTAGTATCTGATAATCCAGATTATCCCAAGAATATTACTGGATCCAATATAATAACAACAAAAGAAAATAATTTGACTTGGAAAGAGAGAATATTTAAATTCTTTCCAAAAGAGCTCATCAATAAAAAAAATAGGCCAGGCATGGTGGCTTATGCCTGAAATTCCAGCACTTTGAGAGGCCAAGGTAAGACAATCGTTAGAGACCAGGAGTTTGAGACCAGCCTGGGTAACATAGTTACCTCTAGGTAACTCCATTTCAACAAAAATGTTTAAAATATTTTTAGGTGGGTATGGTGGCAGGTACCTGTAGTCCCAGCTACTTGGGAGGCTTAGATGGAAGGATCACTTGAGCCCAGGCATTTGAGGTTGCAGTGAGCTATAATCACACTGTTGTACTCCAGCCTGGAGTATAGCCCAGCACCCCGTCTCTAAAATAAATAAATAAGTAAGTAAACAACATTTAGCCCCTTTTACATTGTAATTAGCTAGTTTACTAATTAAGTTAGCAGGTCTTTGCTCAAACTTGGAAAGCTCACTGAAAGAAGCTTTTACCAGTGGATTTTCCAAGCAATTATTACTCAGAAATATTTTTGAAATATTTTGATCCTTCAACTTTATTACTGTGCAAATAAAAAAGTTACATCTAGAAAAGATATTTTCTACTACTGAAGTAATCTAGACTGTCCCATTATTGTGTCTCTGATATGTATGATTTCACTTAATTTTTAATAGCCTTCATTCAGTATTATTTTTCTTAAATTAGTAAACATAAGATCAATGGTAGGTTGTATTTATTAGACTTCATATGTATGAAATGCTTACAGGTTTGCCACAAACAACAGCATTGTGTTTATCAAATATACTTAAGCATTAAACCCAGGATTTCTGAGCCATGGTCTTTTCTTAATTCACTAGGATACATGCCTACTAAAAAATATTGGCCCAGATCCTAAACTCAAAAGTTTAATGTCCAGGTATTTCTAGAATTTTAAATAAGTTTCTCTACAATGTGTATTTCATAGCTTTTTCCTCTAGGGAAAAAACAGAAGAATTTTCAAATTAAGTATATGAGCTTTAATATCTGTTCCAATGTGCAGCTGGAGGGTCTGTATTCTCATCACAGTGTCTCTGTATTTATAGCATCAATTTACTTAAATCATATCTCCTTTTACACCTTATTTCATTGTCTATGGTTTTAGTCTCCATCCTTGAACCTAAATTTCTGTAGATTTATAATTTACGACTTAAAGCGATTTTAATGAGTTCAGATTTTGAAGAAAAAGAAATCCTGCATTTTGCTGCCCTCTGGTGGACTATCCAGCATATACTACCTGCAATTAAGGACCTTTGTTTTATCACATTCTTTACAAGAATTAGTGAAGATACTTGCTTTTCTTTTTTTCTTAAAGATATTATCGACTCAGTTTATATAGCATTGTTTTCAAGAGACGAAGTCTCACTATGTTGAGAGAGTGCAGTTGCTATTCCTAGCGCACTACAGCCTCCAACTCCTGGGCTCAAAAGCTCTGAGCTTCCCAAGTAGATGAGACTAAAAGTGCGCACCACTGAGCCTGGCTCTTACTGTGTTGTTAATATACTGTTAGTCAGGCCACCTCCATTTATTTCTGTAAAAAGAAGTAAAACTTTTAGGGGTGGGGAACCTTCTGATTTCAAGATTGTTCTTTTTTAAGTACCAAAGGAGGCAAGAAAAGCTTCATCTTTCTCTTATGCACTCCTTTTAATAAAAGGATTTGTTCTGTAAAATTTGGATTCAGTCAAGAGGCTGCACTAAGGAACTAGAAGGCCACATGTAGCCTTAGGGCCGCAGGTTCCCCACCCCAGTGGAGGGGATTTTTTTTTTAATTTTTAATTAATTAATTAATTTTTTGTAGAAATGGAATTTCACTATGTTACCCAGCCTGGTCTCAAATTCTTGGCCTTGAACGATCCTCCTGCCTCAGCCTCCCAAAGTGCTGGAATTACAGGCCTGAGTCACCGCACCCAGCCTAGATTTTTATATTCTTTACTTAAAAGGGCTATAATTATTTGGTTAACAAATAATTCCTTGACATATATCTATGTGATAAAGAAGAGAATAGGAAAATATTTTATGAATTTATGAATTTATTCAAGTCATAGAGTCATTCAGTGGTAGAGCCAAAACTTAAATCTGAGTCCTCTACCTTCCAGGGCCAGTGTATTCCCATGGACAATTCTGTTAGTTCAGGTCATAAACTGTCCCACTGCATGACTGAAAGAATTCATGTTTGTAGACTCTTGGGACATTTTACAGAATTGGTATATAATCAGCACTTTTATTTCATCCTTCAAAAGAGATACATCTCTACATAAAATGTGAATCTAAACTAGATTATGGAGGGCAGTCATAATGAACCCTAAGAACACACCTAAAATCATCTCTTCAGTTTAACATGTCTCCTTGATCTTTTCTGAGTCTTTCATCATTAAATTGCCACATAGCCTTAAATTTTACACAGAAGATCTGGTGGCCATACTGATAGTGTTAGATCAGTAGGAAATATTTTTCTTTTAGAATTTCCAGCATTTAGCTTTTGTGAACAAAATGGTTACCTCTGGCTTTTATAAGAACTTAGGATAGTATGTATCAGATTTTGATGACTAGTGGTTTTACACATCAGCCTCTGAAAGACATTGAATATATATAAATATTGCTTGTTTTTTAATGTGAATTTTTTGTCCTATATACCAAAAACTTTTTTTTTTCTTTTGATGAATGAGCTTATTGGCCCTTGTCTAACTTCTTTTCACAACTTTCTATCCAGTTATTATAGATTATTAACCTGGCCAAATAATACCTAAGAAAAATGAAATTTAATAGTAGATATAATCTTCTAAAGTAACAGAATATTTATTTTCACCCAAGGTATGGGTATGGTTTATTCATTCATTCATTCGTTCAACTGATACTTATCTATATGTGTCAGGCACTATTCTAGGAACTGGAAACCAAACAAACAAAAGAAATCTGCCTCTTATGGAACTACATTCTATTAGAGGAAAGGAATGAGTAGATGATAAACATAATAAATTATTTAGTATGCTAGAAGATTAAGTGTTATGGAGAAAAATAGCACAGTGAGGGTTGGTGTCATCAAAGGAGGCCCCACTGTGAAAGTGACATTTGAGTAAAGACTTGAAGGTTAAGGGTTCCGAGCCATGCAGACATACAGCATAAGAGCATTTCAGGCACAGAAGATATCATTGCAAAGACTCATACAAGGAATAGCAAGAAGGCTTGTGTGGCTGCAGTACGGATGTAGGAGATGAATGGGGGATGAGGGAAGTATAGAGCCACATCTTTACAACCTTGCAGATCATCCTAATCATTTGAGCTTTTATTCTAAGAGAAAGATGTATGATTTGAAGGTTTTTAACACAAGAGTAAAATGTTCTGATATATATTTTAACAGGCTTCCTCTGGTTGCTTTGTTGAGAATGGACTGTAGTGGGGTAAGGGCAGAAGCAAGACCAGTGAGGATGCTATTGCAAAAATATCAGGGAGAGATGATACTGGCCTGGACCAGTTGGGTGAAAGGAGGGAAAGTGAGAAGTGATCGTATTTGGGTTATATTTTAAAGACAGAACCAACAAGACACTACTAGAGAGGTATGTAGTAAATGAAAAAGGTTAGGGGGACTCCTAAATTTGGGACCTGAGCAACCAGGTAAGTAGTGGTGCTATTTAATGAGATAGTCAAATCTGAGGAAGGAGCAGGTTTTTAGAGAAAAACAAGTTTGATTTTAGACATGTAAAATTTGAGTTGCTTATTAAGTGTTCAAGTAGAGATGTTAAGTGGGTAGTTGGATATATGAGTGTTACGATGGCCAGGGAAGAGGCTCAGGCTAGAGATAGTAATTTGTGAGTCATGGGCATATGAATGGTTTTAAATAATGAGCTTGGATGAAATTACCTGACTAATTAGTGTAAAAAGGAAAGTGGTTCAACAATTAATTACTAGGGCATTCTAGCCAACATTTAGAGGTCAGGAAGGTAACAGTAAAATGAAGAAAGTGTTTTAAGGAGTGATCAAACTTATTATTGTTGCACAAGGTGAATATATCCTGAGAGATTGAGTTTGATGGGGGCAGAGAATGAACCACTGGATTTAGTAACATGGAGTTTGTTGGTAATCTTGTAAAAACTTATGTGAAAAGGGTTTTGAAGGAGATGAAGAACTGGAGATATCAAGCAGCTCTTTTAAGGAGTTTTGCTATAGTGAGGAGCAGGAAAATGGGATGTAGTTGGAGGGGCCTGTGGGATTGAAGAAATTTGTTTTTGTTCTAAAAATAGAAAATATTATAGCATGTTTGTATAGGAATGATCCAATAAAGAGGGAGAAATTGAAGATACAGGAAAGAAGTTATAGAGGCAGAGTTCTTAGCAAAATAAAAGGTGAATTTTCAGATGAGAATGAAGAGGTACAGAGAGTATTGGAGATTTGATAAGAGAAGAAAGGCTGAAAAAAATGGTCTCAGACTGTCAGTTAACTGGAAACGTTTCTAACTTTGGTAACTGGATACATGTCTTATGTCGTTAATCAAGAAAGGGAATATGGCCAGGCGTGGTGGCTCACGCCTGTAATCCTAGCACTCTGGGAGGCCGAGGCGGGAGGATTGCTCAAGATCAGGAGTTCAGAACCAGCCTGAGCAAGAGCAAGAGCCTGTCTCTACTATAAATAGAAAGAAATTAATTGACCAACTAAAAATATATAGAAAAAAAATGAGCCGGGCGGGCATGGTGGCACATGCCTGTAGTCCCAGCTACTCGGGAGGCTGAGGCAAAAGGATTGCTTGAGCCCAGGAGTTTGAGGTTGCTGTGAGCTAGGCTGATGCCATGGCACTCTACCCCGGGCAAAGAGTGAGACTCTGTCTCAAAAAAAAAAAAGGGGGGGGGGAATATGGAGGATAAATCATCTATGCATTAATGTTGTGCTGGTAATAATGAGTTCAGTGATAGACATGTTCATTTGGCGATAACTCTGGTTCCCTCAGTAAGAATGCATGATGTGAAGAAAATGCCAAGAATGGAATTTTAGATAATACTTACATTTAAGGAACAGAGCTAGTGAAATTGTGAGTAAAGAGAGGTATTCGGAGAGCCAAGAGGGAGCTGGGTCCTGAAGGTTACAAGAATGGAGGGGGGTTTGAGAAGGAAGAAGAGATCAATCATAGTATGTCTTGCATTGGTTCCCAAAGTGTGGCACAGATATCACTAAAGGTATGCTAAGTTTTAGATGGTACTTTAATATTTATGGTTTAATGGGCATTTGAAAATATATATAAGTGACTAGTAAAACCTGTGATTTACGAAAAGTGGTACTGATTTTCCCTTTTAACATTAATTAATTAATTACTATTAATTAGCATAAGAATTGAATTCATTTAAAGAAAAACAAGTAAATGATACTGGTACCTATGTAAAAATCATGATAGTAATTATCATCTTGGTAGTAATGAATAAAGGGTGGGAAGCTCTGGGTTTAACAGTTTAGAAAGTCATTGGTGACTTCATTTTATCAAAAGCATTTTCTGTAAAATGGGGAGATAGCTACATATAGCTAAAACAATATGAATAAATTTTAGGATAATGGAAGTATTAAAGTGAGTTCTCTATATATAAGTGAATTACTTTTAGGGCTGTTAGCATAGTTCCTAAAATATAACTCGTATGTCATCCTGTCACTGAGTGACTAAAATAATTTAAAGCAAATAGAAACAATACCAAGAATCATTCTTTAGAAAACATGTAATAATAATAGGACACAAATAAGTAAAGCTTTTTAAAAAATTTTGCTTGTTAGAAACATGAAAAAGTAATTGTGTGTGTGAAATAAAATAGTAGAAAATTTTGATACATAATTGAAGAAATAGGGCATTTATCAAGAGAGTGTGCTAAGCCCCATCATATAGTATACATAAAGCAAGTAATGATTTCATCCTGTTTCACCAGGACTGTTGGAGCTGAATCACTGTAGATTTGGCTCTGGGCTCTGATGTTCCAAGAGGAGTGAGACCAAGGGCAGTAACTAAGCTGTCACTTTAGACATTTCAGTAGCACCACTATTTTTTTTTGTTTTTGAGACAGAGCCTCACTCTGTTGCCTTGGCTAGAGTACAGTGGTGTCATTATAGCTCATTGCAGCCTCAAACTCCTGGGCTCAAGAGATCCTCCTGCCTCAGACTCCCGAGTAGCTGGGAACAGGCACATGCCACCATCTCTGGCTAATTTTTCTATTTTTTGTATAGATGGGGTCTTGGTCTTGCTCAGGTTGTTCTCAAACTCCTGAGCTCAAGCAGTCCTCCCACCTCAGCCTCCCAGAGTGCTAGGATTATAGGTGTCAGCCACCGTTCCCAGCTCAGTAGCACTTCTTGAAGGTAACCAGGATGGGCTAGCACTGCAGCTTGTCATTCAGTATGGAATACTCATGTTCATTAATTTTAAAATAAGTTTTATAATGTCTCTGAATTACAGAGCTTAACGTGCAAATGGTCTTTGCCAATGTGAATCTCCAAAAGGAGGTCAGTTACATTTTTGAAATACTAAATTAAGTTAGATTACAGTTCTGCTTTCTTTCTGCTCTGTATGTAGTGCAGAGACACCCACTGGAAGGCATTGTTAATCATATTTTGTGATCACCTATCTACTTATACGGTTGGAAAGTTATATTTAGACATTTTTCTTTGTTTATAGACTCCATTCTGCATCAGAAGCTTACTGTGATTTCCTGAATTCACATCACAAAGGATAAAGTGATCATACTTGCCATCAAAAAGATATGTAGGATGAGCAAGATGGGGATCTGTTTTATCTAGTTCCCATTAGTCATTGAACAGGATATTTTTAATATGGTTTATTGCTAGAGTTGTATTTTAATCCCTTGATAGGAACTAAAGGAGACTGGACTTCTAGTTATATATATTTGTATGTAGTAAGTTAGGCAAGTTCATTGGATGTTGTCTTTCTTTTTAAATCTTCAGTTTATATTCATCATTCTAGATGTTTAGGAGATATTTCAGTTTATATAATGTTAAGCTTTGCCATCTCATACAGTGAGCATTTACATGACTCTTCCTCATTCAAAAAGATTATTCTAGCTGGGCGCAGTGGTGCATGCCTGTAGTCCCAGCTACTTGGGAGGCTGAAACAGGAAGATTGCTTGAGCCCAGGAGTTCAAGGCTATATTGAACTGTGATTGTGCCTCTGAATACCCACTGCATTCCAACCTGGGCAACGTAGTGAGACCCTGTCTCTTAAAAAAGAAAAAAAGATTATTCTAATTTGCAAAATACACACATACACCACAATCCATTCTACACTGGTAGAGTGGGCTTTTTTAAAAAAAAATTTTAAGTGATTTGTGTCTCGGAGAATTCTTTATGTGTGCTCTGAGAAGCTGAAATGAATTCCCAGTTTGGGAATATTTTTTTAAAACAGCACCAAGTATTTAAACCCCTTTACAAATTTAATCATTGGATGATCTCTACTCAATACCATTGCCTGGTGGAAATAATGTAGTGAGCTTGATAATCATTAGAAAAGAGCATTAGTGAGATTTTAAAATGCATATGACTAAAGATACCTACCATATATATGTGTACCTGTGTATGCTGCTTTGGGTTTTTCTCCCCCCTTTTTCTTTCATTGTTGGTAGTTATTACTAGTGGTTGAATTTATTTCATAGTAAGCTACTGTGCTCTTTGGTCAGGAAAATCTCAGTAATCTGTTACTTTTCCTTAAGTACCAAAGTTAATTTAATTATAATCTCAAAGATGCTGGAGAAATTTAAATCACATTTCACAGCTATTGAAAACACCACAGCTTTGTATTTGTCTTCTCATTTATTTGCCTTTTATAAGAACAAACCTAAATTTGTCATTCAAAATTTGCCATCCTCAAAGCAGTTTAAATCTCTTTAGCGGTCAGGCATTGCTTCATAACCTCGTCAGATCACAAATATCCAATGTGATGATTATAGAAAATAACAAGCGTAATAAATTTCAGGAAAAAGAGCTAGAGATCAATGGCAGCTGATGGGGTACCTGGTGTAGAGCAAGTCTTCTGATTCCTACTATACCCCTAATAATATAGCCCAGTTTCCCTTGATGATGTGAAATACAGCTAGAGAAAAACCTAATGTAAACCAAAAAAGGTAAGCAGTTTACTACTTCTTTCACAGTACACTAGCCAAAAACCATAAAATGTTAAAAATTTGGAGAGAATGAGTAAAATCTTGGAAACCATGTTATTATGTACAAAGTGGCCACTGAGGTGAGTGCCTCCAGGTGACTTTCATTTGATGACATAAAGCAAGAGGAAATAGTATGATAACATCATTTTTTTTTTTTTTTTTTTTTTTTTTTAGAGACGGGGTCTCGCTCTTGGTCAGGCTGGTTTCGAACTCCTGACCTTGAGCTATCCACCCGCCTCGGCCTCCCAGAGTGCTAGGATTACAGGCGTGAGCCACCGCGCCCGGCCTTCCATCATTTATTTTTTGATACTTTTTATTTGATTTTGTGCATTGGCTTAGATGTAGGTAGATAGGGTCACATCAAAGTATCTCTCTTAATCCCACACCCCCGAAGTGGGGTCTGGAAATTAGAGAACTTTGTTACTTAAATCCACAAGGCTCTGCTCAAAATGTTCTTTGGCAGAGGGACTTTAGTGGGGTTTTTAAACCTTGGTTTAGATATCACATTTACTAGCCATACCAATGAAAAGGACATTTCCTAGTGCTTGCTCTTTGTCCTTCTATCTAGGACCTATGATATATTGCTAGATTTGAGTTCTTATCAATTATGGAATAACTAGGATCTTGGTTTCTCATTTGAAGATGCTGTTCTTATAATTCGCTTAATCTGAAGAGTAAAAAAAGCCTTTGTGATTTTATTAGCCATTTTCTTTACTACCTACATCCTGCTTTCCTGGTTCCACATGTTTGCACATATTGTTTACTGTTGCTCTGCCCCATAACCTCCCATCCTTCCATCCTCCGCCCATCCCAAAGTACCAGTCTTACCCATCTTCCAAGGCCCACTTCTGCCATATGCCTTACTTGATCCCCTAATTATAAATAATGTTGTAACCAGTCATTTTAGCTGTGCCTGTCCTTTGGCTTCTGTCATTTGCCATCTGTGTACATCACACAACTCTCTTACAAGGCTCTCCTAGCTCCCTGACAGCAGGAACCAATTCCTTTTTCATTCTCATCCCCTGGCCTACCATGTACTTCACACCTTCCCCCCAATGTATATCACATAGAATGTACTTCACTGGCAAAGTAGCTGATGATATTTCAAGTCTGAACTATTCAGAATACTTAAGTAATGAAGAGTAATTAACTTGTATCCACCCACTGTTTACCCAGAGTGCTTTATAGGAACCCCCCTCAAGAAGTATGTAGATATAGAACTTTCGAGGAGCTTCTACCATAAGAGAGAAAAGGAATAGTATTGACTCACTTGACAGCTAGAAGCTAACACATCTAATTGTATTCTCCCACCTCCAGTCCCCACTATTTTTAATGAAAGTTCCAAACAAATGTCCCTTTTGACCCTTACTGGAATCTAATATCTATGGGTAAATCAGTAAGTGTGAGGAGGTCTGTTGGGTTTGTTTCTACAGTATTCTTGCTTGAAGAAAATTTCCCTAGGTTGAAGTAAGCCAGAGATTTAAATTAAAAAATAATAATAATAGAGATATGGCAGTTAATTTTCTTTTTACCATATAATATCTATATGGAAGACTCTCTAATGAATGTTTAAATTCCCTTGTTTTTAGATGTAATCTGATCTTTCACCTTTCTAAAGGAAGTTAAGCTGCCAAGAGCTTGGGTTCATCACTGAAGTAATTTGTAACATAGCCTGTATGTCATGACATCTGTGTCTCAACTGGCACTGACTTTGCTTCCTGTGCTTTAGTCATTTAAGAGAAGGTTACATGTCAAGACCAAGAGGCCAGATTTCCAGCCACTTCTCCTTCTTATGATCTCAAAGGAGGCATTGAATATAGGTCTTCAGAAACTACTTAGGCTCAGAATTCTTGGGCAAAGCAAATTTCCTGACCATGTATGAACAGAATGTTCCCCAGGATAGAATTCAACTCTAGAGTATGTAGTAAAAGGGAAACACACACAAATGTGCATGCACATGTACATGCTTATTTGGGGTCACACACTTTTCTTTCTTTTTTAAAACTCTCTTCTGACTCATTCACCTCACCAGGAACAAATGCCAGTATGAGCCTGAGATTGCCGATTTCAAGTCTTTAATATAGTCTGTTTTTCTATCTGGCATTGCACTTTTAAGGTCAGTTAGTACATAAACATTACTTTAAAACCTCCTGCAAAGGCCGGGCGCGGTGGCTCACGCCTGTAATCCTAGCTCTCTGGGAGGCCGAGGCGGGCGGATAG
Organism: Cheirogaleus medius; assembly: GCA_008086735.1. NCBI lineage: Eukaryota > Metazoa > Chordata > Mammalia > Primates > Cheirogaleidae > Cheirogaleus > Cheirogaleus medius. The sequence goes on along the minus strand of VBSM01001265.1, from coordinate 3,973,994 downwards.
CTCGAGCTCAGGAGTTCGAAACCAGCCTGAGCAAGAGCGAGACCCCGTCTCTACTATAAATAGAAAGCAATTAATTGGCCAACTAAAAATACATAGAAAAAATTAGCCGGGCATGGTGGCGCATGCCTGTAGTCCCAGCTACTCGGGAGGCTGAGGCAGAAGGATCGCTTGAGCCCAGGAGTTTGAGGTTGCTGTGAGCTAGGCTGACGCCACGGCACTCACCCTAGCCTGGGCAACAGAGTGAGACTCTGTCTCAAAAAAAAAAAAAAAAAAAAAACCTCCTGCAAAGAATTTCATTCAGCAGTAATTGCTGAATGAGAACAGGTCTAAAGAGCCATCATTTCTGTTGAAATAATTTCCTTTGTCTTCCCCAAGTAGAGGACAGCACAGGGCAAAGGAGATGCGGTATCTTCATTTTTCTCTTACGTGCCGTCATCAGCGACCTAGGTTTCACCCAAATTTAAGAAGTTGTGTATGGTTATGGTTTCATTAATGGTGTTTGCCAGTAATCCTCTTATAGTAAGATAATAGTTTATCTCTCTAGTTCAAATAACCTAGACACAGAGAAATAAATTAACTTGCCCAGGTTTGTATGGTAAGGCTGCAGCTAAGGCAGGATTTGAATATGCACTATGGAATGTTCCTCTTGGTAAAAAGTCTACTGGACTTTTATGGTCTCTGAAGGTAGAAATCATAAAGGTATCCATTCTTGGTAAGATTTCTTTCTTCCTCTAGTATACCTATTACTCTGTGTGGTACCAAAGTCTCACACAACACCCATGGTAAAAGTTTCCTGATAATATTTTAAAGTAATTTTGTATAACAGTGGTGAGTAACTGAAAGATACATTTTTGTTCACTTTATAATTTATGTTACTACCTTTTCTAAAACACAGATTATATTTTAACTAAAGAAATATTAAGTAATGTTATGAGATAGCTTAAGTTATAATAAAATGAAGCATTCACGGCATGTTTCTAAGTTACCTGTTTCCCCCCCGCCCAAAAAATAATGGTTTTATAGCTGCATAATTTTGTGTGTAGTTGGATAAAAATAAGGAGAAAAACAAATATGGTAAAAAGGTCACTCATATCTGTTAAGAGGATGATGTTATCTGTATTGTCCACCTAGGTGCCTTATATTTAATTGAATGTACCAGAATGCTTCCTAGAAGGTAACTTTTCTAAAAGGCAGAAGGAAGGAGACAGTAGAGTATAATATAAACCCATTGGAGCAGGGATACTAGGAAAACATTTAGAATATTCTGTTCACAAAGACCACTTTTCTAACATCTGTTACTTTGCCTTCAAATTCAAATTCTGGCTCCCATTATAGATCAGTTTAATTATTATTTATGTCTTAGAAATTCATTATACAATAAGTAACATAGGAGTATCACTCTTATTTGTTATATGAAAACAAAAAGTATGTTGGAGAAAGGACTAAGACAAGATTAATAACCTAGAGGGAGTCATTAAACAGCAAAGAGGTTAAGTATTGATTTAACTTAACGTAGTGTCTGTAGTCTGTTTTCATATTGTAAGGCAGGGAATTTATATAATCTGTTAAAAGTCCTTTAGAGAGCACAGAGCAGACTGTGAGGCTAATTTCTAAATGTACTAAATGTTTTAGGAGTTAAATATGCTGAACAGTTTAATCCGAATTAATTGTTTTCTTCTAAAAGACGGGTAGAAGTGAACTCTATCCTGCCTTCAGCATCCCTTCTACACATACGGTACACATATACACACACAGAAAGTTGAAATTAGGCAGATACTCTAATAACTTCTGTTAGCTAGTTGATCATACTAAAGATTAGAGATTATGATATTATGGCTGTAACTAAAAGGCCTTATTAAAAAGGCCTTACATTGGGCTAACTTTTATTCCATTAAAACTTTTCAGGTAGACAATGCTAACAATAATGGCATTTTACCATGTGCTAGGCAGTGGTCCAGCTCTTTATATTTAATTGTCGTCAACCTAATCAAGTGGATACAATTATTAAACTCAATTTGCAGCCAGGCCTGGCAGCATATGCTTGTAGTCCCTATCACGCAGGAGGCTGAGGTGGGAGGATTGCTTAAGCCCAGGAGTTCAAGTCCAGCCTGGGCAATATAGCAAGACCCCCATTTCTTAATTTAAAAAAACCCTCAATTTGCAAATGAAGAAACTGATACACAAAGAGGTAAAAATTATTTGTCCTGCTTTACAGAATTAGAAAGTAGTAGAAACAGGATTTGAACTTATGTAGTCTGGCTCCAATCTGTGCCCATAACCACTATGCTATAATGCTAAAAGAACCACATGATCTTACCCTTGATGCTGTCTTTAGTTACCTGGCTCTTACAAAGTTTTGATGCCTCTCAGTCAATTTATTTATGGTATTTCTTTATTATAACTAATCCTATAGAATTCCACCAGCAATCTCTTTACCAATGTATGAGATTTAGAAGATAAGAATTCTTTTAACAAGTGAGTATTAACTCTAGATAGAAAGTGAAAAGTATACTTCTAGGAACTGTTTAAACAGTTCATACGAGAAGATAGGAGATCCTGAGAACTTAGTTTACTTTGAAAAACTGTTTAGCCACAGGATAAATTGTGCCTTTATCTGTCAAGAGACTTATACTTTCACAAGGTAGATTAAATATTTAATTGTAGAACACTCTTGTAGGATAGGTTAATATTAATAACCCAGTTTATGCAGGAGATACTCTAAACACAGAAAAGAATGTTAATATCTCTAAGATCTCAAAGTAGTTTCAGAATCAAAAATACCCTCCTTGGAGTTGTATAATTACTTAGCTAGTATTGCCTTGCAGTCTCTACTTCTAAGAAAAAACAAACTGCCAGGATTTGAATTAGATGCTAAATGCTTTGCAAGCAAGTACAGAGCATTAAACTCAGAAAAGTGTTTCCATTCTCACCTGGGACCTTGTTATCTAAAGCATTTCATTTAAATGATTTAGCTCCTTAAAAAAAAAAAATCATACCTTTCAAGGTTAGTCTAAGCCATGGCATCTCCTCATTTTTGTGTCAGCAAAAAATAATAGTCATGTGCATAGAAAAAGACTTGCTACTTTCCAGTTGTCTTTCCTTTTTGCCTTCTCCAGCATTTCCCTGTGTTTCGTTAATGAGAACATTATCCCCATCTCTGCCAGGAAAACAAGTAATATTTTTCCATGTATGCAACTTTTTTAGTTCCCCTTTGAACTGGAACAGACCCATATTATAGTCCAAAGATTAGAAACCTTAGTTCTTTCTGAAGTACTTCACTTCCCCCTTAGCCAACTGGAAGAAGTTATTTAAAAATTAGGTAATTTCACTGTTAGTGTAAGGGAGTTAATACTAACAGTTCTAATCTTAAAGCATGTAGTTTTTATTTGATCATTTTGATGCCTACTTCCAAGAAATACCCTAACATAAACCTCTGATTCTTCCTTTTATTCTCCCAATTCTCCTTGATCCTCTTTGGTCCTCTCCCTGTGAGAGATGTTGGCCCCAATTTCCTGAGTTGGAGGGCAAGACATTCTGAGAATGCACAAGGCTTGCACGAGGTGTCTGATGTTGAGGTCATACAAGAAGACAAATTTTAGCTTTAGGTCTTGTGCACATCATATCTTATAAATTACCTACAAGGTATTTTTTGTGTGTGTTGCAGAAATTTAAAAAGGTGAAACCAATTAAATTTTTACAGTGGGAAGAGGGTGGGAGAGAAACAGAAGAGATACAAATGTCGGGGGAGGAAATCAACTTCGGAAAACACAGAATTTCGCTGGGTTCCAGTGGTAAAAGTTTGTCCTTTGCTTTTGTGATGTTAAGTTTTACACAACTGTGTCAAGGTGAAAAATGCTTTAATCAACATCATTGTCATCGTTATTTCCTCTCTGGTTTTAATAGTCTTGCTTATTTAAATCCCAATTAAGAATTTTCTCTGAGAAGTGTGATGTTCTTCATAGTAAATTATAGTCAGTTATGTGTGCAGAGTTTTTTTGTCATTACCATTTTATTTTAATGTTCTTATACTTAGCTCCCCTGTCCTTAACTGCACATACCAGGTGGTGAAAACAGAAGGGGAGGCAAATCAGCACCCTCTGTCTTCTCATAGGAGAATCTGAAAAAAGAAAGTGACCACCATTGCTCATGGCTTCTTTCCCATTAGCCCTCCATGAGCACACACAAACATGCACATGCATACCCCATACCCTCTGTCGATATCAAAATGTACTTCTCTTGGCCTCCCAAATGCAAGTGAGAATTCTTATTCCTGTGGCTTTGCCCAACACATTATTCTTCCTTGCCTAGAATGCTGCCTTCTCTAAAGAGGTGACAGTGACCAGTGGAAAGCCCAGAAACTTTGTGATAAGATAGACCTGAATCAAATCCTAGATCTACCACTTACTGTTTGACTTTAGGCAAGTTACTTACTTTCACTGAGAATTAGTTTCCTCATCTGTAAAACAAACATTAATAACACTTTCACAAAGTTTTTATGAGAGTTAAGTGCAGGAAAAAATAGAATAGAAAGCACTCAACAAATATTGACTCCATTCTCTGTAGTTTCCCCTTTTGTAAGTCTGCCTATTCTTCAAAATTCAAGTTCTGCCTACTCAAAGCTTATTCTCTGAAGCACCAATTTGGCACAGCATGCTACCTCAGTATTGTTTGTTGTCTTGTATTTACTTTTTCCACAAGTTGCATGTAAGTTTCTTGAGAGCTAAAGTTCTGTTGAAACAAAGACTCTTCAATTTCTGACATAGCCTTGTTAAATATGGTAGCCTCAGATGTGTGATGGTATGTAATTTGAAACTGGAAAGTGACTCCTTAAGCATGTGATTCATTAAGTTGGAAGAAGTTTTGATTCCATTACATTTTCTTGGCACAATAGGAAAATGGCCTGAGAAGTACTTTCTTAACTTATGGAATCTAAAAGGTAGCCATCAAATCCAGAAAAAGACTTCCTGTACTTCCATTGATGCAGAGAGAGCTTGATTGGGTATATACATCTGAGACAATGTTCTCTAAACTTTTAGAGCATGTTTGAATGTCTGATAAAGGAGAGTAGTTACTTATACATTCTAAACCAAAGAATTGTCCTCATAGGAAAGGTACATCCTTCCACTGAATATGTATCTTCAGTGACAATATCCATGGAACTAAGGGAGGATGAGGACACCTGTTCAGCTAGCCACATCAGCTAGAATTAACCATTGGCCGTCAAAGGAGAGACGGATGTCATAGCAGCCATTACTGCTGCATTAGACACAACAATCTAGTAACATATTTCCCTAACCAGAAAATGAACATCATGTGGAGCTGAATAGTGGGTTTTTTTGGTCCATATTAACACACAATCCCTAATAGGATCAAAGCCCTTTGACAAATTGGCAAAATTGTAAGAGGTCAGTTTCACTATACATGGCAAAAATTATCAAAGAGTGCTAGGATTAAATTCAAGATTTGACATGCTTAGATAAATCTTTATCCACATGACCAGAACTTATTTTCCAAAAGAAAAAGAGGTACCTTTGTTATATTGCAGTGGACTTTCTGCCATCTACCCCCCTTTGAATTCCTTGGCTTTTAATTTTTTATAATCCCTCATCTTCTGACATATCTCATTTTAAGCTATGATGTAAGATTGGTATTTTTCTCTGCTATAATTTATCTACCTCAGATTTATCCATATACTAATCTGTCATTTCTCACCTTTGAAAGGCAAATAGAAGGAAAACTTTCTGATGATAAAGAAATATTTTACAGCCATTATGAATGGAACAAGGTTTTGAGGCCTGATCTCTGTTGTTACAGGTTTTTTTACCCTCCAAAATCCTTGATTCTTATGACACTCTAGTAGCTGAAACTTGAACTTCAGTGCAAAATCTTGAATCACAGTAATGATCTGGCTTTGAGTGCCGCAACTCACTGATTTTTGTGTGCTCTGATGGAGAAAAGCTAGCATTGTCACCCTTTTGTTCTTGATATGTTGGACCTCGCGCTATGGGACTACACAGAGAGATGTTTCTAATGTGCTATATCTGTCTCTTGTCATTGAGGTAATTGTCATGAGAAAACCCTGGACAACAGCCATGATAAACAGAAATATTTTGACAACTCACAGTCACTGGATGCTGCTGAAGAAGAACCCTCTGAGAGAGGAACAGAGGAGGACCCTGTACTCTCTGTTGAACATTCAGGGAGGGACTCAGATGCCCTTAGACTTGAAAGTAAGTTGATTTGACCTGAGCTGTGCTTCTAGGAAAAAAATCAACTCTCAAGCTTTAAGCTTAGGCTTTCTCTACTTTCAGGAGTTTGTTTCCTTCTTTTAACAGTCACTCATTGGCCAGGCACAGTGGCTCATGCATGTAATCCTAGCACTTTGGGAGGCTGAGGGAGGAGGATCGCTTGAGCCCAGGAGTTTGAGGTTGCAGCAAGCTATGATGATGCCACCGCGCTCTCTCCCGGGTAACAGAGTGAGACTCTATATCAAAAAAAACCCAGTCACTCATTATGTTGTGCAGTTGTGAGGGTGACCCTCAGGTGATAAGTGGTAAAGTAGAAGATAAGCTATAATGTGAAAGTGCTCTTCACACTTTTTTTCTCTACCTCAGTGTCATCTTTTGCTAGAAAAAAATTTGATTTGTTGTGTACCAATCTTCTCAATGTCACTCATTGAAAAAAGGAAGATAAGTTGTATTTACACTAACCCAATAAAATGGGAAGATTTGGAATAATGGGTGTACCTTGCAGGCCCTCTCCTAAGATTCCGTTTTATGACCACATTTTTAGCTGTGCTGTACTGAACATTTCTTCCTAAGATTATCAGTCAATTCAGAATTGACTGAATTTAATGAGTTCTCTTTAGTATTCATCCTACTTGACCACTTTACTGCATTTGGAACTATGCATGTAATGCACAGCTCCCCACTTCTTGGACTCTCCTTTCCTCTCGGCTTCTGGAATATCACTTGCTCTTGGCTTTCTCCTATCCTCAGGCCATCTTTTAAAGTTTCTTTAACTTATTCTTTATTCTGCCCTTTATTTATTGGGTTACTCAGGATCGTAACCTGTCTTCTTTTCTCATCCTTCTATGTTATTTCTTGGAGATTCAGATACCTTTGACTACACCAATGACTGTAAATCCATATCTTTAGCTAAGGCATTCTCTACAACTCCAGATCTTATTTTCACTTTGTTTAGTGTAGTCTTGATCTGGATATGACACAGGCACTTTAAATTTAACATATCCAAAACTGAACTTTTCATTTTCACCCTATTTCCTAAAATGCTTCTAATTCCTGTATTCCTGATCTCTGTTAATGGCATCACAACTCATCCAGACACCACTATATCCAATAAATCTTTAAAACCTGTTGAATCTATCATCTGTTTATCTATTCCCTCTGCCACTGACTGAATTCAGACTTTTTTCATTTCTTCCTGCACTATTGTAGTAGCCTCTTAATTTGGTTCCCTAAATCTAATCTTTTACTTTAGATGATGTGTCTGTGTGGGGGAGGAGAGAGAGAGAGAGAGAGAGAGAGAGAGAAAGAGGTGATCATACATGTAGTTGATACAGAGTTTAAAAAGCAGAAGTAACTACTGTTGCCAAAGATTTATTTCTAAAATGCAGGTCTGATCAGGTAAGTTGCCTGGTTTAACATTTTCAGTGTCCCTCTATTACCTATAGGAAGAGTCCAGATCTCTTAGTGTGGGATATGAGGCAATTTGGTTCCATTCCCTCTCCAACTATACCAACTGCTAGTACTCTACATAGCAGCAAATACAAACCTTTCACCAATCACCTCTCATGCCATGCTATTTTGAGCCTCCATGTCTTTTGCACAGGCTAGGAATGGCCCCTAAATACTCTGCTTTATGTGGACAGCTCCTACACATCTCCAAGATCCGGCTCAAAAATGTCACCTCTATAGCAAAGCTTTGGCAGAGGTTTCTAAGTATTTTGGTGTCCCATCTACTGTCTTGTTCCTGCTTTTTGTCAAGGCACATTTCATACACTGTTAATTGCTTGTATTAATTGCTTGTCTCCCATCAGACTATGAACTTTTTGTATACTGTGCCCTATGTTACTTTTTATTTTTTGTATAAATATTTGTTAATGAAATGTGGCATTTGCCTTCCTATATAGGTTAGATTAACATATTTAACTATTATAGATTTTTTCCTTCTAAATCTAAGAGAAGCAAGCTAGACCTTAAAGTGGAAATTGTGACTTTCACCTTTGCAGCTTTTGAAAATGAGTTTCATCAGTCTAGGCACAGTGGCTCATGACTAATACCAGCTACTCAGGAGGCTGAGACAGGAGGATCGCTTGAGGCTAGAAGTTTGAGACCAACCTGGGCAACATAGCAAGACGCCATCTCTAAAAAAAAATTTTTTTTTAAATTAGCCAGGTGTGGTGGTATGCACCTATGGTCCCAGCTTTTTGAGAGGCTGAGGCAGGAGGATCACTTGAGCCCAGGAGTTCAAGGTTGCAGTGAGATCTGTTCACACCACTGTGCTCCAGCTTGAGTGACAGAGTGAGACCCCATCTCAAAAAAAAGTAAATTAGTTTCATCAGCTCTACTAGAAATTATTGGTCTTTAAGGAAACTAATTCCCATTCCCCAATTCAAAAGAGATTGAGTCTTAAACTAAATGGCCAGTTTGTTCATTTACAATAGGGACTACACTCCTCTCTGGTGCCTGGCAGCCTCCTTATCTCTTTGTGACATCAAGGTACCAGCACACTAAATGAACATCATGAAGTTCCTCAGTGAACTCAGAATGAATAAAAATGAAACAGTAATGTTAAAGGATATTTTATTGCATTTATAGAAACAGTTTCTATTCCAAAACAGTACAACTCCCTAGTGACTACGATGTATGTAACTCTCAAATTAGTCTTTTTTCCCTAGGCTTATTCCAGAATGCAATTAAAAAATAAAAATAATAATAATAGAAAGCAGTAGAAACCAGCACGTTGGTTTAGAAAACCTAAAAGAAACTTACTTAAAAAGACAGCAGTACATTAGGTAGTCACTTGTTAACAAATGGATGAACCCTATACCTTTTTCAAGAAAGAATAACACTTAGAGATTTCCAATAGGACCCCAGCCTGACAACAGAATAAAATAAAATAAAAAGTGTGATATAATAGTGTGATGGGAGGTAGAGATGCTACCAGAGCTGAAGATGACGCTGCTGACCTTCTGTGAGTATGGCTCAAAGCTTAGATTCCTTTTAGCTCTGGTAATAAGCCTTCTTTCTCATCCCACGCCTCTTAAGAGACTAATGCTATGCATTTCTAAAATAGATTGCTCACTGTGGCTATAGGTCAGTATGAATATGAGAGTCCTAACATTGGCCTTATTACATTCATATATCACTTAACAATGTGGATACATTCTGAGAAATGGGGTCATTAGGTGATTTCATCATTGTGTGAACATCATATAGTATACTTACATAAACCTAGATGTTATAGCCTACTACACACTTAGGCTACATGATATAGCCTACTACTCCCAGGCTAAAATCCTATTAGCATGTTACTGTACCAAATACTATAGGCCAGCGGTCCCCAACCTATTTGGCACCAGGTACTGGTTTTATGGGAGACAGTTTTTCCATGGATGGTGGGCAGGTGGGTGGGGGGAGGAGAAGCTCTTGCTCAGGCAGTGATATGAGCAGTAGGGAGCAGCTGTAAATGCAGATGAAGCTTTGCTGCTGCTCACCTCTGGCTGTGCGCCCCACCCCCCTTTCCTAACTTTCATGGAAGACAGTTTTTCCACAGATGGGGTGGGGGAGGGCAGGGAGGGCAATGGAGCTCTCCAGCCTGGTCCCTAACAGGCCACGGACCAGTACTAATCTGCAGACTGGGGGTTGGGGACCGCAGCTATAGTCAGTTATAACACAAGGGTATTTGTGTATCTAAACAAAAAAAGGTACAGTTAAAATTATGGTATTATAATTTATGGGACCACTGTTGTATATGCATGTTATCATTGACCAAAACTTTGTTATGTGGCACAACTGTCATACCATGTACTAAATCCTCGAACAAGCCAGAGTCACTAATTGAAAATTACTGCACCAGAATAACAGACTGGCATTTTTTATGAGCTATCAACCCAGAGCTCTCAGGTTGTCTGGTGGGTACATGTTACAAAAGGAGGCATTTTGTCATTTGTTTTTGTACCCAGTCTATTTCCATAAAAGACTAGAGATGACTTTCATGGAACACACAGTGTAAGATTCAGCCATTCAAAATAAACAGGAAAAGTTAAGCAGTAAAGAAAGCATTCTATTAAGAAACTCAAGCTAAATTTGCTCTGAGTTTCCTTGTTATCCAAGCATAGAGGGGAACATAGAGGGTTGTGTAGCTTTCATTGCATAATAAAGGAAACATAATGAGTTCTCAGGAGGGAGACTTTTTACTAATTCATGGTGCTGAGAGACATCCATGGGAGTGTTGTTTTTGTTTTTTGTTTTTTTTTTTTGAGACAGAGTCTCACTCTGTTACCCAGGCTAGAGTGAGTGCCGTGGCATCAGCCTAGCTCGCAGCAACCTCAAACTCCTGGGCTCAAGCGATCCTTCTGCCTCAGCCTCCGGAGTAGCTGGGACTACAGGCATGCGCCACCATGCCCGGCTAATTTTTTTCTATATATTTGTACTTGGCCAATTAATTTATTTCTATTTTTAGTAGAGACGGGGTCTTGCTCTTGATCAGGCTGGTTTTGAACTCCTGACCTTGAGCGATCCGCCTGCCTCGGCCTCCCAGAGTGCTAGGATTACAGGCGTGAGCCACCGCGCCCGGCCCCATGGGAGTGTTTATATATAAGAGACTTGAGTAACATAAATAATATCTTGGTAACCATTTTAGGAAGAAATTAGTATATCACCATTAGTGAAAATGGGAGCCTTCATGTGGAATTAGGATGGTTTTCCATTAAATAAGTCATTGTTCAGTTAAGGTAATTAAGCCAACTGTATGGTTTGGACATGCAACTATTATATTTCATGATATTTGAGTAAAGCCTAAAGAATCCCACATATTAAATAACATACCATAATAAACTTTATCCTTGTCATCTATGCCTTCTTATATGTAGAGCAAGTGGATCTTCTTTCAAAAAATAATACATAGATAGCATAGCTGTCTTCATGCTCATTACTAATCTGTGCTGCCTGCCATCTAGCTGCTGCCATTGTTCTCAGTGAGGCTTTCAGTAAAAGCGAGATGACGAAGATATTTTATTACAAATTTTGAAGAAACTGAATGGTATTTTTGTGATGTTGGGCTGTAGAAGCGCCTCAAAACAAGAGCCAAAACTTTTCTTTGAAAGTACGGTTGGAGTCACTGAAGTACTTGAATGAGTACTAGGTAACTTTTTTATTTTTTTGAGACAGAGTCCCACTCTGTTGCCCGGCTTGAGTGCCATGGCGTCAGCTTGGCTCACAGCAACCTCAAACTCCTGGGCTCAAGCAATCCTTCTGCCTCAGCCTCCCGAGTAGCTGGGACTACAGGCATGTACCACCATGCCCAGCTAACTATTTCTATGTATTTTTAGTTGTCCAGCTAATTTCTTTCTATTTTTTTTAGTAGAGATGGAGTCTTGTTCTTGCTCAGCCTGGTCTCGAACTCCTGAGCTCAAACGATCCTCCCACCTCTGCCTCCCAGAATGCTAGGATTACAGGCATGAGCCACCGCGCCCAGCCCTATATAACTTTTAATAACATGCCACCTCTTGAATTTCAGGTACAGTGGTTGAGGAGAGCAATGGTTCTGATGAGATGGAGAATTCAGATGAAACAAAGATGTCAGAAGAGATACTGGCTTTGGTGGATGAATTTCAACAAGCCTGGCCTTTGGAAGGCTTTGGGGGTGCACTAGAGATGAAAGGGCGGCGTCTAGACTTGCAGGGAATAAGAGTGTTAAAGAAAGGTCCCCAAGATGGAGTGGCCAGAAGTTCTTGCTATGGAGACTGCAAAAGTGAAGATGATGAAGCAACAGAATGGGTGAGAGTTTACCAGCTTAATTCTCATGAAATTGTAGCCCAGGTCTTTTGGGGGGCTCCTGGTTTGCAAAGTGTGAAGTTTCTGTTGAATATGTAGCATTACTTTACTCCATACTTCAGTACAGCCTTCATATTGGAATTGTACTGCAGAAACCATTTCATGTCAATTACGCATTGCTAGCGTAATTGCTTCTGGGGATTGGAAGGAAGTGTGGGATGGGTGTGAAGCCATAGTCAAAGCCTACAGACTTGGAACTGCCCAATTCAGACATCTTGCTTTTCAGTTTCTTCTATACACTCTTCAAGGATAGATTATTTTGTTTGTTTCACTAACCATTTTTCATTTAGACCTTTAAAAATTAAAGTGAAGGAGATAAATAGCACTGGACTGAGTTATTCTTAAAGCCACTGATATTCATAGTCATTGACAAATTTGATAATTGGCCTTCTTTATCCCTAACATATTTCTGTTTTCCAGATCACATTCCAGGTCAAACGTGTAAAGAAACCCAAAGGAGATCATAAGAAAACTCCTGGGAAAAAGGCAGAATCAAATCAGGCAGAAAATGGACATCATCACCAAGCAAACCTGGAGATCACTGGCCCAAAAGTGGCATCTCCTGGGCCACAAGGTAAATTTGAGTGTTTACTGTGCCAGTTTCTTCTTTTAGATTTCATTAATTCTCAGAGTATGTATTGGTGACTTAAATAGTTCAGATGAGAAGATAAAAGGCAAAGTGAACAAAAAAATAGTCATTGATATAAAAAGTTTATTTTGACATTTACTTGACTATTTTTTTTTAACCATCAACTATTTGGCTTATATTCTTATCATCTCAAGCTTAAATATCCTATTGATTCTTAACTAGGCCTTCCAGTATAATATATGAAAGTGTGGGTTGAGAGATACTCCCTGGGTTCAAACACTAGTTCTGCCATTTATCTCCCTGTGCCTCATTCTCCTTATCTGTAAAATAGGGATCATAATCACATCTACTTCATAGGAAGTCATGGGGATTATATGACTTATGCATGTAAAGTGCTTTAAATGTACTGGGCACATAGGACTCAATAAATTTTAACTATCTAGTAATGTTTTGTATGTATCAGATATCTCCTTAAATATTGGATGAATGCTGTGTAATTGCTCCCCAGAAAAAAACACGCATATGTCAAAGTTTGGCATGTACTTTCAGGAGTTCATACTTGTCCTGAATTCCATCACTGGGCTCCAGGTTAGAGGCCATTGCCATGCATCCAGTTGACTTTCTTTCCAGCAATTAAACAATGGTGATCTGAAGCTCATGTTCAGGTCTCAAAAAAAAAAAACAAAGCAGTGGTGATAGAATTTCTTTCAAAAAACTTTATCTCCTTTTTTAAAGGGTATTTTTCCTATCTTAGACTAAAAATTTAAAGTAACTTCATTAAAATATGTCTTACTTAATTTGGTATGAGTACTTAACCAAAGCTGAAAGCAAAGGGCACATATCAAAATGTAAAGAATGGGGTCAGTTTGACTAAATCCCAGAATGAACTGTGACTTGTGAAAAAGTTAAGGACATCAAGGAGGACATTTTGTCATGCCTGAAGTTAAAAGCTTGAATTAACTGTCTACTATTTAAGGAAGCTAGTATGTATTAAATTACAAAAGAAAGGCAACACTTTCTCTATTAGGTCTGTCTTCTATATCAGTGAAAAAGATGTCCAAACTATAAAACATTATGGAAATGAAAATTCCAGTAGATCAAACATTACACATTATAAATCATAAAGGAAGAAAATCTAGATGAATATTCACTAGATTTATGGAGAAGGATTTTCTAAGGCAGAGAGAGAAAACAAAAATAATAATTCTGGCACAGAAAGCACCACAAAATAAAAAGACAAAGTACTGAAACAAAGTATTTTTTGCTGAATATTTGTATATATTTACAGAATATATGATAAAGGGTATCAATATCATTTAAAGAACACCTACAAATCAATATGAAAAATACAGTATTTCAATAAAATAGGTGTAGAGTACATAGGCATTCACCAAATACATACACAAATGGCCACTAAACATAAAATGTTCAGCCTCACTAGCAAGATCAATAGACCACTAACTAGACTAACCAGAAATAGAAGAGAAAGGACCCAGATAAGCTCAATGAGAAGTGAAAAAGGAGACATTACAACTGATTCCACAGAAATACAAAATATTACCTATGAATACTACAAAAAACCTCTATACACACAAATGAGAAAAAATAGAAGAAATGGATAAATTCCTGAAAAACATACAACTTCCCAAGCCTGAATCAGAAAGAAATAGAAATCCTGAATAGACCAATAATGAGCACTATGATGGAAGCAGTAATAAAAAATCTACCAACAAAAAAAAAATGCCCCAGACCAGATGGGTTCACAGCAAAATTCTACTAGACCTACAAAGAGGAACTGGTACCTATCCTACAGAAATTATTCTATAACGTCAAGGAGGAGAGAATCCTCCTTAACTCATTCTATGAAGCCAGTATCGCCATTATACTGAAGCCAAGAAAGGACACAACAAAAAAAGAGAACTACAGACCAATATCTCTTATGAACACAGATACAGAAATCATCAACAAAATACTAGCAAACTGTACAACAACACTCAAAAAGATAATTTGTTATGATCAAGTAGGTTTCATCCCAGGCATACAAGGCTACTTTAACATACACAAGTCAAGAAACGTGATTAACCACATAAACAGAAGCAAAAACAAAGACCACATGATCATCTCAACAGATGCAGAAAAAGTGTTCAGTGAAATCCAGCACTCTATCTTGATAAAAACCCTTAACAGGGATGGGCGTGGTGGCTCACGCCTGTAATCCTAGCACTCTGGGAGGCCAAGGCTGGCAGATCGTTTGAGCTCAGGAGTTTGAGACTAGCCTGAGCAAGATTGAGACTCCGTCTCTACTAAAAATAGAAAAAATTAGCCAGGCATGGTGGCACATGCCTGTAGTCCCAGCTACTTGGGAGGCTGAGGCAGGAGGATTGCTTGAGCCCAGGAGTTTGAGGTTGCTGTGAGCTAGGCTGACGCCGTGGCACTCTAGCCCAGGCAACAGAGCAAGACTCTGTCTCAAAAAAAAAAAAAAAAAAAAAAAAAAAAAAAAAAAAAACCCTCAACAAACTTGGCATAGGAGGAACATACTTCAAAATTATAGAAACCATACATGACAAACCCACAACCAACATCATACTAAATGGGGAAAAGTTGAAAGCATTCCCCCTAAGAACTGGAACAAGACAGGGGTGCCCACTGTCACCACTTCTATTCAACATAGTACTGGAAATCCTAGCCAGAGCAATCAGGCAAGAGAAAGAAATATCCAAATTGGGAAAGAGGAGGTCAAACTATCCCTGTTTGCTGATGATACGAATTTATACTAAAAAAACCCTAAAGACTCTGCCAAAAGACTCCTAGAACTGGTAAGCAAATTTAGCAAAGTCTCAGGTTACAAAATCAATGCACACATCAGCAGCATTTCTATATTCTAATCCCAGTCAAGCAAAGAGGCAAATCAAGAACTCAATACCATCTACAGTATCTACGAAGAAAATAAAATACCTGGGAATACACTTAACCATGGAGGTGAAAGATCTCCACAAGGAGAACTACAAAACACTGATGAAAGAAATCATAGGTGATACAAACAAATTGGAGAACATCCAATGCTCATGGATTGATAGAATCAATGGCCCAAAGTGATTTATACATTCAACATAATCTCCATCAGAATACCAACATCATCATATTTTGCAGATCAAGAAAAAATAATTCTAAGCTTCATTTGGAACCAAAATGAGCCTGAATAACAAAAGCAATCTTAACCAAAAAGAACAAATCTGGAGGCATCACATTACCTGACTTCAAATTATACTACAAGACACTATTAACCAAAGCAGCATTGTACTGGTGTAAAAGTAGGGACATAGACAAATGGAACAAAATTGAGAACCCAGAAAAAAGCTACTTAAAACCAACTGATCTTTGACAAAGCAGACAACAACATACACTGGGGAAAGGAAGCACTATTCAATAAATGTTGCTGGGAAAACTGGATAACCACATGCACAGGAATGAAATAGGACCCCTATCTTTCACCATATACAAAAATTAATTCAAGATGGATAAAAGACCTAAATGTAAGGCATGAAACTATAAGAATGCTAGAAGAAAATGGAAAAACTGTTCTGGATATCTGCCTAGGCAAAGAATTTATGACTAAGACCCCCAAAACAAATATTGCAATAACAAAAATAAATAAATGGGACTTAATTCAATTTAAAAACTTCTGCACAGCAAAGAAAAGAATCAGCAGAGTAAATACAGAATGGGAGAAAATATTCACAAACTCTACATCCAACAAACAGCAAATATCCAGAATCTACAAAGAACTCATATCAGCAAGAAAAAACAAATAACCCAGTTAAAAAGTGGGCAAAAGACATGAACAGAAGTTTTTCAAAAGAAAATAGTGCCAGGCATGGTGGCTCATGCCTATAATTCCAGCAGTTTGGGAGGCCAAGGCAGGAGGATCTCTTGAGCCCAGGGGTTCAAGACCAGCCCAGGCAATACAGCAAGACTTCATCTCTACAAACAAATTTGTTCTTAATTAGCCAGGCATTATGGCATGTTTCTGTAGTCCCAGTTACTCGGGAGGCTGAGGCAGAAGGATTGCTTGAGCCTAGGAATTGGCGGTTGCAGTGAGTTATGATTGCACCACAGCAGTCCAGTCTGGGCAACAGAGCAAGACCTGGAGACCTCGTCTTCAAAAAAAAAAAGAAAAGAAAGAAAGAAAAGAGACCAGGCGTGGTGACTCACACCTGTAATCCTAGCACTCTGGGAGGCCAAGGTGGGAGACCAGCTTGAGCAAGAGTGAGACCCCGTCTCTACTAAAAATAGAAAAAACTGGCCAGGTGTGGCTCACACCTGTAGTCCCAGCTACTCAGGAGGTTGAGGCAGGATTACTTGAGCCCAGGAGTTTGAAGTTGCTGTGGGCTTTGACAACACACCACTGCACTCTACCCAGAGCGACAGAATGAGACTCTATCTCAAAAAAGAAAAAAAGAAAGAAAGAAAGAAATAGTGACAATGCTTAACTAATTTCATTTCTCTTTTCGGTTAGGGCTGCTAGACTGGAAGACCAGGGAAGTGCCTTAGACATAATCTAACTGCATTTCAGCAAGGCATTTAACAGAGCCTCTTATGATATCGTTGTGAACAAAATGGAGAGATGTGGGCTCAAAGCTTTCCCATTGCCTACAGCATAAAGTCCAAACTTCCTAGCATGGTGTACAAGACCCTTTACAACTTGGCCTCTCTCTACCCTTCAGCACCATTGTCTGAACCAACCATGCTCTTATTTTACCTCCATACCTTTGCACAGGTTGTTATACTTGCCTGGAATGCTCTTATGCCACCTCTACAGTGCTAAAATGTCACTCACCCTTAAACTTCAAAATCAAGTGCCATCTCTTTCTTGGGACCTTCCGGCAGAATTAGTTGCTCTTTCCTCTGTGCAGTTGTTCTATACCTTCACTCTAGCGTATATCCTATTGTATTATAATGATTTCTTTATGTTTGCCTTTTTCACTAGACTGAGCCCAAGAGCAGACCATCTTATTATTCTTGTCTGTATCCCTAGTGTCTTACACAGTTCCCAGCTCCTTATAATAGATGTTCAACAAATATTTTTCAAATGAATTTCTTAAATATAATAGAAAACTTTTTTGTGAAAGTTATAGTTTATTTAAGTTATTAATTTAAACAGTTATTAACTTAAACTTAATTATTAAGTTATTAATTTATTTGAAACTCTTTCAAACTGTTCTTTTCTATTTTATTAAAATCTCAATCTAAATCCCTGCCTATACCTCAAACAGGTTTCTGTTATTGGTAAATTCCTAGAGTATAAAAAATGCTGTACGGAACTAAAGTTCTTCCTGCCCATTCCATTATAATACCCTTAGAAGAATCCTTTCCAGACAAGGCAGTTCTACTCTCTTGAGGACTTGGTCTAAGTAAAGGGTCTGGACCCAAAAGGTAGTAGCTGTGAAGGATATCAGTAAACAGAGCTTTAAAGACCTTTATAACTTTATATAGTGTATTGATTGGGAACATGCTTGTTAGAGTCAAACAAGCATGACTAGATCTGGTTCCTAGCTCAGCCATCTACTAGCCTGGTGACCTTGGGCAGCTCTCTTAATCTCTCTGAGCCTCCCTTTTCTCACCTGAAAAATGAGGGTTAAAATCTACCTCATAAGGCCAGGCATGGTGGCTCCCACCTGTAATCCTACCACTTTGGGAGGCTGAAGTACGATTGCTTGAGGCCAGGAGTTCAAGACCAGCCTGAGCAAGAGTGAGACCACCCCCCCACCATCTGTAAAAAAATACAAAAAAAAATTTAGCCAGTCTGGTCGTGCATGCCTGTAGTCCCAGCTACTCGAGAGGCTGAGGCAGGAGGATTGCTTGAGCCCAGGAGTTTGAGGTTGCAGTGAGCTGTGATGACACCACTGCACTCTAGCCCTAGCTACAGAGTGAGGCCCTGTCTCAAAAGAAAAAAAAATCTACCTCATGAGGTTAAGGATGTAAAGCACTTAGCATGGGACCTGAACACATAGTAAGTGCTCTTAAAATAGATGATAACCTGGCTGGTCCAAGTGCAGTGGTGTTTACAACTAATTGATCACAACCGATTACAGATTCCTTTGTTCCTTTTCCACTCCCACTATTTCACGTATGTAGCTTTAAGAAAACATTGATGATAACCTTTCATTAGCATCATTATTTTCCACCGTGCTGCTCTTCTTTACAGCAGTTATTCTCTACTTGGGGTGATTTTGCCTCCTTGGGGACATTTGGCAATCTCTGGAGTCGTTTTTGGTTGTTAATCTGTGGGAGGGTGCTACTGATATCTGCTAAGTAGAGGCCAAGGATGCTGCTAAATATCCTTCAATGCACAGGACAGGTCCTTCTGCAAAGAATTAACTAGCCCCAAATGTCAATAATGCCAGATTGAGAAACCATGCTTTAGAGATACATATTTCTACTGACTAAGTTGGAGTTGTCCTTATAAAATCAAAATGTAGAGGGGTAAAAATTAAGTTAGATAAGAATGTTAACATCGAAGAATATCTTAACCCTTATTTCATATTGATCAGTCTTAAATCCAGAAAAGGACACATTTGTTTTTACTTCACCATTTATCTTTGAGATTAAGGCTTTGCCTAGAGATGATCTTTATTCCCATTGCTGTGAATGGCAAGATTTTAGTTAGATCTACAGAAAGTGGAAATTCTAACGACTATAAGAATGACTAGCGTCTCCAAACACACCAGTCTGGATGAAGCAATCACCAGGACATAAGGCACTTCGGCTTCTGTTCCTTTGCAATTGTGTTGATTCATGACATACTTTCCTTCCAGGAAAAAAACGTGACTACCAGAGTCTGGGATGGCCCAGCCCGGAGGAGTGCCTCAAACTCCGCTGGGTAGAGCTGACTGCCATCGTGAGTACCTGGCTTGCAGTTTCTTCAAAAAACATTGAGTGAGTATCTTAATCTTCTCCCTCTTTCATGGCATTTGTGTTCCAGTGAACCCACTGGGCCTCAGCTGACTTCAGAGTGCCCTCTTTGTCAGCAGCTACAGCAAGAGTTATCCCTTCTAGAGTTAGTGGTTTAAGGGATGACCATTACTGATCATAGCCCCCAGATGGACCCAACCCCTTATAGCGAAGGAGTGAGTGTGCCCCCTTTTCACCTATATTTCACCTTCACCTACATTTGTAGGCTGTCCAGAAGTCACATATAACTTGATTTGTTTGGCTTGAAGGCTGGATCCCTCTTTATAGAAGCACAAAACCCATGGCCTCTCATGGACATCATGCACTTGTAGTGGAGCCAGAACAAATCCAGATTTACAAGCACCTCCCAAGATACAGGCTGAGCAAGATAGCTCTTCAATAACTGCTTTTGCCTCATGAGGTGCTCATTCTCGTGCTGGCCCCTTTTCTACCCTTTAAGTGTTAGGTTCCCCAGGATTAACACTTCTTATTTTATAATCACTCCTAGTCAGACTGATCTACTCCAAGAACCTCAGTCACCATTGATGTATTGGCAACTCCCAAATTTGGATCTCCAGACCTTTCTTTAAAGCCCTCAACTCATTTTTCCAGCTGACCTCTCTTTCTAGAGTGCTCTCAGTTACCCCAAGCTCTAGGTATTTAAACTCATGATTTTCTTGCCCATTCTCCATCTAAAAATTCATTTGTTTGGTTGGGTTTTTCTCTTTCTATTTTTAGTAAATACCTGCAGCAGTTCTTAGGCCAGAAACCTGGGATTGTTCCTTAATAATTCTCCTCGCTTACCCCTCAATCTGAGCTTATTATCAATTCTTACCACTTTTACTCCCTGAGTTTTTCAAAACCGTCTACTTTCTCTGTCTCCATTGCTGCCTCCTTAAAACAGCACCACCGTATCCATGTAGGTTCATTTAGTAGCCTCCTCCTGGTCCTCTTGTTGTGTTCACTCTTTTTTTTTTTTTTT
>VBSM01001265.1:3927248-3945575 GCA_008086735.1 Cheirogaleus medius | reverse complement strand
CAAAAAAAAAAACCGAACCAAAAAAAGCAAAAGAAAAGAATTAACAAAGAAAAAAGATACATCAATTTTGTGCAGAAAATTAATACAAATAATGAATTCAAAGGTTGAGTTTTGGTATATATTGATAAAACAGACACATCACTAGCTAACCTAATAAAAGAAAAGGAGATTTCCCAAATAAAAAAAATTAGAAAGACAGGAGGAAATAACTATCAAAACAGGAAATTTAAAGAATCAGACTACTCTGACCAAAAAAAAAAAAGAAGAAGAAGAAAGCAAACTATTTTGCATAATCTATGCAAATAAATTTGAGAATCTAGATGAGATAAATATTTTTTTTAAAAAATACAACTTAGGAAAATTGACCTCAGTAGAAAGAGAGTCTAATTCAGAAAAATTGCTGTAGAAGAAACAGAAAATAGTTAACTCCAACCAGAAGCTCACTAGGCCCAGATGACTTCACAAGAAATGTCTTCAACCTTTTAAAAACTAAAAATGTCCAGTGCTGTTATATTTCAGAGCATCAAAAAAAGAAAACTTTTATTTTATGAAGGAAATATATCATTGTTCCTAAAATCTGAAAAAGTTGGCATCAAAAAAGGAAACTACACACCTATTTCACTTGTCAACATCAATTCAAAAATGATAAACAAATATTAGCAAACAGAATCTAACAGCATATTTGAAAAAAACAATACATCATGACCCTTTGGCTATATCCAGGAATACAAAATTGATTCACTATTTGGAAACCATTAATATAATCTTTCACTTTGATAGAGAGGAAAATTATATAATTATATCCAGACTTCCACAAGCATTGGAAAAATTCAATACCAACTTATGTTAAGAACTTTAAATTAGGAATTGATAAGTACTTTTCTTAACATGTAATATCAATACACACAATGCCCCTCAGCAGAAAAGCCAGAACCTTACTAAGTACCTTCTAGATGCCTTCCCACTGAAGTCAAAAAACAAGAACGTCCACTGTATCTACTACTACTCATCATAACTTTGGAGATGTGTAGAGAAAGAAAACAAAGCATTCAGACTGCCTACTTGTATCCAGTAAGATTATGTGTCTGGAAAACCCAAAAGAATCCATGAAAAAGCAATGACAAAGAATAAGAGAATTTAGTCAAGTAACAGATTAAAAATTGGCACAAATATAAAATTAATATTTCAGTTAGGATGTAGTAAGTCAAGGCAGATCAGTGCATTGCAGTAACTGGAATGAACGACATAAACTTAAAATCAGATTTTTAAAGGCATCAGAGAACTAGGAAGCAACAAGATATGAAAGAACTAAATTGTTAGTGACAGGAGAACCTTTGCAAGGTGAGCTGGTGATTGCTAGCTGGGGTTTTTTTCCCTTGGGAGCCTTTGTTTATTCTGGGTATGAGCTAAGAATCAGGCTTATCCCAGGGAGAAAGCCATTGCTGGGGAAAAGAGAAGCCAGTGAAGCTTTTAGCGGTTGCTCAAGGTGAAATTAACAGATTGGAAATTGAACACATGACCAGTTTTTTTTTCCAAGGAGCATTTGATTAGAGCTAAGGCCACACAGGAGTCTGGGGAATTAGGTTAAAAACTTAGAAAAGGTAGAGTGAAATATCTCCATCTCACATTGCTTAGGAAATAAAGAGATGCTGGGTGACAGAGCCAGCCTTAAGCATATGGTTTGTTTTCCCCTCAGGATTTTCATATTGATACTGCTTGGATGGGAAACTGAAGGGGGCCGGGAACCTCTAAAAGGAAAAATCTTTTGGGGCTGAAGAGACAGACACCACTCAGCTCTTAATCAGAATCCCTGGAGTGCCACAACTGAGCAATAGGGATGACCCAGACACAGATTGAGTCTTACTGAAACTGCAGGCCAGTTCCAACTCAGCTCAATATTTGACAGGAATGAGTTGATCAGTCCCACACCTTATTTGCCTAATAGAATGAAGGGAGAAACTGCCCTGATGAAGTATAATATCATCTGGAGCCTCTGCGTTTCTTTTATACACAAAGACCAGAATATGGTTTAAAAAAAAAAAAACTAGAAATGCAAAGAAGCAAGATTGATAACAAGGCAAAGTGCAGACAATAGGAGCAGATTCACAGATAATGCAGATACTATGGTTAATAGACAAGGGCTTTAAAATAGCTACAATTAATATGTTCATGAAAATAAAGGACAGATGGAGAAAATATATGAAAAGAAGTGCATTTCACCAGAGAACTAGAAACTATAAAAAAGAATCAGATAAAATTACTTAAAAATACAGTAATAAAAACTCACTGAACGGGTTTAATATCAGATTTAACACAGCACAGCTCAGAATTGGTGAAATAGAAAAATACGCAATCTGAACCACAGGAAAAAAAGGGAGGGAAACCTGATAAGAGCATAAGAAACATGATGGAAATATTCCAAATATCTAAGACACATATCATTAGAGTCTGAGAGGTAGAGAAGTGAGAGAACAGGGCAGAAGCAGTATTTGAAGAAATGAGTAAGAATTTTCCAAAATGGATGATAGCCTACAGGTTCTAGAAGCTCAGCAGACCTCAAGCAGAATAGGTACAAAGAAAAGCACACCTAGGCACATCATTATAAAACCACTGAAAATCAAAAGCTTAAGAGCAACCAGGAGGAAAAATACTCATTTCTGCATCAGTTATCTAGTGCTGCATAGCATAGCACTACAGGACTTAGTAGTATAAAACAGCAACCATTTTTTTTGTTCCTAATTCTGCTATCTGGACCAGACTCAGCCAGGCACTTCTGCTGGTCTCACCTGAAGTCACTTTTGCAGCTGGGGCTATATACCCAAGATAGCTTGATTCACATATTTGGTGCCTCCTGGGAAGTCTGGGAGAGTGGGAGCTAGCCAGGCACTGTCTCCATGTGGTCTCTCCAGCTCCACGTGGTCTCTCCAGCTCCATGTGGTCTCTCCAGCACAGTAAGCAGCAGATTATGGCTCAGGCATCCAGAAGAGTAAAAACAGAATCTACCAGGCCTCTTAAAGCCTAGAAACTGGTACAGCATCATTTCTACTGCATTCTTGTTGGTCAAAGCAGCTCATCATAAGGCCAGCTGAGATGCAGGGGAAGGGGTAGGACTTCACTTGTTGATTGGGCCTGGGCGAGGAGGAGGGCAGCAAAGACTTTTGAGGCATCTTTAAATTACCTGAGTCTTCCGTTTGGCCACAAATTGTTTAAATACCTCCTACATGCAAAATAACACTAACCCCTTCCCAAGATCCCCAAAGATTAATCCAAATATGGCATCGGGCTCAGAGTCAGCTTGTATACAATAGTCCCCCATTAACTGTGGTTTCACTTTCCATGGTTTCAGTTACCCACAGTCAACTGAGATCTGAAAATAGGTCTTTAGAGACAGAAAGACCACATTCACATAACTTTTATTTTTATTTTTTTTTTTTTTTTTGAGACAGAGTCTCACTCTGTTGCCCAGGCTAGAGTGAGTGCCATGGCGTTAGCCTAGCTCACAGTAACCTCAAACTCCTGGGCTCAAGCAATCCTTCTGCCTCAGCCTCCCGAGTAGCTGGGACTACAGGCATGCGCCACCATGCCCGGCTAATTTTTTCTATATATTTTTAGTTGGCCAATTAATTTATTTCTATTTTTAGTAGAGACGGGGTCTCACTCTTGATCAGGCTGGTTTTGAACTCCTGACCTTGAGCAATCCTCCCGCCTCGGCCTCCCAGAGTGCTAGGATTACAGGCGTGAGCCACCGCGCCCGGCCTCACATAACTTTTATTACAGTATATTATCATTGTTCTGTTTTATTGTTGTTAATATCTTACTGTGCTTAATTTATAAATTAAACTTTATCACAGGTATATATATAGGAAAAGACATATTATATATGAGATTTGGTACTATCTGTGGTTTCAGTTATCCACTGGGGATCTTGGAATGTATTCTCCTTGGGTAAGGGGGAACTGCTGTATGTGGAAGTAGCTGTATTCAAATACAGCTTCTCTTGATCTGTAGATCTATGAATTTTTAAAAAAATTTATCTGCCCCCCTCACCCTCTTCCCACACACAACCTACATTGGTCTGGCAGGGGTAAGATGTCACATCAATTTAAAACAGAGGGAATGGAAGGCATTTAGCAATCCCATGGCAATTCTGAAATCCGTATGACCATATGTCACAATTCCAGGGGTAGAGTATATTCTTTTATTAGATCCTATTTTGGTTCCCAGAGGTTGGTTCCCTTTTCTGTTTCTCAGCTCTTGACTTTTCTCTCTGAGCTATCTCTCCTTTCCCATAAGAAATGTCCTGCTTTTGTAGCTGAATAGCTTTCTCAGCCTGCTTTCTGCCTATTTCTGTGCATTTAGTCCAAACTGGCACAACGTCTTTAAAAACTTTGTTTTGTTTTGTTTTGTTTTATGAGACAGTCTCACTCTGTTGTCTGGGCTAGAGTGCCGTGGCGTCAGCCTAGCTCACAGCAACCTCAAACTCTTGGGCTCAAGCGATCCTCCTGCCTCAGCCTCCCGAGTAGCTGGGACTACAGGCACGCGCCACCATGCCCGGCTAGTTTTTTCTGTGTATATTTAGTTGGTCAATTAATTTCTTTCTATTTTTAGTAGAGATGGGGTCTCGCTCTTGATCAGGCTGCTTTCGTACTCCTGACCTTGAGCAATCCGCCCGCCTCGGCCTCCCAGAGTGCTAGGATTACAGGCGTGAGCCACCGCACCCGGCCTTAAAAACTTTGTTGACTTTCAAGTTATAAATCACTCACTGTATCAGACAGAAGCCACACCCACAAATTCCTTCAAGAATGCCCCTGTCTACTTTGAATATGAGTTAGGGACAATACCCTTAAGATTCTTAGATGCCTTTTGTCAAACTGAGATGGTCCCAGACTTATGATGGTTTAACTTAAGATTTTTTTGCTTTATGATGGTACCAAAAGCAATGTGCATTCAGTAGAAGCCATACTTCAAGTACTCAAACATACATTCTGTTTTTCACTTTAGATACAGTATTTAATAAATTCCATGAGATATTCAACACTTTATTATAAAATATGCCATGTTAGATGATTTTGCTCAACCAAAGGCTAATGTAAGTGTTCTGAGCATGTTTAAGGAAGGTTAGGCTAAGCTTTGATGTTCAGTAGGTTAGTCATATTGAATACATTTCAAATTAATGATATTTTCAACTTATACTGGGTTTATAGGGACACAACCCCATCATAAGTCGAGTAGTATCTATAGTAGTAACCAACTGCCATGCTCTTTGATTTTATCTTGACCCTGAGGCCATAGTTTTACTGTTAACACAACACTCTGGATTTAATTTTTTTCTAACTTCAAAATCTTTTGCTGACTAGAGAAACTGGTAATGAGAAAGTTTTATTTTCTAACTCTGCAAGTCCCAGGTTGAGAGTATTTTTCCCTAAATTCTGCTTGAAAACTACAGAGTTCCTTGTTTAGCTCTTCTCTCTCTTTAAATGCTTTATTATAGGTAGTTTAAAAAAAAAAAAAAAATTCTCACTTTCAGCATTCTTCCTGGAAATCTTCTTAGCCAGATCTATAATTTCAGTAGGTATTGTTTTTATCTTCTAAGCTATAGCTTCACCACTTGTTTTGTCCATAGATAGCATGCCTTCTCTCCAGCCTCCAGTAGCAATTTCCTTAGTGCTTTTCCAGGTTCCATTAATAGTCTCACTGTAGCCTGGTCCCAAAACCAGTACCACATGCTTTAAGTTTCTATTTTGGCAACATTCCATTCTAATGCCAAATACTATTTCAATTATCTATTTCTGCTTAACAAACCACCACATAATTTACTAGCTTAAAATAAAAATATTCTTTGCTTAAGATTTTACAGTCTAAACTGGAATCAGCTAGGCATTTACTCCCATCTCACTTAGTCATCTATGCAACTGTAGTCATGTGGAGATTCTACTGGGGCTGGCCACCAAACATGGCTTTACTCAAAGGCCTGGTGCCTCAGCTGGGGTGGCTGCAATAGCTGGGGCACAGCTGGGAATCCTCTCTCCAGCAGCACAGCTGAACCTTTTTACATGTTGGCTCAGGGCTCCAAGAGGGTGAAAGCAAAAGTGTCCGGGCCAGCCCTCTTAGAGCCTGTGCACGGAACTGGAGCAGCACTACTTCCATCTGTCTTGTCTATCAAAGCAAGTCCTGGGGCCTGCCCTAAACTAAGTCTATTAGTAACAAAGAATGTGTGGCTACACATTAAGTCAACACAGTTACCTTCAGAATGCAACAATGAGACTATTAGCTTCTCAACAGAAATGATAGAAACCCAGAGACAGTGTAATATTATCTTTAAAGTGCTTGAAAAAGAAACTTGCAAGTGTAGAATTCTCTACCAGCAAAAGTATTCTTCAAAAATTAAGGTGAAATAAAGATGTAGTCGAACAAAGAAAAATTGAGAGAATTTGGCACCAGTATGATCCCAGATAGAAATATGGACATGCAAGAGAGAATGAAGAACATTGAAAAAAAAATATATATATATATATATATGAACAGTAACTGTACAAAATAATAATTGTAGCACCCCAAGGAGTTTCAGTTTTATATCTAAAATTCGTGGTAGCAACATAAATGATGGAAGGGAAGTAAATGGAGTTTAAAAGTCCTAAGGCTTAATTGGTATCAGACAACTAGTAAAAGTAATAATTTGCATTGGCCTTAATAAGTAAGAATGCATGTTTTAAGCTTTAGGCTAACTATTAAAATTATTTTAAAATTTAACACAGTAAAGTAGAACATTGGATTAATTCAAAGGAAGCCAAGAAAGGTAAAAGGCACATAAAAAATTTAACACAAATAGTAAAATAAGCAAATATAGACCCAAGCACATCAGTAGTTAAGTACAAAAAGACTATATAATACAAAAATTAAATGTGGACTGGATTTTTTAAAAACCCAACTACATACTGCTTTAAAGAGAAACATTTTAAATATTAGAATATAGAAAGGTTGAAAGGACAAACATGGAACATAAAATATCATGCAAACAGTAATAAAAGAAATTTGGTATAGTTTTATCCGAAAAAGTAAACTTTAAGAAGCATTACTAAAGTGGTATATTTCTATAATGATAAGTGCTTTAGCATTATAAAATCTGTGATAGGCTGAATAGTGGCCCCCAAAAGATATCTACATTTTAATCCCTGGAACCTGTGAAAACTACCATACATGGTTAAAAAGGATTTTGCAGGTAAAATTAAGTTGAGGATCTAGAGATGTAGTGATTAGCCTGCATTATCCAGGTGGTTCCCAAATCCAATCACATGTATCCTCATAAAGAGAGAGGCAGACAGACTTGAGACCCCGAAGAGAAGGCAATGAGACAGAGGCAGAGATTGGAGTGATGCAGCCACAAACCAACGAAGGCCAGAAGCCACCAGAAACCAGAAGAGAAGAAAAATGGATCCTCCTCTGTATCTTCTGAAGGGAGCACAGCCCTGCTGACACCTTGATTTTTTTTTTTTTTTTTTTAGACAGAGTCTCACTGTGTTGCTCAGGGTAGAGTGCCGTGGCGTCAGCCTAGCTCACAGCAACCTCAAACTCCTGGGCTCAAGCAATCCTTCTGTCTCAGCCTCCCAAGTAGCTGGGACTACAGGCATGTGCCACCATGCCCGGCTAATTTTTTCTATATATATATATTTTTAGTTGGCCAATTAATTTCTTTCTATTTTTTAGTAGAGACAGGGTCTCGCTCTTGGTCAGGCTGGTTTCGAACTCCTTGAGCGATCCACCCGCCTTGGCCACCCAGAGTGCTAGGATTACAGGGGTGAGCCACCGCGCCCGGCCAACACATTGATTTTTGACCCAATGATATTGATTTGGGACTTCTTGTCCCCACAGCTATGAAGGAATAAATTTTTGTTGTTGTAAACCACCAAGTATATGTTAGTTTGTCACAGTAGCCATAGGAAACTAATACAGATTTAATTCACAAGGTAGGTATGTTCCGTAAACTTTATGTACTCAATAACATAGCTTAAAACATATAATGTAAACATTGACATAGCTAAAAAAAGAAATAGACGTATTCCCAATCCAAGTAAATTTTAATGTACTTCTCATAATAGCTGGTAAAACAAGTAGACAAAAAACACAATTATAAATGTGACCTAATTGACATATATAAACACTGCATCTGACAGTGACAAAATTCTTTTTAGGTGTATAAGCAAGGACTGTTTATCATATGTAAACATTTAACATATGACTAAGCCATAAAGAAGGCTTCAACTAATTTCCAGAGATTGAAAATATTTAGCATGCATCTCTCACCAAAATCAATTAAGCCAGAAATCAGTAAAATTAACATATAAAAAGAAATAGCCTTCACATACACAGCAACCAAAAAAAAAAAGAGAAGAATTTAAAAAGAAAATACCTTAGGCAAAACTTTTTAAAAATCTCTAAAACCTAAGTGAAGAAAAATATAAAATTCTTTAGAAAGATGCAGAAGCAGGCTTGAAAAAATGGAAAGACCTAACCAAGAATACTTGAATGTAAAGTCTCAACATCAGTTATCTGTTCTCCCTAAGTTAATTTGTCCTTTTAATGCAATAACAATTTTAAAAAATAACATGTTTTTTCTGGTGCCAGATAAGCTAATTGTAAGTTCATCTGGAAGAACAAACAAGCAAGAATAATTAGGCGAACTGTGAAAAACAACAGTGGTAGAAGAGGATTTAACCTATAAGATATGAAACATACATGAAGCCTTTAATTAAAGCAGTGTGATACTGGGGCATGAATACACAGACCAATGGGAAAGAATAAAAAACTAATTACATATGGCAATTTTGAATATTTTAAAGGCAGCATCTCATCAATGAGGGGAAATGTATGTTTTAATGCTAGATAGGAGAAAAATAAAATTAGACTCATTACTTCCACTGTATGTCAAGATACATTTTAATTGGATCAGAGATTAAATATAGAAAATAACCTCATACAAGTATAAGCAGGGTACACAGGAATTTCTCTGTAGTGTGGATGTAGGGAAGTTTTCCTAATTGACTCAAAATTCACACACAATAAGGAAAAAGATTGATAATTTACATAAAAATAAACTTGCATTTCAAACAAACAGTATGAACAAAATGAAAAGCTAGGAACAATATTTCAAATTATATTATAAAGGGTTTTTAAACCTAATTTCTAAGGAACTTCTAAAAAGAAGGAAGAAAAAGGTTAGCAATCCTTTAGGAAATGGGCTAGACACAGCAGAAGAGAAGATTAATGAAAGAGCAGTAAAAGCAATGGAAAATATTCAGACTGAATTATAAAGAACAGAAAATATAAACTTTTTTTTAAAAAGAGAGCATGACCTGCTATAATACAGGAGGCTGATGATCCAGACAGAGATACCAACAGACTTTGGAAATCTTGCAAGACTAGAGAAATAAAATTGGACACCAGAAGGGCCAAGATCCTGCTGAGAAGGGAGTGACAGAAACTAAGCCTAGTACTCTTCGCAATACATTGACAAATTCTGAAGCTACAAAACACAAGAGACCAGGAAGCCAAGTAGAAAGCTGTGAAAAAGTTGTTGGCAATCCCACAATACTGTGAGTCAAGGATTAGAGTTCAAAATCCATCCCTGAGGACAAGAGGCGTCTGATGAATATCCCAAGATTTCATTTGAAAGGTCGGAAGACTCATGCCTTAAGAAAGGGCAACACTTGAGGGAGAGTGAGCCTTTCCACAGCAGCATACCAGCCCAGATTCGCAGTCAGCGATTGGATTAAGTTGATCAACTGTCTGCTTGCCAAGCTGAAGGAAAGGCGAATGCTCTCTTTAAGAAGATAGCATCATATGGAGCCTCTACAATTTTTTA
This sequence comes from Cheirogaleus medius, assembly GCA_008086735.1. Classification (NCBI taxonomy): domain Eukaryota; kingdom Metazoa; phylum Chordata; class Mammalia; order Primates; family Cheirogaleidae; genus Cheirogaleus; species Cheirogaleus medius. The sequence continues at coordinate 3,935,716 of VBSM01001265.1, read as the reverse complement.
GACACAATGTCAAGACTAATAAAATTATACTAGACATCCAGGAGTTGGGACTAAAAACTAAGAGACAGGGCAGGCAATAGAAATATACCCACAGATGATACTGACATTGGAGTTATGACAAGACCTTAAAGTAACAATAATGTGTTCAAGAAAATGGGGAAAAGATGAAAAAGAAATTTTTCCAAACAATTGGAACTTCTGAGTAAAATAACCAAATGGGCATTCTAGAGCTGAGAATTATAATAACTGAAATTAGGAACTCAGTAGATGGGTTTAAAATCAGATTAGACAGTGGAGATCCCAAAAATAAGCCCTCACCTACATGGTCAAAAGATTTTCCACAAGGGTGCCAAGACCATTCACTGGGGAAAGGGTAGTCTCTGTAACAACTGTTGTTGGGAAAACTGTATATCCATATGCAAAATAATGAAGTTGGACCCTTACCTTATACATATGCAAAAATTAACTCAAAATGGGTCAAAGACCTAATTGTGAGACCTAAAACTATAAAACCCTTGGAAGAAAACATAGGAGAAGAGTGGTAAGACATTGTATTTGGCAAGAACTTTTTAGATATGACACCAAAAGCACAGGCAACAAATGTAAAAATAGGCAAGTTGGACTACATCAGAATTTAAAACTTCTGTGCATCAAAGGACACAATTAAGTGAAAAGGCAGCCTGTTTGGGAAAAAAAATTTGCAAGTCATTCATCTGATATTGGGTTAATATCCAGAATAAAGAACTTCTACAGCTTAACAACAAAATAACCCAATTTTAAAATGTACAAAGCATTTGAATAGACATTTCTCCAAAGATGATATACAAATGGCCAATAAACATATGAAAAGATGCTCAACATCACTAATCATCAGAAAAATGCAAATCAAAGCCACAGTGAGGATGTGGAGAAGTTGGAACCCTCATATACTGTTGGTGGCAATGTAAAATGGTACAGCGACAATATTAAACATAGAATTGCCATATGATCTAGCATTTCCACTTCTGCGTATATATCCAAAAAAATTGAAAGCAGGATCCCAAAGAAATATTTGCACACCTATGTTCATAGCAGTACTATTCCCAATAGCCAAGAGATGGAATCAGCCCAATGCACATCAACAGATGAATGGATAAACAACATATGGCATACACATACAATAGATTCAGCCTTAAAAAGGAAGGACATTCTGACACATCTTACAACATGGATGAATCTTAACGAATTATGCTAAGTGAAATAAGCCAGTCACAAAAAGACAAATACTGAACGATTCAGCTTATATGAGGTATCTACAGTAGTCATGTTCATAGAGACAAAAAGTAGAATGGTGGTTAACAGTGATTGGGAGCAATGGGATATGGAAAGTTGGTGTTTAATGGGTGTTGAGTTTCAGTTTTGCCAGATGAAAAAGTTCTAAAGCTTGATTGCACAACAATGTGAATATACTAAACACTACTACAGTGTATACTTAGAAATTGTTAAGATGGTAAATGTTATGTTATGAGTTTTCACTATAATAAAAAAGATCAGATTGGATAGAACAGATGATTAGTCACAGCAGAAAAGATGAAAGGTCAAAACAGGTTATTAGAAAATATCCAAACTGAAGCATGAAGAAGAAAAAAGGTTTTTTTGAGGTTAGTAGAAAATATCAAAACTGATACATAAAGACATAAAGGAATTTGCAAGGAGGGGGAGGTGGGGACAGATAAGAACATAAAAGACATGTGAATACATAAAAAAAAAACCAAAAAGTCCAACATATAGAATCTCAGGAGAAGAAGAGAGAGAATGAGCAGGAGCAATGTTTGAAGAAGTAATAGCTAAGAATTTTCTAAAAATGATGAAAGACATTATTCCACAGAGTCAATATAAGTCTGTGGTCCACAAGTATATATACAAAGAAGCCCCACTAGAAAATTATAGCAAACTGCTGAAAACAAAAGACAATAAAATCTTAAAGATAGAGAAAATAAAGTCACTTTCAAATGAATAACAAAGCTGGCAGTCAACTTCTCAACAGGAACAGTGGAACCAGAAGACAAAGGAATGATATATCTCAATTACTGAAAGAAAATACTGCCAACCTAGAACTCTACACCCTACAAATATCCTTTAAAAATGAAATGCATGAAGTGGTCATTGTATGTGGTATTGGCAACAAGATAGACAAATAGAACAGTGGAACAGAAGGAGGAGGCCAGGAATAGAACCATACCTATATAGTTAAACGATTTTCTATTAGAGCACCACAGCATTTGAATGGGGAAAGTAAAATCTCTTCAACAGATATTTCTGGAACAGGTGGATATTTATATAGAAGGAAAAAAACTCAACCCCTACCTCACATCATCCACAAAAATCACTTAATATGAACCATAGGTGTACATGTAAAAATAAAGCCAAAATGATAAAGATACCAGAACAAAACATAGGAGAATATCTTCAAAGTATTGCTGTAGGCAGAGATTTCTTCAAAAGCATAAGCTATACAAGAGAAAATTGATAAAGTGGACTTCATTAAAATTAAAACTTCTGTTCAGTGGACGCTTAAGAAAAAAGATACAGGATGGAATAAAATATTTACAACACATATATCAGACACAGGACTTGAGTCCAGAATATATAAAGAACTCCTATGATTTAGTAATTTTAAAAAATGCAGTTTTTCAAAGGTTAGTTTTGTGAACAGACATTTCACAAAACAAAATATACAGATGTCTAGTAAGCACATTTAAAAGTACCCAATATATTAGTCATCTAGAAATGAAAAAACCATGGTGTACCACTTACCCTCCAGAAGAGCTAAAATGAAAAAGATTGATGTTGGAAAGGATGTGGAGCAACCAGAACCCTCATACATTGCTAGTGGGAGTAGAAAATGGTGCAATTATTTTGGAAAACAGTTTGGCAGTTTATTAAAAAGTTAAGCATACATGACCCAGTAATTTTACTTCTAGGTATTTGTCAAAGATACATGAAAACATGTCTACAAAATATGTGTTTAAAAAAGTCACCTTACGCCAGTCAGAATGGCCTTTATTAAAAAGCAAAAACAGTAGATGTTGGTGTAGATGCAGAGAGAAAGAAACACTTAGACACTGTTGGTGGGACTGCAAGTTAGTACAACCTGTGTGGAAAACAGTGTGGAGATTCCTCAAAGAACTAAAATTCGACTTACCATTTGATCCAGCAATCCCACTACTAGGTATTTACCCAAAGGAAAAGAAGTCATTTTATCAAAAAGACACCTGCACTCAAATGTTTATAGCAGCACAATTCACAATTGCAAAGATGTGGAATCAACCCAAATGCCTGTCAATTCTTGAGTAGATTAACAAAATGTGATATATGTATACCATGGAATACTACTCAGCCATGAAGAATGATTAATTAATTCCTTTTGCAACAATTTGGATGGAACTGAAGACCATTATCCTAAGTGAAGTATCTAAAGAATGGAAAAACGACCACCACATGTACTCACTATTAAATTGGAACTAACTGATGAGCATGCATGTGCAGAGGGAAGTAAAAAACAGAAATCAGGGAGGAGGGGAGAGGAGAGGATAGATGAAAACCTACTTAATGAGTACAGTGAACACTGTCTTGGCAACAGACACACTTATAACCATGACTCAAGCATTATGAAAGCGACCCATGTAACCAAAAATATCTGTACCCCCGTAATACTTTGAAATTTTTTAAAAAGCAGAAAAAATGTTCACAGCTTTATTCATAATAGCCAATAAAACTGAAAGCAGTGAGATGCCATCAGTAGAAGAATAGGTAAACAGTGGTATATTCAGACAATGGATGCTGTTCAGCAAGAAAGAACCAACATCCACAGCATCAATGAATTTCAAAAATATTCTGCTAATGAAAGAAGTTGGACACAAAATAGTGCATAGTATATGATTCCAACTATATGAAATTCTAGAATAGGCAAAAATAAGCTATGATGATAGAAATCACATCAGTGAGTGCTTTGTGGGGGAAGGTGCTGACTGGGAAGCAGCATGAAAGAACTTTCTGAAATGTTGGCTATTTGTCAAAACCGAATGTTACACTTAGGATATGAGCATTTCTTTCTATGTAAATTATACCTCAATTTTTATTTTTTTGAGACAGAGTCTCACTCTGTTGCCCAGGCTAGAGTGCTGTGGCGTCAGCCTAGCTCACAGCAACCTCAAACTCCTGGGCTCAAGTGATCCTTCTGCCTCAGCCTCCCGAGTAGCTGGGATTACAGGCACACGCCACCATGCCCGGCTAATTTTTTCTATATATTTTTAGTTGGCCAATTAATTTCTTTCTATTTTTAGTAGAGACGGGGTCTCGCTCTTGCTCAGACTGGTTTCGAACTCCTGACCTTGAGTGATCCTCCCGCCTCAGCCTCCCAGAGTGCTAGGATTACAGGCATGAGCCACTGTGCCCAGCCTATACCTTAATTTTTTTAAGGCCACCAAAAACTGAAAGATGTGTATTACCAACAGACTTGCCCTAAGATCATTAAAGGGTTTTTTTTAGGCGGAATGAAAATTATCCCAAATGGAAGTTCAGAAATACAGGAAAGAGCAAAAAGCAACAGGGTAAATATTGGAGTAGATATAAATAAGTATGACTGTACAAAATAAATACAGTAATGTCTTCTGTTAAGTTAAAATTCATGACAACAGTAATACAAAAGGCAGAAGGAAGCTGCATTGACTACATTAGGTGGTCTTAGGTCCAGGTAGACGTTTCACATTCATATGCAGCTCAGTAGGCCTATTATGGCGTGGGCCTCACTCAGAAAGATGCAGGAGTGGAAATGCAGCACGATGCTGCAGCAGCATCGGGTATGTACTTCCAGAGTGAGTCCTCACAGTAGTTCACACCTTAGTCCAGGGGCGATTCTCTGCCCACCCACCTCCCTTTTCTGCCAATTGACAGTTCAGTTACAGGGGAACAAATCAAATGATTAATTGTGGGAACTACCCTGGCTTAGATACCCCAAGTTCCATGTAAGAATCAGTATCTTTTATAATGGCCCATGGGCATAAAGTCCTGGAAAGGGACATGATTGGCTACAAGAATCATGGCACCTAGAAACTCAAAGCTGTGGCTTTCCACTGGGTATTATTGTTTATTTACAGTCATCCCAATCTAAATAAGTTTACCAACAGAGTCATTTTTACCATAAGCTATGTTGCCTGATAACAGCTAACATTCCCCCTTTATCAGGCTTTCAGAGAAATAGAGCTAGAAGTTTAATCCAACATTGGTTTCCATTGCAGGCTCACAGACCGTGACCTCGAGTTAATAACTTTAGTATAGTACTCAGACTTTAGGGTGCATCAGAATCACCTGGAGAGCTTGTTAAAACATAGATTGTTAAGCCCCTATGACCCAACTTTCTTATTCAGTAGGGCAAGTTCCCAGGTGATACTGCTGGTCTGAGGACCACACTTTGAAGCCAGTGCCCTAGTAAACGGTAATGGTAACAAAGCAAAAGTGCCACTTTCCCTTTTACCATTCACAAAAGAACAAGGATCTCCATATTGTTTTGGCTTCAACTTTTAGAATACCCAATCATTATCCTTTATTATTTCTTCAAAAGCCCATCTCTAATGGTTTCCTTAGAAGGTTTTTGAATTTGCATTGACATTAATTATCAGTAAGTATCAGCAGATGACATTGATTGGACTCCATTTTAGAGTTAAATTGGTATGCACTAAACCCTAAGGACGCTGGTCATCTTGCAGCTGAGCACAAATGGTGCTTAGAAGCTTATGCAGAGGTCTCCCCCTGTGGCTTCAGATTTACACCAAGCTGCCACCATTACCACTGCAGGCAGTTTGTACACCAGATTGCCACATGATCCTATTTGACCTTGTGGGCTGGTACCCAGTAGTTCCCCCACATTATGTCCCCGACTTCCCCAGGTAGGGACTGATAGACACTGCTTCATGCCAATTGGATGAGCAGTCAACTCAACCTGGCCACAGCCAACCCAGCTGCTCCACTCCCTTTGTCCAATCACAGACCCAGTCACAAATATGGACTCTCAAGCTCACGTCTCCTCCCTGCCCCCAGCCAGATATTAATGTTTAGTTTGGCGCAGATGCATCAGCTGCAGCAAGGCGATATCATTCTTGCCAGCCAGCCCAGCTGTGCAATGCTCACTCCCAGTGGTTTTAGAACTACCTAGATAGATAATTCATATGTATACAACCTAATAGGCCACTAATGGTCTTTCATTCAGAAGGATAAAACAGGAAACACAGTAAGCCAGCAATGCAGCTTTTCTTGTGTTTCTCCAAGAGTCCCCAGAACTGTCTGGCAGCAATCCCTGGGAGCTGTTCTCTGCCCCTTCTCCCACATGACAACTCAGGGGCAAGGGATCAAGACCATATGGATGGTGTGGGAACCACCCTGGCATGGAAATCTCAAGTTCCATATTAGAAACGATACTTCTTATAACAGTCCCATGGGCCTAGAGTCCAGGGATTCCAGCAAGGGACAAGAAACATCACACTTGGGAAAACCTAGAGCTGTGACTTCCTAGTTGGTCATTCACAGTCCTCCCAGTCTACTTGCAGTTTCACCGGTCAGGTCATCTTTACCATAAACCTAGGAACACAGGTGACATTCTACCTTTATTAGGTTTCCAAGAGAACATGGCTAAAAAGTTAACATGATAACGTATATAAATAATATGTATTTTTAGTGTATAATAAGTTTCAAGATGCATGTTATAATCTCTCCAGGCTAAGCACTAAAAGGACAGTAAAAGATGTATAATATAATTAAGGGAAAATGAATAATAAACATTTGATTAATTATAAAAGACAAAAAAGGAAGAGAAAAGGAATATAAACAAGTGGGTAAAATAGAAGGCAAATGGTAAAATTATAGAGATAAACCCAATATATCAGTAATCAGAATAAATATTAAAGGACTTCAGTACTTCACTTAGAATACTAACATCAGACTGGATTAAAAAATTGAACCCAATTATATGTTTTTTAAAAGTAACACACCTTACTATAAGATATAAAACAGTTGCAATTAAACAGATGGAAAAAATATATATCATGAAAATACTAATCAAAAGAAACCTGGTTTAGCTATTACTAATAACAGACGATGTGGAATTTAAGGCAAGGAGCATTCCTGTGGATGAAGACAGACATTTCATAATGATAAAGGGGTCAGTCCACCATTAATATAGAAAATTGTAAGTCTATATGTAACTGATAGCATAGTTTTAAATTATATAAAATAAGAATTAAACATTCATAGATCTAAAAAAAAGAAAAATGAATCCACAGTCATAATAGACTTCAACATAGCTCTCAATAGGTGATAGAATTAAGCAGATAAAAAAAATCAGTAAAAATGTCTTATTGATAAACAAACTTGACCTGCTAGTTATATAATATTGTTTTCAACTATGACAGAGTACTTATTTTTAAAAAGGCATATTGAACATTTGCTATCTTGATCTTAAGCTGAGTCATAAATTAAGCTTCAGTTAAATTTTAATACATTGAAATCATTTAGAGTATGTTTCTGTTCTTATTAGTATTAAACTAGAAAAAAGATCAAGGTCTTCAAAAGGATAGATAGAAAATCCCCAACTATTTTGGTAACATTAAGCAGTACACCTCTAAATAATCCATGGGGCAATGAAAAAAAGCACAAAAGAAATTACAAAATATTTTTAATTAGATGATACAATAAGAAAGACATAGCATATCAAAACGTGTGGGATGCAGCTAAAGCAATGCTTGAGGGAAGTGTATAGCCTCTGGATATATTAGTTTAAAAAAGAAAAAGGATGGCAGAGCTGAAAGTCAGTGATCTAGACTTCTATCTCAAAAAGGCAGAAAAACAACAAACCAAAACTACACCGAGATATTTCTTGCCCATCACATTGACAAAACCCAAGAAGGTTGCTAAGGCACTCTGGGTGAGGCTGTGGGGGAACTGGCACTGTCACGCATTGCTGGTAGACATGCAAAATGGAATAATCTCTGTGTGGAGGAAATTGACTATATCAAGCAAAATTATACATTCATTTACCCTTTTGGCCATCAGTCCTAATTTCAGGAATCTTTCGTAAAAGTATATTGGCAAAAAACTTAAAAATATGTATGAATGAAGATGTTTATTATAGCCTGATTTGTAATAGCATACTGGAAATAACCCAAATGCCCAGCAGTAGGGGACTGATTGAATAAAAGGTTCCCTGTGGATGTACAATATGTGTGAACATCCACACGGTAGAGACTTCTGTAGCTGTCAAAAAGAAGGAGGACCATCTTTTGTAAGCTTCAATGGAGTAATCTCTAGGACATTAAGTGGGAAAAAAACAAAGTGGAAAAACACAATATCCTAGGTTACTATTTATCTTTTTAAGAAATGGCAAGGGGGCCGGGCGCGGTGGCTCACGCCTGTAATCCTAGCTCTCTGGGAGGCCG
>VBSM01001265.1:3917073-3927148 GCA_008086735.1 Cheirogaleus medius | reverse complement strand
AAAGAAATGGCAAGGGGAGAGAGAATATATGTGGAGAGTAATAGAAAGGTTTTTAAAAATATTCCCATAGAGGGAAGAAGAAAATAAGGTGATTAGGATGGGAATAAAACTAGATTTCCTTGAACCTATGTTATTTTTTTCAGTTTGACTTTAGAACCAAATATTTTGCATAATTACACAAAATAATTTTTAATAAAGCGATTCCTAATTTAAAGTAAAATGAGCCTAACTATGTATTCAGTTGGTGGTGTAACCACATCAAGAGAAATTATTTCAAGTGCTTTAAAACACAATTGTAGTTGACCCTTGAACAATATGGGGGTTAGGGACGTCAACCCCCCATGCAGTCAGAAATCCACTTTAGACTCTTAACTACTAATAGCCTACCATTGACCAGAAGAAGCCTTACTGATAACATAAACCATCAATGAACACATATTTTGTATGTTATGTGTATTATATAATGCATTCTTACAATAAAGTAAGCTAGAGAAAAGAAAATATTAAGAAAATCATAAGGAAGAGAAAATACATTTATTATTCATTAATTGGAAGTGAATCATAAAAGTCTTCATCCTTATCATCTTCATATTGAATAGGCTGAAGAGGAAGAGGAGGAGTTGGTTTTGCTGTCTCAGGGGTGGAGGAGGTGGAAGGGAAGGTGGCAGCAGCAGGCATACTCATGTAACTTTTATTAAAAAAAATCTATATGTAAGTGGACCTGCAGAGTTGAGGCCCACATTCAAAACTGTGTTTGTACATCCCCAATGGGGTTTGCTCTCAGAACAAAAGAAAATCTTATATGGGTTTAATATCCTTTATCTGAAATGCTTGGGAGCAGAAGTATTTTGAATTTGGGATTTTTTTGGATTTTGGGATATTTACGTTATACTGATTGAGCGTCCCAAATCTGAAAATCCAAAATCCAAATGCCTCCAGTGAGCATTTCCTTTGAGCATCATGTCAGTGCTCAAAAAGTTTTGGATTTTGCAAGCATTTTGAATTTCAGATTTTCAGATTGTACTATTTTTGTTGATGATGTTGATAGTATTCTTCTGAGATTGTAGGTATATGTATTGTGAAATAAGCGAGTAATTTTGTTGGTGTTTTTGAGAACTGGAATTTTGTATACAGATGTGAGAATGGGTAAGTTAATATCTGTGGTCCTGAATTGGGAATATTAGTAAAAATTCTGATGTGTTTTGTCATTTTTGAAGTACACATTTCCTGGCTTTATTAGCTGAAAAGACTAGAGGCAAGACTGTCCCAGTACTAGTAAGCATCCTTAGTGTCCAGCTTGTGATCTTTGGGTACCATCTTCCACTAAAAGAAACCAGGATTCCTTGGAGAAATAGCTTCCACCAAGTCTGGGAAGGCAGAGAAGGTTCCAGTAACAACAAAGGAACCAACTTGAATAAGCTCCCATTGTTCAAAGGTGGGACAGTTTGAGCAACAGGAGGGTAATAACTGCAATGCATGAAACACATCACATATATTTAAACTACTAAATTTGTGATGATAATTTTATCTTGGAGAATGCATGGGAACATCTTGTTTTTAAAAATGTAAATATAAAGTAACAAGCATGTATCCTTCATTTCTAAACTAACTGTTCTTTGAGGTAAACAAATAATCGATGAGAGAAATCTCTTTAGGAATATTCCAAATAATAAACTAGGAGTGCTAACATTAGAATATTATAGTATTGCAGCCCCTGATGAATTTATGGTGGTGATCATCACTGGCTGCTAACATCACAAAAAGAGACATACCCAGACAGTGTGTCTGTACCATTGGAAGTTCACGTCACCACCTATGAAACCATTTTGTCCCAATTCTTCCTCCAGAAGTCAAATCTGAACCAATAAAGTCTCTAACTACCAATTTACAGGAAATAACAGGGAACAAAGGAACATGTTAAATACTACCATGAGGATGCAGTTAGCAGAGTTCAGTCAGTGAAAAACTATAGGATAAATAATCCTATTTCTTCTACAAAAATAAATTTGTAAAGAAAAAATTAGATGAAGATGACTCTAGAGATGAAAATAGACTTAAGGAACACATCAGCCAATTTCAATGTAGGGACCTTATTTAGATGATTCAGACTATAAAAGCAAAGCAAAACTTTTGTAAGACAATAGGGGAAGTAGGAACGTCAACTGAACATTCGACAATATGAAAGAATCATTTTCAGTATTTTAGGCATAATGTGTTAAGCTTATGTTTCAAACATAAGTTTTTATCTTTTAGAGGTACACTGAAAAATTTACTGGTAAAATTATATGAAGTCTGAGATTTGCTTCACATTAACATGGATGCGAGTGTAGATGAAATAGAAGTGGTGTGAGTTGATAATTGTTGAAGCACATAGGGGTTCATTATACTATTCTCTTTATTTTTATATATACTTGAAATTTTTCATTATAAAATGTTTAAATGATGTAATCATAAGGATAAGAAAACAAATAGCATCAGAAATGAGTAGGTAAATAAAAAAGGCAAAGTGGCACATCTTAAACTAAAAATATATGTAATTGTTTAAGGTGTTTAAGTCAAATACACAGTGGATGGGTTACATGCATTAGACATAATGAAATAATTAGTGAATTGCAACTTTTGTAATAAAAATACCTGGAATATTGTAGAGACAAGGAGATAAGTGAATCAAGACTCAGAAACCACCATTTATCCCAGCCTGGATAAATAAAAAGAAATCTATACCTACACACATTGTAGTACAACTTCAAAACAGCAAAGACAAAGGTGCCTTAAAAGCATCTGTTTCAGTCAGGAAAATAGAAATAACACCAAGTATTTCAGAAGAAAAAATTAAATTTAGAGAATTGATTCCATTCTTGTGGAGGGCTGAAAGAGAACAAGGAAACACTGAGGTTTAAACCATATGTCACAACTGTAGGGAAAGGCTCCTACCCAAGGTATGGGAGAAGGCAGCAAGCGATTGGGGTTTTCAGAATTTAGAAGTTCCCAGGAGGAACTCTGGGGAGCTGGAACTCGTACTTCTGAAGAGGGGACACAGCCTGGCTGCGGAGGGGTGCACTGAGGCTGGGTCTGGGAGTGCTAAAAGAAGGTGGAGACTGGAGTGCTGTTGCTGGAACGACACTGACAGGAGCAGCATGCAAACAGGAAGAAAGAAGTCCCTTTTCCTTCTTGCCTTCCAGTGTCCTGGTGCACACAGTTGAAGGGCCTACCGAGAAACCTGCTAGCAGAGGACAAGTGTGATTTGTGGAGCCCAGCCACAGATAATAGAATTTTGGGTTTGGACTTGAAAGATGATGGCTTAATAAGCATTGCAGCAACCATTCATTCATTCATTCAACAGATACCTAAGAGAGGCTTACTATGTGCCGTTTACTTTTTAAGTGCTTAGGATAAATCAGTAAAGAAAAACTTAAAAGATCTGTGTTTGTGGAGACAGAGAAAAAGAACAGATCCCCTACAGAGAAACGATGGCTAAGATGACAGCCTGTTTATTAGCCACTGTCAAAGCCAGATGACAATTTTGAAAGGGTACAAGATCCCCTAGAATTGTGTAACTTACAGTGAGGTAAGAATAATGATATTTAAAGATAAACAAAGAACTGGAAAAAGTTTACCACTCAGAGTCCTCACCGTAAAGGAACTTTTCTACGTGACGGCTGCAGAAGGATTATCCAAGACACAAGAAGATTTGCTAAGCAAATGAAATAATAAACAGATACACAAACCCAAACAAATATTGTGGAAAATAATAATTTGTGGGATTTTAAAAGAAGGCCCAGAAACAATAATATAAAAGAAAATGTTAATAAGTTCATTTTACATAAAAGTTTGAACTTTCCTAAATTAAAAAGAGGTAAACCAGAGAGAGAAAACATGTAACACATTTCACCTACAAAAAAAATTAAGATATAAGACATACAAATTGATGAGCAAGATAAGAAATAAAAATGGAAAAATGCATAAAAGATATTAACAGACATTTCACAGAAAAAGGAATGCATGTGATAAACACAAGAAACAATTCTTCAATCTCACTAATAATCAGGAAAAGCAAAATAAGACCACAGTAAGATGCCATTTTATTCCCACTGATAATACCACAGTAAGATGCCATTTTACCCCCACTGGATGTAGATGAGGAAGCACTTTTAAACGGTGTTGATGGAATTGTAAATTGGCATAACACCTTTGGGAAACAATTTGGCATTCTCTTGTTTTTTTGAACATTTGCATATCCTATGACCCAACAATTCTACTCCTGGGTATCAACTCCAAAGAAACTCTGCACATTTATTTTCAACAAGAGACATAAAAACAGGAAACAATCCAAATGCCCATCTATAGAAAAGGGATAAGTAGACTATAGTATATTCACTTAATGGGCAAGGAAATTATGCTACACACCACAGCATAGATGAATCTTAGAAATACTGTGTTGAGTAAAATCCCCAAATCCCAGAAGAGTGCATATAGTATGCCATAGTTCCCCCTTATCTGTAGTTTCACTTTCCATGGTTTCAGTTACTCTCGGTCAGCCATGGTCCAAAAATGTAAAATGGAAAATTCCAGAAATAAACAATTCATAAGTTGTAAGTTACATACCCTACTGAGTAGCGTGATGAAATCTCACGCTGTCCTGCTTTGTGACTCCATGGACATGAATCATCCCTTTGTCCAACATAACCACACTGTATACCCACCCGTTAGTCACTTAGTAGCCCTGTCCGTTATCAGATTGAAGAAGCAGTATATATATGTACAGTTCAGTACTATCCATGCTTTCAGGCATCCTCTGGCAGTCTTGGAATGTATCCCTCTCAGAATGAAGGGACTATTGTACCATCTTTATAAAACACAGGAAGAAGTAAACTAATATTTTTGAAGCAAATATATGTGTATGTGAGTGATAGGACAATGTTTAAAAGGAGCAATGGAATAATAAAAACAACTCGTAAAATAGTGTGTGCCTCTGGAATGAAAGACAAAAGGATAGGCTGGTGTAAGAACACATAGGTAGATGTAAGTTAGATCTTCAGTAGAGTGGTATATTCTGGGATATTCATTATCTTATGCTTTGCAACATCAATACATGTTTTATATAATTATATATCTTACATAATTATATACTTACTATATAACTATGTTATATATTATAAAATTATATAAATATGTTCTTTTGTATGTCAAATATTGGCTGGCATTAAAGAAAGATTATTTTTTTAAAAACCCTTTTGGGATGCCAGTCAAAAGGATCAAGTCACTAAGAAGGAGGAACAAATCAGGCTAGCTTCAGATTTCTCTGCAGCAGAATTGCATGCCAAGAGGCAGCAGAGAAATCCTGACAGATTATTTGAGGAAAGAATAAGCTGTAGTTTTATATCCAACCAAGCTGTCTTTTGGGTATGAAGGCCGCAGGCAGAAAGTTTTGAACATAAATGAGTGTGTAGAGCCACTGTAACACAGTACTACAGACTGGGTGGCTTAAACTACAGAAATTAATTTTTTCACAGTTCTGGAGATTGAAAGTTCAATCTCCAGGGTTGGCTCCTTTAAGGCATCTCTCCTTTGGCTTGCAGACAGGCACCCTCTTGCTGCCTCCTCACATGGTTTCCCTTTGTACACACAAGACCTTGGTGTGTCTCTTCCTGTAAGTCCTTCATGTAAATCCAGTCATTTCAGATTAGGGCCCCACCCTAATGGCCTCATTTTAACTTAATCACTTCTGAAAGACCTCCAAATACAGTTCTTTTCTGAGGTGCTGGGAGTTTGGACTTAAAAATATGAATTTTAGGGAAACTCAATTCAGCCCATAGCAGTGATCTCAAAGAATATTGTTCCCCTGAACCCTTCTTGAGGAAACTATTAGAAGATAAACTTTTAGCCAACCAGGTGATGGTTAGGGAAACCACACACAAGTAAAACCAATACCAAAACAAAGGTAGGGCACAGGGCAACAGACCAGAATATAAATAGTATATGCCCTGGCAATGTAGAATTTTAAAATTATCAAAACTTAGGTTGTAAGAAAGAAATATTAATAAGATAGGAAGCAGTTGAGTTTTCTGATTACCTCTTCTGTAATGGCTTGAGTCAGAGACCATCAATCAAAAGTGGCAAATGAAATGGATAGAAAAATCCAAGATTAGTCCTAAATCCAAAATTTGATCTAAATTAAGTACTGAAATTTTGTATATGGTAAAAGTAGCATTTCACTGGGGGGAGAAATGAATTATTCATTAAATATTGGGACAACTTAGTAGCCATCTAGAAAAAAATTAAGTTAGAGCCATGTCTTTTACTTCACACCAGATTAAGTTTCAAATGGATCAAACAGTTAAATGTGAAAAATGAAATTTAAAATGTTCTGGGCAGGGGGGAAATGGTACAATTTCTTGATACCCTTGGAGTAAGGAAGACTTATTCCTAACTACAACTGAAAATCCAGAAGTCATCAGAGATAAATTAATAAACTGAACTATGTAGCAATCAAAATCTGCATCACACAAAGTAAGTCCAAAGGCAGACTTCAGGGGAATAAATCTGTAAATCACATACCAGACAAGGAGTGATCTCCCTAAAATATAAAGAGTTTTTTCCAATAGATGAAAAAAGACCTCATAGAAAAATTAGCAAAATATAAGAACAGATAAATCAAAGAAAATAAATAGAAAAGCCTTCAAATATGAAAGAATAGTCAGCTCCACCCAAAAGAAGGGAAAGGCTGATTAAAATCACATTTTTCACCTATCAGGCTGATAAAGTCCTAAGAGTTTAATAACAGACTCTGTGATTAGGTGTAAGGAAATGGAGACACTCATATATTTCTGGCAGGAGATAAAATTGTTACAATCCTATGGAGGGCAGTGTGGCAGGATCTATCAAAATGACTAGTGTGTATCCCCTTGACATAGTGTACCCATATCTGGAAATGTATCCTACAAGTGCACTTGCACAAATGCAAAATTATGGGGTTTTTTTGTTTTTTGTGTGTGGTTTTTTTCTGGTTATTTTTGAAGCATTGTCTGTAGTTGTGAAAAATTGGGGAGAAGGGAATATTCATTAATAAAGATCTAGTTAAATAAATAATGATACTTTCATATAAGGAAATACTATGCAGTTAACAAAAATGAGGAAGCTTTCCACAAACTGATGTAGAAAGATCTTCAGGGTATATGATTTAGTGAAAAAAGCAAAGTGTAGTTGAGTGTCACCTCTTATATAAATAATAGCTTACTTCACATTAAAAAAGAGTGGGAATATAATTCTGTATTTATATTTGGTTGTATAAAGCATAAAGAAATTCTAGAAGGATAAACAAGAAACTAAAAATAGTGTTTACTTATATATGGTAAAGACAAGGATGGGAGAGACACTTTTCACTTTGTATACTTCCTGGTTTTTGAAACATGTGAATGAGTTACCTATTCAAAAAGTTAAATAAATTTAAATAAAAGAAAACATGAACATAAGATATAGTTCTGCTATTCAGTAGTTGAGTGGACTCGGGCAAGGTACTTAACCTCTCTGAGTCCTAGTTTTCTCATTTATAAAAAGGCTGCAGTAGTATCAAGCTCATAGGATTGTTCTAAGGATTAATGAATGAGAAGATGAACATAAAAAAAAAAAGTGCTTAGCGGAGTGCTGCCACCTAGTAAATAGTTAAATGGTCATGACTCATGTTACTGATCTTAATCTTGGTAATAAATTAGTATATTACTGAAGAAATGCCAGCCTTAACTGACCATTCCTTTGTAGAACCAGACATCTTGGGTCCTTTCCAGCATGGCAGCCCTCTACTGGAGAGTGAAAGGCCAAGGAAAGAAGGCAATCGACTGCCTACGCCAAGCTCTGCACTATGCTCCACACCAGATGAAGGTGAGTGGGACTCAGAACGTGTGAACGCCTATCCACTGGCTGTTTCCATTCCCCATGGTTTATTCTGACGTTTTGACTAGTCTTCCTTACGTTTAGCCAGTAAGGACACTGGGCGAGGGTAGGATGGGGCAGGGGACCTCTGCCACAGCAAACCTGTGACTCCCCTGCCACAGCAATTAGAACGTGGGGAAAGTCTTCAGGTCACTGTAAGAAATTACATCATTTAATACTCTCCTGTATTCAGGGCCATCCAACACACAGCAAATACATTGGCCTAAGTGGACCACTACCCTGGAAGTCATTCTAGAAACCTGATCTAGCTTATCCCTGGGGGCCTGGAGGCCTGTTAGACCTTTTTTGCTTATACTCTTGACTTGAACTTGTTTCTAGGCACAGAGATAGAAGCAAATTTCCATTCCATCATATGCATTAACCAACTCCTGGTCTTTGTCTGACTTCTCCTTTTCCACAAAAAGAAAAAATAATATCCCATTAAGCCTGTGTAACATCACTCTTTTCTAGAAGGCCAGTTTTTGTTATGATGGCTGAGAATGTACAATGTGTTTACAGCACATTTGTATCCACGTGTGTAGAGTTTTCCGTGTTAATCCAGATCTCATACTTCCTAAAGACATGGCTTATGTCTTCTTTGCTCATCCAGGCAGTATATGGAATGGTGGAAGGAACACAAGCTTTACTGTCAGGCATTGCTGAGTTAAGAACACAGCTCTGCCTCTTACTAGCTTTGTGAATTTAGGCACGTAATTGAACTTCAATGAGCTCATCTAAGGGCATGCACTCTATGGATGTTTAGTAAAGGCAAAGATGGGTTCTTTTTTTCTGTTTTTTTGTCTCCTACAGAACCCAGTACAGTGTGATATAGGCAGCAGTTGCTCAGGTAACATAATTAAAGGGAATAAATATTTGTGATGATAATAATATTGCTATTTGTTCAATCCATCATTCTGTACTCTTCCTGTTAGGCAATAGGAAAGGGCCAAGACTACCTCTGGGGCCAGCAGATATTCTGTAAAGGGCAAGATAGTAAAACATTTTGGTTCTGCAGGCCAGATAGCCGCTGTTGCAACTACGTGATTCAATCATTGCTGTA
The DNA here is from genome assembly GCA_008086735.1 of Cheirogaleus medius. Lineage (NCBI taxonomy): Eukaryota > Metazoa > Chordata > Mammalia > Primates > Cheirogaleidae > Cheirogaleus > Cheirogaleus medius. The sequence goes on along the minus strand of VBSM01001265.1, from coordinate 3,918,159 downwards.
TGAAAACAGCTACAGAAATATATAAAGGAATGGGAATGGTTGTGTTCTAATAAAACTATAGGAACAGGCAGCAGGCTGGATTTGGCCTGTGGGCCGGTTTGCCAGCCCCTGCTCTAGACAGACGATACAGTGGTCTTGCAGATATTAATAATACTTTGGCTTTATGACAGCATGACTCAAAGTGTGGTCTGTGGACAGCACCCAGACTTTTTACTACCACTCTGCAATGAGACAAGGAGCTTGCACCAGAATAAACCAACTACATTACTCAGCAGATTGTTTTACTTCAGCTGACATTTTTGTTTTGTTTTTTGAGGCAAGACTTTGTCAATGAAAGAAGTAATTGATTTATATTCTGGTACAAGCTCCTTATCTATCACAGACCACTAGTAACAGCAGACAAGCACTCTGAGTTGCAGTACTCTGTTATTTCCCAGGAAACTCTGGCTGCATTCTTTATGATCACAAAAATCAAGAATGAAAGCTCAAAACCTGATACTCCCTACTTGCCATTTTCCTTCCTTCTCCCAGGATGTGCCCCTGATTAGCCTGGCCAACATCTTGCACAACGCCAAGCTCTGGAACGACGCCGTCATAGTAGCCACCATGGCAGTAGAGATTGCGCCACACTTTGCTGTGAACCACTTCACGCTGGGCAACGTCTACGTGGCGATGGTGAGATGGGGGTGTGAGCAGAACATACTGATTCTGCTGTGGCACATCTTTGATTTCAAAATTTCTTTGAATATGTCATTGTCCTCCAATGTTATGTCTAAAGTTGCTAGCTCCATCAAGGGTATATTTTATGGATAAGGGGCTTGGGAGGGTTTTCTTTTTTTTAAATAATACATGAAATTCATCAAGTATTTGCAGCTCTATAGTTCCTCACCTTGAGTTTAACACTAATAGTAAAATCAAATTTTACTACAATTTCCTGGAGATACCACCTGCTCCCAAAATCCTCTCCTAACACTCCACGTAGACACTGTTGAATGGCCAGGTTGGATTAGGTACCTGTCACTGCACTCATGACACCCTGTGCATATTTCTCTTGCTGTATTTTCACCTTGATTTATAATTTTTTTT
>VBSM01001265.1:3874036-3916973 GCA_008086735.1 Cheirogaleus medius | reverse complement strand
CCTCCCAGAGTGCTAGGATTACAGGCGTGAGCCACCGCGCCCGGCCTGATTTATAATTTTTTGTTGAAATGTTTGTCTCTCCCTCTAGACTACAAGCCCCTCAGCAATAAGACTCCTCTTTATCTTCCTATTCCCAGCACATCACAGTGTTGGGCACACAGCAGGTGCTCACCAAGTAGTTAACGAATGACGAGATTCCACTGGTTTCATGGGATACCATTTACAGAGAAAATGGCAAAGTCATCATCCATATCCCTTATTCTGGTCCAAAACAAAGACCTGTTTCAGAACTGAAAATCCCAGGGAGACCCCGAAAAGCTGTCATCATCGATTTTAACATGAGCATCATGCCCTTTGCTTTCATCTAAAGCATGGTGTCACACATGGGGCTAGTCCCAGTGTGTTCTCAATAACAGTTAGTTAATAGAGTGAGCAGCCCTGGGCTGCAAGCTTTATGTATCATCCTTGACTTCAGAGGCAAGAAGTATAATTTTGCCAGGTAGATACTGCTGAATGTGCAGATTTCCCTCTCTGCTTCTTAAAATTGAAGAATCTGTTTTTGCCCTCAATAAATGTGAAATTTGCTACTGTGAATGAGGAATTGTGTGTTTAGGCTCTTCTTTGAGAGTATTAGTCTAAGAAAAAGATTAACATCTTCAATATGGCAGTGATCATTTCCCAAGCCTTGTTAGTATTTTTAAATGTTAGGGAGAATAAAAATCTATTCAGAATTTATAAGTCACGTAAATACCTGACTGTACATCCATCTTTCCAGCTACAGTAGAAAATTTAGACAGATGCATAATGAGCATTTGCCAGGCATGGTTCTAGAGGTTTCTGTGAGGATTAAATGGAAGGATTTCATGAAGCACCTAGCACAGTGCCTGGCACATTTCAGGTACTCAGTAATGTTAGTTCTTATTACTACCACAACCATTCCTGCCACTGGGTTTGTAAAAGCTGATCTATGTCTTTTTAGTTGTTGGGCTCTGCTGTAGTTTTCTTTGTGATGTTGTACCTTGGGGATGGAAGCAGCTGTCTCCTCCCAGAGGAGCCTCAGAGTTTTCCAAAGAGACTTAGATCCATTGAGAAAATGCTGCAGGATTGTCACTAGCACAGAGGTGCTTTTCAAGAAAAAAGAGGTCATGGTATATTCATAGTCTGGTGGTGCCATCCCTCTCACATTTGTCTCTGCCCCTCGCAGGAAGAATTTGAAAAAGCGCTGGTGTGGTACGAGTCAACGCTGAAGCTGCAGCCCGAGTTTGTCCCAGCCAAGAACCGAATCCAGACCATCCAGTGTCACTTAATGCTGAAGAAGGGGCGGCGTTCTCCTTAATGTACTTCTTTCTTTCTTTCCTTTACTCATGCTCTTAAAAAAATAATAAGAAAAGAAACCAATCATTGTCAGTATCTACTTTTAATGATGTGTTTGAAAATAACTGAGTAAGACTTATAACAGGACTTTTACATATGTGGGAATTGGTTTGTTTATGTTTTTTAAGTTCCTTCTTCCCCCCAACCAACCTCAAAAGAGGCATCTTCAGAAACAAATTTCTTAAAAGGAAAATGCAGCTTAAAGATACTATGTAAATACTGAGCCAAGACATTTCTGGAGCTGTGCTCTGTTTCTAAAACCTCGATGCCTTTAGGGCTTTTCTCAGTGGTCCAGCCGGCCTCCTCTTTGGAGGAGAATGAAACCACATTGCACATTCTCAGCTTCCTGTCGTAGCCTCTGTTGTCAATGGAAATGCAAAAGCCCATTTGGTGCCAGTCAGTGAGAAGCAATGTCCTGCACTCTCGCCGTTAGATCTCCATGCTGTCCCCAGTCTTGTCCGTTCCATGCTGCTATGTTACAGACTCTCAGAGGTAGTTTGCAGGGGAAAAAGGGGAAAATGATTTTACAAACAAAATATTTACAACAACAAAAACTCTTAGGATCATCTGACCTTTGTAATGTTATTTATGTTGGGGAGGGAGGGGGGCTGAGAAGGGGAAATCAGCAGTGTGCAACATCTTTATCATTTGTACTTTAATTACAAATCACAAGGAAACCAATAAGTTGAAATCTTATATAACAGGTTTATATATATAGAATATGTATATTTGAAGCCCTCTACAGACTGAGTCTATGTTTTACTAATTCTTTGTTCACTGTGTTACCCATCTCAGAATAAGGTGTGAGTGTCAGCTCCCTCTCTCTGAGGCCTTCAGACTTAGCTCCTCGGGGAGAGAAATGAGCCAGGGTTGAATGTTTCCATACAATGCTTTTACCTTTGGTCCCAGGAGAATCAGAAACTCCAACATTTGGGAATCTTCAAGGGCACATACTGAGAACAAAAATAAAAGTTGTTTATGAGCAAATAGGTTTATAGTGTGATTTTTCTTTAGAACTTGGCTAATGTGGACGGCTCTAAAACCCAGCTGTAACTCTGGATCTGATCTGCCCAAGTCCTAGGCTGTCTCTTCCTTCCTTTCCACAACAGCAAGGCGGGAGAAACAATCCATCACTAAGTTTTATGTTGGTGAACTTATTAGTTTGATACACTTAATCAGGAAAGATTCACGGTCAGCACATGTTCAGAGTTTGCTCTATCATCGACCTTCCCGGAAAAAGAAGAATAAGCCACAAAGTGACACCCCCTTGGGTAAGCCCTGATCCTAAAGTTCATCCAAGCAAGCTTCATGGAGAGCCTGGGACAGAGTCAAACCAATACTAAGTTGAGCATTTCCTTTGGGACAGATGCCACTGAAGACAGCATTTGTGTGGGCTTCCCTAGAACATTATCAGTTGCCGATCATCTAAAATATTGGCTCACTGAGCTTGGAGAGTTTGGTTCTAGCACAGACTGTGTAATTTCTTAGAAGCAGCTGAGTGATCAGACACAACCTGTGAACTCTCTGCCCTTTATGCACCTAAAGTCCAAGTAATTACAGTTATCAGAGGTATTTTTAGAACAGCAAGCTCATTTGTTACTTAACAAAGTGAGCCTCATTCACTAGGGGGATCCTTATAAATTGATGTAGGTATAGTTTCCTGCTCCCCCATCTCGCCACAATTTGTTTTCCTAAAACCCTCAACAGTTGCTTATGTTTTTTTTAATTTACATAGAGTGAAATTCACTCTTTAGTGTGCAGTTCTATGGGTTTTGACAGATGCTTAGAGTCATGCAGCCACAACAATCAAGATAAAACTATCACCCCCAAAACAACCCCTCTTGCTACCCCTTTGTAGTCAAACCTCCCCCACCCTTAACCCTGGGCAACCACAGATCTGTTCCCTGTCCCTACAGTGTTTCCTTTTCCATATTGTCATATAAATGGAATTAGATCATATAAGGCCTCTTGAGTCTGGCTTCTTTCACTTAAGGCATTGGAAATTCGCCGTCATGTGCATCAGCCGTTCATTCCTTTTTATTACTGAATAGTGTTCCATCGTTTGTTCGCCTTTTGGAGGACACGGACGTTTCAAGCTTTTGGAGATTATGTTAAAGCTGCAATAATATTCACATGTAGGTTTTTGTGTCAACAACTATTTTCCTGCTCTGGACCTTTTAAAAGTGGGAACAGTCAGCCAACACTGAAGGAGGCAGCTTCAAATCGGTTTTATACAGGGCAGGGGCAAGTGTGAATCTCCTTATCTGAAAGGAACAGGAAAGAGATTGACCTTTCTTTAAAATGATTGGGAATTGCTTCCATAGCGTTGTTCCCAGCCTCATTTCAGATGCTGCTTCAAATCAGGCGTGGTGGGAAGCTGCGCTGTGTGGCCACGTGTGTGTACCTCCTGCAGGCCGGGTCATATCAGAGCCCAGTAATGACACAAAGGCAGGCAGGCGGGGACAGGCACCAACAAGCCTGGGCAGCTTTGTTTCCCACCCCTACCTTGTAGCTGTCCTGCCCTGTCGCTGCCATCCCAGAACTCTATGGAGCTTACTCACTGGGTTAAACGTCTGACTTGCACTGGACTAAGACACTGGAACCAACTTGCTGGGAGTGGAACTTGGAGCCCAGCTCTCCAGTATAAGGGGTGGCTGTTAGTGTCCTTCCGTTCCACATACACAGGGGCCTCAGAGCTTCCAGGGTAACTTCCCCCAGAACTTTGGCCTTCTGGAGCCTATAGCAACTCCTTTGTGGTGGGGCTGTTCCTGCTGCAGAGAACCCCGGAGTGGGTTCAACAAACCTGGGTTCAAATCTTAGTCCTGCCTCTTACTGGCAAGGAGAACTTGAACAAGTCATTTAGCTCTGAGCTGAATTTCTTTCTCACTGAAAGAAACTAATATGAGACTGATAAGAACTACTACTTTCCACAGGGAATTGCTGTGTGAATTAGAGGAGATAAAAAATATGAAGCAGCACCATGCAAGTGCCCAGTAAGGGGTGGCTGGCTATTATTGGCACCATGGTGTAGAAACTGAATATTTTAAAGAATTTTTGAGAGTTAATTTTAAATAAGACCCAGCCATCCAACTCCTCCCCGGCATAGCCTCTGGTCAGGCCAGCCTCGCTGTCCAATTTCCAAAGCTTTTGCTTAATCCGTTCCCTATCAGATGTGCCTTCCTCCTTCCTCTCTGATTTCTACTCCCCTTCTAGGCCTCTTTTTCCTGAGCTTTTCCTGATAACACTGATTGATCTACATCTTTCTGATAATTATAACAATGAATTCCATTCATTGAGCCAGGCAGGAGGCTGTGTGCTGTCAGAAACATCCAAGATTTACTGAGCTCTTACTATGTTCCAAGATTATTCTAAGAGCTTTATGTGAGATAAAACTCATTTAAGCCTCATGCCAACCCCATAGTGTAGATACTGTTGTTATCCTGATTTTAAGAATGGGAAATCGGAAACTGAGATTAAGTAACTTGCCCAAGGCCACAGCTAGGAAGGATGTGATGGAATCAAGATCTGAGCCCAGGCAGTCTAACTAGAGCTGGCACTCCTGACCAGCATGCTAGACATCTGTTATCTCATTGAGTCCTCACAAGTACAAAATAGGTAGACAATATGATCTCTATTTCACAAATGAGAAAACCAAGGCTCAGAGGTGAAGTAACTGGCTCATAATCACACAGTTAGTATCTGGTGGAGTTGCTCAGATTTGCCTAACCCCAAATTGTTGCTCTTAACTCCTCTACCATACAGCTTCCACGTATAAATTATTTCTAGTAAGGACTTCATTCTGAATTTTTCCCTGTTTGCTTTCAGGTGTGTTGATCTTGTCTCTCCTGTCTGTGTTTGCATGTCACATGTCTGTGTCTCATAGCATGGAATGCAGACCTAGTATATAGTGAGTACTCAGTAAATGCTAAGTGATTGACAAGCAACGCAACTGGTACGTTCCTCTGCTTCCTGCTGTTGGTGTTCTGAGGGCTTTCCACCCACATCTCATAATTTTTTAGGAAATCAACCTCAGGGAAGTGAAATATCTTGCTGCTCTGCTGCTGAACTTGCAAAAAAGAAAGCTCTATCCTTCTGCCTCAGGCTCCCTGCTCTCAATCTGACTCAATCAGGCTAATAGAGGAAAGTGCCTGACCTCCTGTGAAGCTCGCAGGGCCTATTCTATCCATCACTGCCCAACAGCCTTATACCATGGGCTGGGGAGAAGGTGGGACAACCCTGGTGTAGCCAGGTTCAGGTGATACACACACTTTTCTGGGCCTCCAGGGACGCCACCCTGACATCTGTGCCTTCTGTTGCCTCCCAAGCAATGTTTGAGCCAGCAGCAGGGGACACTGGCTTCTAAGTTCAGCATTTGTGGTTACGCTAATGCTTAGACAGGCATTCCTATATCAAATCCCATGTTTTCCCTTCCTGTGGAGATGCAAAGAGGCAATCCCAGCTCTTCCTACAAATAGATTTAATTCATCACTTACTATGTCTACACTGGATGAGACATTAGACATGGTCTCTGCCCTCAAAGAGTCGCAATCTAGTTGAAAAGACAAGACTAAGATAATCTGAGGACACAAAGTCCACTCTAGCAGAACGTTGAACATTGAAGACTCAGAAACTGAATTCTCTGATGAATATCTGAGTCCTCTGAAACAGTGTAGCCTTTTCTATGTGCACATACCTTGGTGTGGACACTCCAAGCAAAGTCCTCCATGGCTCAGCCTTGTGTGCCTTTCCATGCTTTTTCTGCAGCCATTCATTTATTCATTCAACAAACATGTATTGAATGCCTACTATGTGCCAGGCACTGTGCTGGCCACTGCAGATAGTTCAATATGGTAGGAGACTAGAAGGTAGGTGAGGGAGGTGGTGAAAGATTAGGCTGGGGCCAGATCATAAAAGACATCATAAGCAGAGCTAAGGAGTTTGGACTTTGTCCAGAGTGAAATGGAGAGCCACTCCTCAGCTTGCACTTCAGGTTACAACTTAGTGTTTCTCGCATGCACCAAAGTTCCACATTTCCATGCCTGTGATCATGCTGTTCCCACTACCTGAAAGGTCAACTCCTTGCACTCTTCCCCCTATTTTTTCACTTACTTAGTTCTACTGGTTTTCTGATACATCATTCTCAGGATGCCATTCTCCTGTAGCACCTGCAATAATCCCTAGGGGGACACTCATCACACTGTATTGAAATCAACTGATTAGTATCTTGTCTCCAATCAGACACTTAGCTCCATGTCTAACCAATGTCTGTGTCCCCTGCTTTTATAACATATAAATCTGGCACAATGAAATTGTTTGATTAGAAAATACAGTTATTGAACTATTGAATTGATGGTGAACAGACCCAACAATATGCTAAGAAGCTATAGCAACAACAGGGTGAAGAGATTGGGGATAGGAGCTATTGAAAAGGAGAGGGAAGACTAAATCAGGGAGAACTCCAGCAGGTGCATGGAGAAGTTGCTCTCACTTAATCTACAGAATTACTACCTGTCCTCTCAGTCCCACCCCTGAGCCACCTACTGCTCCTGACTCATGTAAAGCACTTTGAACAGCAACAGGCACACACTAATCAACCAATAAATGTTAGCTCTTCTTATTAGCAGGGGCCTTCAATCCTGCCACTAAAATTTCTCTAATTCTAGAAATAAATTGCCTTTTCTTTCTGTCAAGAGTTGTGTTTGATTGCAGGACCCTGATTCAAAAGCTTGACTGCTTAGGACATTGACTCTTAGGGTTTAAGGTAGGAAGCTTTCTTCCTAAAAAGCACTTAATAGAAATACCTATTTCTTTTAAAAAGAAATTTTTCTTTATCAGGTGGATTTCTTCCATTCTATCTTCCAATTTACTGACTCTCTCTTCAACTGTGTCTAGTCTACTATTTAACCCATCCATTGATATTTTTATTTCAATAATGACATTTTTCACTTGTAGGATTTCTATCTGGTTCTTTTTCATTATATATGCCTGCTCATATTTCATAATCTCTCCTTGTGTTGTGGATGCTAGTCTTTCTTTTAACTGCTTGTACCTTGTACATATTCACATACTTACTTTTCAAATTGATCTATTAGTTCTAGTTCGTTAGGAATGAGTTGTCCTGTTTGTTGGGTGTGTGGGCTGTCTGACCCCATAATGTTGTAATGCCCCCCAGTTCTCAGTCTTTGGATCACCACTCTTCTCTATATTCTCTCACATTCTTAGTGATCCCATCTAGTCACATGGTTTCATATACTATCTCTATGTGTGTGCCCTCCTAATTTACATGTCCAGCATAGATATCCTCTATTAACTCCAAACTCATTTATCCAGCTGTCTACTTGATATCTTCATGTGGTCTGTACAAAATGGAATTCCGTATCTCCCCAAAAAATTCTTGTCTAACTTTGATCTTTCCATCTGAGTTAACAGTAACTCCCTCCATATCGTTATTCAGGTCAAAAATAATCCTAATCATAAGTCAGATCATGTCATTCTTCTACTTAAAACAATTGACTTGCAATAACATATAAAACCCTAAAAAGAAAAAGAAAAACACTACACAATCTGGCTTGCCTCTCTGGCTTCATCTCTTATCACTCTCCCTCTGGCTTACTATTCTCCAGCCACACTGATCTCCCAGTTGTGTTTTGAAACTTCCAGTCATGCTTATGACTCAGGGCCTCTGCATTTGCTGTTCCCTCGGCTTGAAATCCACTTTTCCCAAATATCCACTTGGCTCACCTTCCCACCACCTTCTCTGCAAGGCTTCCCTGATCATATTTTAAATTGTGACATCCTCCTCCACACTTACCCAATCTCCTTTCCTGCTTTACTTCTTTCCATAGCTCTACCATTACTGCGTCTACTATGTTTGCTACTTATATATCATCTGTCACCCCCAACCAGCACATAAGCTATAAAGGTGCAAGATTTGTATCTGATTGGTACCCTGATGTATTCCTAGCCCTGGTACGTAGTAGGTGTCCAGAGAACACTGTTGAATGAATGAATGAATGAATAAATGAGTGGTGCTGAACTTCCTCACATATTGTATATTTTTTTGTCTTTACTCACCAGGAGTTAATGCCTGAGGTGATTTCACTTATTATGTGGGGTTGAGGACACCTCCCCATGGGGAAGTTTTTAGGGTGCCTCTGCTGCATCTCCTAAAGGCCAAACACATTTTTATGTTAGTTTCTCAACTGGGGGTTCCCAGGCCATATGGAGGCTGTGAATTAGGACTCCACCTTCTCACAGGTGGGAAGCTCAGAGTCCTAGAATTTTTATTCGGTGGATGGAGGCTTTCTGGTCCATGTCTTGCCCTTGGCTCCTGGCCTCACATAGAGCCTAGTTCTATCTCTCAGCTATCCATGAGGCCTAATACTTGTCCCTACATGGGCCTAAGACCACAGCTCCTCAAGCCTGTAGTAATTCTGAGGCCCTGTGGGCTTGGTGCAGCACCAGTTCCCACTCCATTGCTGATACTTGGTAATTTCTCTTTCTTTTTTTAAGACAGAGTCTCACTCTGTTGCCCTGGCTAGAGTGCCGTGGCATCAGCCTAGCTCACAGCAACCTGAAACTCCTGGGCTCAGGCGATCCTCCTGCCTCAGCCTCCCGAGTAGCTGAGACTACAAGCATGCGCCACCATGCCTGGCTCATTTCTTTCTATATATTTTTAGTTGTCCAATTAATTTCTTTCTATTTTTAACAGAGACGGGGTCTCACTCTTGCCCAGGCTGGTTTCGAACTCCTGACCTTGAGCAATCCTCCCGCCTAGGCCTCCCAGAGTGCTAGGATTACAGGCTTGAGCCACCACGCGGCCTAATTTCTCTTTCTTGATGTTGAGTTAGTTATATATTCTTAAAATATTGTATCCTGCCTTTGTATGTGTTGGAGTTGGAGGTGTGGGATTCCAGTGTGTGTTCCATGTGCTGTGGCAACTGGAAATTTGGAGGGGCCATAACCTTCACCCCCAAATCTAGAATCCTCTCTGTTGGGCATGAACCCATGTGCAAGAAGCATTGCTACTGATGGACATGAATTACATCCGCCAGGAGGGCTGAAACAGAAAAATGCACTACCTTAAGAGCAGACTCGTTCACCTCTTCCAGAGTTGGGTGGTACCCTCAACCCCAAAATCTCTGTAGGCACCTATGGCAGAAAGCCTAGCTTCTCTGAAAATGTCTAGCTCCTTTGGGGAGGTACATTTTATTATTTGGAAATGTGCACTTTATTAGGGTTCTGCAGAGAAACAGAACCAATAGGAGATTTTACATATATACACACATACATGTATGTATAAAATATGTGATTTATTATAAGGGATTGGCTTATGTGATCACGGAGGCTTAGAAGTCCCATGGTCTGCTGTCTGCAAGCTGGAGACCCAGGAAAGCTGATGATGTAGTTTGAAGGCCTGAGAGCCAAGGAGCAGATGGTATAAAGTTCAAGTCTGAAAGCCTGAGAATCAGGAGCACCGAGGGCAGGAGAAGATCAACCTTCAAGCCCAAGCTGTCAGGCAGAGAGGACCTCCCTCCACCATTTTGTTCTGTTCAGGCCCTCCATGAATCCATGAATCCCTCCATGAATCCCTCCCACATCGGGGCACCTGCTTTACTCAGTCCTCCCCAGGAACACCCCACAAGACACCCAGATACAATGTTAAACCAGATATCTGGGTACCCTTTGTCCCAGGCAAGTTGGCACTATTTATTTATTTATTTGGAGACAGGTACTTGCTCTGTCACCCAGGCTAGAGTGCCGTGGCGTCATCATAGCTCACCACAACCTCTAACTCCTGGGCTCAAGTGATCCTCCTGCCTCAGCCTCCGAACTAGCTGGGACTACAGGCACGCGCCACCGTGCCTTGCTGAAGTTGACACGTAAAATTAACCAACACAGACTCAAACCTCTGTTGAAATCAAGGCCCAGCCAGCCCCCTACCACATGCTAACTTCATAAAAATGGCTGATGAGAATCTGGGTCTTCTCCAGTAAGTCCTCTCCGAGAGTTTTGGGAATGCACCCCGAGGTGTTGTCACCAGTCATACAGCCAGGTGCCACAGAGAGGGGCCTCCCTGGAGTGAGGTTACTGAGGATTAGGGGGCTCTGATGCTGCCAGGCCTCAGCAGTCTCCAGCTCAGGGATAAAGGATCACTACGCCTTCCGCACATTGCTCTCCAAATCCTGCAGGTGGCAGCTGGACACAAGGCTGAGGCTCTGATGACCAAACTCAACAACTAAAGGGAGGAACCCATAGCATTCCAGGCGATTTGTCCTTAGGCACAGTGATGCCTCTGTCAGCGGAGCTCACAGTCGCTAGCTGCAGAGGATGGAAAGGTGGACGGAGCCCCTAGCCCTGCTCTGTCCAGTACACAGCCACTACCCACGTCTGCTTATGGACGTTTACACAGAAATGCATTACAACTGAAGACAACTTGGCCGGGCGCGGTGGCTCACGCCTGTAATCCTAGCACTCTGGGAGGCCGAGGCAGGAGGATCGCTTGAGGTCAGGAGTTCGAGACCAGCCTGAGCAAGAGCGAGACCCCGTCTCTACTAAAAATAGAAATAAATTATCTGGGCAACTAAAAAATATATATATATATATATATACACACATATATATATATATGTATAAATTAGCCGGGCATGGTGGCACATGTCTGTAGTCCCAGCTACTCGGGAGGCTGAGGCAGAAGGATTGCTTGAGCCCAGGAGTTTGAGGTTGCTGTGAGCTAGGCTGATGCCAGGGCACTCTAGCCCAGGCAACAGAGCCAGACTCTGTCTCAAAAAAGAATTGAAGACAACTTAAATTTCAGTCCCTCACTTGCACTGGCCACATTTCAAGTGCTCAGCATGCACAGTGGCTCCTGCATCGGCCAGTGCAGGTATGAAACATTCGCAGCATCAGGCACAGTGCCGACGATGGAATAGCGCTACCCTGGACCACGAGCTCCAACCCCCCAAACACACCACCACCCAGACTCCAGGCATCTGAAATGGAACTCATCCCCGGAGCACGCCCCTGCAGAAGGCCCCAAAGCATGGGTCCCCAGAAGCAGACCTCTCCTCACCTCCTTCTTGGGGTTTAGGGCTGCAGATGAAACTGGGTATGGAATGGGACAGGCCCTGGCTCTTCTGGCCAAGAGAGCACTTGGAGGTATGACGAGGCCAGCTGCAGGTCCCACCCAACATGAGACCGGGTAGGTACCTTTGAACATGCCGTCACCTACACCGGGATGCCCTTTCCTTCAGATCTATGTATCAGACATTGAGCACTCCTGAGCCGTGGGGGCCTGCCCGAATCCTTCCGCATCCACTTCTGCCATCCAAGGCAGCGGGCTCTGGTCGTGGGAGCACGTGGGGGCAGCTGATCCGATAGGACAGTCTTCACCAGCTCTCTCTGCTTCCCTGTCCCCACTGGTGTTCCTTCGGGTCACTTCCCAAATAAATGACTTGCCCTTGAATTCTTAGAGGCGTCGTCTGGGATGACCGGAGCCAAGACAAGGGCCTGCTGTGAGCCAGACTCGGTGGTAAGCACAGAGGAAAAGAGATTTTAAAAAAACAAACGCATTCAGTCCCTCCCTCATGCGTCTGCAGTGAAAAGGGTGAGGCAGGCAGGGAGAGGCAGCTGGGGGCTGTGGGGCGAGCGGCCCCGCAACAGGACAGGGAAGGGTGTGAGGAGCCTTGGGAGAGACCCCAGCACTGCCTGGGGTGGGGACGGGGTTAGGAACAGTTTCTAGGGGGAGGAGGAGGAAAGTGAAGCCGAGCAAGCACTGAGGACAAAGGAGGGACAAGAGACAGGAGCTCCAGTCTGAAGCACCCCTGGAGACCGTGAACGGGGAGCCACTGACATCTTTCAGGCTGGGAATGATGTGACTGGGCTGACACTTCATAGGACCGCCCAGGCAGTGATGGGGAGAACTGCAGGGGGTGAGGAGGAGAGCTGGTGCCCACCCAGAGGCTGGTGTGGGGTGCTGACGAGGACAGAGACAGCACGGGGTGCCCAGGCTCTGGGGAGGCGAGGAAGATGAAGGATTAGAGGAGGCTGACGAAGGACAGTTGCCTGGACCCGATGCACATTAGCCACAGAGGCTGAGTGAGACAAAAGCATCAAGCTGCTCCCAGGTTTCTGGCCTAGGAAACTGGGAGGATGGAGATGCCCTTCCTTGCAGCACAGAAGAGCAGGTCCCAGGGGAAGATGATGGCTTTAATTTTGGACATCACTTTGAGGTACCTGCAGGCCACTGGTTTTCAAACTGTGCTCCCCAAACCAACAGTATTAGTGTCACTGGGAATTTGTTAGAAATACAAATTCTTGGGCCCTACTGACTCAGGGACTCAGGGCAAGCCCAGCAATCTGGGTTGTAATAAACCCTCCAGCCAGTACTGCACTGGTCAATGTTTAACAGCTGGCTCTCTGAGGGGAGGAGGGAGCCCTGATTTGTAGTGTTTGCCAGTTGCTGGGGTGTAAATAATCCCACCATGGCTGACTTCAAGCCACCAGTCTGACGTCGCTAAACATCCAACGGGGAGTTGGGGAGAGGTGCACACAATGGTCCTCGCAGCAGTGTGAACTGGCTCCAGCTGATTCCGATGCACACCTGTGGCTCCAGAACCACCGCTCTAGGCCAGCTGCATGAACTTCTCTGGGAGGCAGGTAGAGGTACGGATCTGATGCTCAAGAGCGAGAACTAGGATGCAGAAAAGCTTTGAGAGACGTCAGTGTATACACAAGCACCTACGAGGTAAACACAGGGAATGCAAAAATGGATAGGACTTGGTCCCTGCCGCCTTGGCAGGAGCAAGCGGTCCCATGGGGAGAAAGACATGCAAACAGTCATAGCCGAGGGCACAGTGGCAGTGCCCAGAAAGAACGGTGAAGGCACAAAGGAGGGGGTGGTCCCCCTCAACCTGGGAAGGTCAGAGAAGCTTCTTAGAGAGATGGCAGGAGCTGAGTCTTTAAGCACAGGCAGGGAATTAGGCGGGTAGATGAGAGGAAGTGGGTGTCCCAGGCAGGAGGATAGGCAGCAAGGGAAGAACCAGGTGTGTTTGGGCACCTGTGAGCGAACATGCTGATGGGAGGTGGCCGAGCACAGTGGTGAAAGGTGGGGCCAGAGGAGCCAGGTAAGGAGGCTCAGAGCTGAGGAATCTGAACTGTATTTTGAAACGTGTGAGGGATCATTAAAGAACGTGAAGTGGCGGGGGTTATAATCCCGTGGGAAGGTCAAGCTCTCTCCTTCATCATTGCATCCCATTTGCACCGGATTTTTTTCTATTTCTCAGACATATTGAGCAGTTTAGCTCCAGGCCTTTATGCGCACTTCCCCCTGCCTGGAATCTCACATTGGCCGTCCTCTGGGCCACTTCTTATCCTTCGAGGTTCAGCCCAAGAGTCACCTCCTCCAAGGGGCCCTCCCTGGCCATGACATGATTTGAAATAGGCTTCCTCTGGCCTGTCTACCCCAGCAGCCCATCCATCTCCTTGCTGTAGATAGCGCTAACCTGGTGATAATGATCTTAATTGTTTCCGTGGCGGAGGTCAAAAGTCGTACATTTCCGTTCCCTTAACGGAACTGGAACTGAATTCAACTTTGTTCTCGAGGCCCTCTTCTGACTCTCTCAGTTCAGGATACTTCGTCCAACTTAATAGTTGTCTTTTCAGCTAAATTTAAGTATTATCTCATTCACTGTCTGGTTCAGAGAGTAGTTGCTTTAAGAAAAATATTTAGTTAATCAGAGTTTCTTCCCCTTCCCATGTCTCTCTTTTCCACTGGCATCTGGGCACCGGGGTAAAGCGTGCACATTAGAGTGGTTGGCAGTGAGATTGGGGAGTAGGAAGAGGCGGAGGGGGGCTTCTCAATGCCCCCCCCTCAGCCTGGCCCCATCCGCAGCCAGGTGGCTGTGGGCAGCCCCGGAGGGTCACCACTTCTGCCGCTGACAACTGCGTACTTTGCCATCACCTTGTCAGGACTCCTGGCCTCTTCTTTCTCCCTGAACTGCTTTCTATTTCCTCCTCCTGTCCGGAAAGAACCTGCTTTATATCTTCCAGCCCTTCGCAGTGAGCTTCTTTGTCCTGAGCAGCATGGATGGCCCTTGAAGCTGTTACGCTAAGTGAAATAAGCCAGACACAGAAGAACAGATACTGTATGGTTCCACTCACACGAGTTACTGAGAATGGTCTCAATCATAGAGACGGAAGGTAGGATAGAGATTACCAAGGGCTGAGGGAGGAGGGGACTGGGGAGTTATTGCTTAAGAGATGCAGAGCTCGGGATGGGATGATGTTCTGCAGATGATGGTGGTGATGGTCGCACAGCAATGTGAATGCACTTAATGCCACTGAACCGTACCCTGATAAATGGTTAGACGGTAAATTTGTGTTGTATGTGTATTTACCACCATAAGGGGGCAGTGGGGAGAGAGAGGACTTTTGATCCATTGGCTGTGAGGTGAAGGAAAGGGAAAAGCGTAGAATGAGCACCATGATTTTGGCTCGAGTAACTGGGCGGGAGATGGAATCATTCACTGAGGAAAGAATTTCAAAGGAAAAGTCAGGTTTGGGGCTTAGCGATGAGGAGCTCCGTTTTGTACAGGCTGGGTTTGAGATACCTCGGGGCCCCCATGCAGCGAAGCCTGGGAGGCAGCTGACGTGGCTCAGAGCTCTGAGGAGACATAGCTCGAGAAGTCATCCACATCTAGAAGGTGCTTGAAGCCATGGGGCTAAGGAGATGGTGGGATGAGGGTGAACAGAGTGACAAGAAACAATGTCCAAGGACAGAATGCTAGTCAGCACCAGGATCTTCTCCTGCCGTCCCTCACCCTGTGTCTTCTGGGAAAATATCTCCCCATCCCTCGAGACTCAGCTCAGCTCTCCTCCCACTGTCTCTAGGAAGCCCTCTTTACTCTCACCAAGCAGAGTGGTGTGTTCTCCCCTGTGGGTCCCACGGTGCCTGCTGTTCATTTTGGCTGAAGCACCTGTCACGTGGCTATAACAATGGGCTCCCATGTGTGTCTGCCCCTCTCCCCCAGCTCCAGTACCCCTGTAGGTCAGAGCTGGGTTTTAGTCACCATGCAGTGCCTGGCACCCAGCACAGTGTTGAGTAAAGTTTTGTCAGATGGAACATTTTGTCTGAGGCTCGTGACATAATCTGCATTTCTTGTCCTTTTGGAAGGAGCGTTTGCTGCCTGGGAGTATACTGCTCCTGGAAGGAGCTGTTTGGCCAGCCAAATTAGAGTGACCTGCCTGAGGAATAAGGCTCAATCCCAATGGCCTAGCTTTCAAAGTCCTCCATGGGGAATATCCATTTTTTTCTCCACTGCCTATTAAAATCCTAGCTTTCTTGATCACCTGCTCTCTTGGAAGCAATTGTTCTAACTCTCTTTGCTCCTCGTCTGATCTCTTTTGTGACACTTTAATCACATTCTACCTTCTCTGTAGTTAAATCCTTATGTCACCTCCTCTACTGGATGTGAAGCTTATTATGGACATTTTAATTGCCATAACGTCATGAACACAGTAGACGGTAGGTGCTCTATAATATTCACTGAATGATGAATGACTTTCCTCTATGACAAGAACCTGGCCTTTCAGATAACTAGAAAACAAAAATTTTATTGAAATCTCTGATTAAAGGGCCTTGTATCAGTTAGCTATCACTGTGTAACAAAATACCCCAAAACTCAGTGACTTAAAACAATAGTCATTTATTATTATATTTTACCTTTCTTTGGGTTGACAAGGAAGGAGTAGGCTGATTAAAGCTGGGCTCAAATGGGGGTCAGGGGCTCTGCTGATTTTACTGGGGTCACCTCTGCATCTGGAAGTGGCTTAGGGGTTCTTCTGTAGTCTGGACTTGGCTGGAGAACCTTAGTTGGAGCAGCTCTGCTCTACATAGCTCTCATTCTCTTCCTGGGACTATCGAGCTGGTTCAGAATATTCTTTTTATGGCGACAGCAGGGGTGCTAGAGAACAAGCTGAATCACATGTCTGCTAATATCCCAATGCGGGGGGGCGGGGGGGGATTCCAACCTGCCCTTGTTGGGAGAGTGCTGCAAAGTCACATGGCAAAGGACAAGGACTCAGGCAGGACTGGAGAACTGGGACCATTAACACAGTATACTACAGCCTTCTTCCACGCTTTGCCTTCAGTAGGCCAGATAAACAGGATATTCGCTTTGTGCTTTCTGTTCACCCCATGGCTCTGCAAGGATCAGTCACTTATGGGTGAACTTAGTGCCACTTTGAGTGAATTTTGGGGGTGTCACTTCCTCAAGGGCCGTAGTGCCTTGTATATCCTTCTAGTATGACATATGTCCACATGGTTCTATAGTTGGTTATTTGAGTGTCTGTCTCCTCTGTCATACTGGAAGCTCCTACCTTATTCATCTAGATTTCCAGAGTGGAGCTCAGTAAATATGTCTTGAAAGCTGTCTGACTGATGGCACATTCCTGGTCACCACGACCTCTCCATTCTCTGACTTCCTCTACACATTCCATTATCTCACCTTCTGGGTATTGCTAATTAACCTGTGATGGTGACAATTCATCATTATAAAGTCACCTGGCTGACTATTTACTGACCTATCAGACCCTATAAAGTAGTCATCTCAAAAGACTATTCTGTGCTCTTTTCCCACTCTAAGTTCTGAAGGAAGTTTCAGGAACTCCTGCAGTGATGCCATCATGTTCATTTGAATACTCCTGAGGGTGACAAATCTCTGCCTTGTTAAGGTAGATGGAATTTTTGGAAACAGCTAACAGTCATTTGGATCCAAAGCTGGTGACTAAGGTGGGTGATCAAGCTGGGTCACTCTGAGGATGAAAGTGAAATGTGGTCAGGAAGAAATCAGCCTGAGATTCTTTCAGAGTTTTAAAGCTGTCCCTGAGGACAACTCAAAGGAGCCCCAGATGGAAGGAGAGATGATGCCTTGTGAGCACATCTGCCCCCTCCCGAGCTGACTATTTTGAAGAGGCCCATACAGCATGGGATGAGAATATTCTGATCTTGTTTACTTTAGCTGTGGTTCCTTATCCTTTTGAATCCTTCCAGAACCTAATGGAAGCACTGACCCTCTTTCCAGAAAAATGCTCACAGGTTCATATTTTGCATAGAATTTCGGGGACCCCATGGACCCCTTGCAGCTGGTCCAAGGATCCCAGGTTAAGAACCTCTGTTTGGAGTGAGAACACCACCTAGATTTAAGGCACTAGAGGACAACAAGTATGATTTTCTCAGTTTCTGCCCGCAAGCCTCCACAATGAGCCCTGCCTTGGGCTATGACCTAATAGATTTTCCAGAAATAGTACGTGAACTACTTGTATGAGCTTCTCCACTCTGAGATTACCTTTGTGGGCGAGATCCCTGCAGCCAGCTCCGCCCCTCCACCCCCCTCTCAGCTCAGCAGCGCGGCCCGTGCAGCGTGCATGGCTGCATTTCACCCTCAAGGCTCTTCCTCGGGTAAAAGCAGCTCCAATTAGACTCAGGGAGCCAGGCCAGGAATGACCTTTACTTTGGGCACACAGGGGCCAGGCCACAGCCTCTCCGGAGTCCTGGGCGCCTCTCCCTTCAGGCACTCTCCTGCCAGCCTGTTCTCTCTAACAGCAGCCACAAGAGGGACCCATTTGTTCTGGAAGGACAAGGAGTCTGGCTGCAATCGCGTCTCCAGCCTTCACCCCCCCCCCCAACACCCAACACCCACGCAGGCTCCCCGACCTGGGAGTCGAGTGCTGACTGTTCAGGGGGCGGGGCATGGGCGTGCGGAAACCTGCCCCGAACCTGCCAGCTGAGGCAGGCTCCCCCCAGCCCCCGCCTGTGCCCCCGCATGAGACCCAGGACACCCGCTAGGGCCCCGCACAGCCAGCCCAGTGCCTCTGGGCGCTCAGGCCTTTCTCAAGGTGTGCTCCAACCCCTCTTAACTTTTTCTTTCTTTCTTTTTTTAATGGCAAAAGCAACCCAAGTTTAAAGGAGGAAATGAGACAGATAGGCAAAGGACAGACACCTGTAACCACCCCTTCTCAAAGACAGCTCTGTCACAACGAGAGAGGTGTGTCCTGCCAGGGACCCTCCCAGACTGTATTTCTCAGGAGGCTACTAAGCAACAGCGGGGGCTTTCAGAGAGAATGGGAGGTGCATCTGTGGGCACCTGGGCAGTTTGTGTAGAGCCAGGGAGCCAGCGTTGTGAGCCACAGCTGCCTGGGGAGAGACAAGGGGGCTGTGCAGGGTGGGGACAGAGGCTAACCACACTGAGCCGCCGTGTTCATGGGGTGTCTCCTCTGTTCACCACGCACATGCCCCGGCTGCTCGTGCTCTTGCTGCGGACACGGAGACTCAGAGGAATGAAATGACGTCCCCAGAGTCACGCAGCCAGAGTGACGGAGCCAAGACCTGAAGCCAGGACTGTCTTGCTCCAGAAGCTGATGCCTGTACAAAACCCCTGGGGCCTCTCGGGGAAAGGGTCTGCTCTCAGGCTCTGAGAACGTGGCCCTACCCCGACCACCCCCTGCTCCACACTCCCCACATGCGCCTGCAGCATTCGCACACATCCCAGAGTTGTCGGGACAACCCAAGGTTGCTCTCGGGCCCAGCCTGCTGTCGGCCCCCAAGTTGATTCCACAGCCTCCGCCCCTGAACTAGCCCTCAGGAGGCCTGGGAGGAGGGGAGTGAGATGAGACGGGGTCCTCATCAGATACTGCAGTGAGGGGTCCACTGCCTAGTCAGTGGGGTCCCCTCAGTGGCTCTGGAGAATGGGCCGACCGTCTCCGATCATCTTTTCTGGAAAAGGCCCCCCCCGCCCCCCGCCACCCTTCCTTGGGGGGCAGACAGCTCTGAGAACGGGCACACTCCCTCTGTTCCCACCTCCCTTTCTTAGGACACCTCTTCCCAGACTCAGCCTGGAGGCCCCGGGAGAGGCCTGTGTGGTTACCAGGGCAACGGCTCCATTGTTCCCACAGCAGGAGTTAGTGCCAGGCCTCTCAGTCCCTGGACCCGGCCCTCCCTACCATTGCTGAGCCTGTGGAGCTGTCAGGGCTCCATTCTACTCCTCAGGGCCTCTTTGTCACCTCAGGATGCAGAGGAAGGGGGACAGGCTAACTGGTCACCATGCCAACATCACACTGCCCACATCCCTGAGGAGGAGGGGAGGGACTTGGAGCAAGTTGGACATTCAGCAGTCCAGGGAGCAGCCAGTCTGTCCCTCGGGTTACCTGCTCAAGGGCCCCTGCTGCTGGTCTAGCAGCAAGCCTCGGGGTCCACCATAGGAGAGAGTGTTCCTAGCTCTCTGGTTTTTCACCCAGTTTGCTCCATTTTTTGCTTGGTTAAACAAAGCTCAGGGCTTAGGATTTCTCTTACCCATCCTGGATTTTCAGCCAGCAAACAGGCCCCACAGGACGGGAGCCAGGCTATGCCCTGCCTGAGCTAGGCCATTGTCCCTCACCCATTCATTCATTCACTCACTCTGACTATCTCATCCGTGCAACAGCACTCGCGGAAGTGACTCAGGACCATCTGCAAGATAATATTATTACAACCTCTTTACACACAGTGAGACTCTTACTCAAAAAGGTAAAGTGGTCCAGGGCGCCCCAGATATTGAGTGTCAGAGGCAAAATTCAATCTCAGGTCTGCCAGGCTGCAGTATCACTGCTTAAAACTTGAGGAGAGATCACGTTCTCCCCACCACTGATGGTCTCTTGACTCTGGCAGTGCACAATGAGTAGATTGATTAGTGACTACAATTAAAGCTATTGCAAGGAAGTTAAGGGCAGGGCATCTTGCACATAGCAGCTGCTTAGTAAGTATTGTAATGAATGAATACTCACATGTGCCAGGTAATACTCAGTGTATTAGGGCAAAACCTGGAAGACACCTGTTCATTCCTTTGTTACACTCAATAAATAGATACCAAGGACTTTTATGTGCCAGGCACGGTGCTGGGCACTGGGGACATAAGAAAAGCAGGTATATCTGGTCCCACATCTGGTGAGAGAGGTAGACAAGTAAACTGCCCTTACAGTGCAGTGGGGTCAGAGCTACACGGGGGGAGTCCAGGTGCTGGGGAAGCCACCCCTCAACATGGGGTCCATGACTGGCTCCAGTCAGAGGACTCTCAGGCTGGCCTCGATGGCACGTCTCATGTTCTGAGCACTGAGTCACAGGTTATCTGAGCTGAAACTGATCTTAGCGTTCTTCCGGGTCAATTTTCACCTGATCATTTCATGGACCACCATGGCCATGTTTGCCCCATCTGCAGACCACCTGCTGTTATTTAACTAATGTTTTTCTTTACACTGACTCACTTACTAAACTCTTAAAGAAAATGTGTGTGAGACAGAAACTTTATATTGCAGCCAGAATTGGAAGACCAACTTCACACAGAAAACACATTGCCTGTAAACAAAACAATGTGATTAAAACCCAGGGAGATAACGTTGCTGCAGTGAACCCTGATTCTAAGACCCGCTATCTTTATTTAAAAGTGAAATGAGAAAGTGTTAGTGCAGTTTTAGAAACACAGGCACTGAGTTGATCATTTCTCTTTGACTTAAGAGGTCTGAAAGAGAATTAAAAAGGGAGGATCTATTCTCCTTGGGAGATCTAATGTTATTTCGGGGCCAGCATACAGTGAACCACCCACATCATCTCAGGAGTCACAGGGTCTGTTCCCACACTTTGGGAAACACAGGAGAGTCCTGGCTCCTCCCTATACAGGTTACTGTTTCCCCTGGACTAAAGGACAAGTCAGGGCCTCGGGATGACCTCTCTCTGCAGTCCTCTGCATGGTCCTCTATCCCTTCCAGTGATCCTTTCCTTTAAGAGGAATAACGAACCGTGGGCTCCACCATCACATGCCCTCTCCCCACCCCACCTGCCACTTCCAGATTAGCACCGTTTGGTCTCCTTCCCGCCCTGCCTCCACACAGTCAGCTGGTCCCCTCCTCCAGAGGAGAGCCCCACGGGCTGAGATTCCCCAGCCTTGCCTTCGTGCAACGCTCAGCAGGGCTGCAGTGACTCACTGGCCTTCTCCGGGATTATGTGGCAGCTTGGCTTTTGACATTTTCCCTTCTAAGCACAGTATAAGAGGAAAAACAGGCAAGACAGCTTATGCACAGAGGAAGTCAGATGTGAATCTCCAAATCCTGCCCACTCCCATGCACATTCCTGTTGCAGGTGTCTGAGGGTCCACCGTCAGTGCTTCGTTCCTTTGCATTGAAGTATTATTCCAGTTAAAATAAAAGGCGATATAAGAAGGAATTTGCTTATCACATATGTGGATTCCATTTATATGAAATGTCCAAAATAGGCAAATATAGAGACACAAAGTAGATTAGTGGTTTCCTGGGGATAGGGGTGATGGCTGAAGAATATGGGAGGGTTTTGGTGTTTGTTTTTGAGGTGATAATAATGTTCCATAATCAATTGTAGTGATGGTTGCACAATTATGTGAATATACTAAAAACAAGTTGTATAATTTGAATGAGAGAAACAGAGAGAGAGAAGAGAAAAAAAGAAGAGAAGGGACCTTCATCAACCCTGTGATGGAAGAAATGACTTCCTGCTGTTCCTTCCTGTTCCCTCATTACTAGCAGAACTGCCCGTCTCTGTCACCTCCATCAGCCCATCTTCTGTTCCTTCCACCAATCCTTTAATAATTATCGGAGTTAACATTCACTGATTGCTGACCGTGTGCCTGGCACTGTGCTGTATTCTTCCTTCAATCTTCATTGAGGTCATTTGTTCACAGAGCTCACTAACAGAGGTCACCCTTTGCCCCAGTGCAGAAGGTTAAAAGGATTGGGGTATTTTGGGGCTCCCTATGGCTACTTCCACTCTCTTCTGCCAGCATGTCTTCCTTATAAAACCATCTCACCCACTGATACCTCACCCACCCACCCCTCATTCCTCTGTGTTACCTACCAGCCCACAGGATCCCCACCGACCCCAACCTTCTTCCAGACCATGCACACCACCTCAACGTGAGGTCTGTCCCCCACTTGGCCCTGCTCTCCCTTCCTAGACTTCCACATCCAGGCTGAGGACTTACCAGCTTGCAGTTCTTGGACCACCTCAGCTCGAATCGATGCTTCATCTACACTGCATTTCAGCCAGCCAGAGGTAAGGCCACAGCTGGGCCTTGGCGTCCTCCAGGACTGCTCTGCTCTGTCTCAGGCTCTAGATATCCCTCTCCTATGACCCAGCCTTTCATTTTCATCATCCATCCACTCCACTGGATCTCGCTTTTTGATTTCATGATATTTTCTATCCTACCCCAGACCATCCACCAGAATCACTCCTGTACTTAAACTCTTCTTCCTGTTCAAAGTTAGAGCTTGCTCCTTCTTTACCATTGCTTGCCATCTTCTTTGCATCCTCTATCTCTTCCATTCCATTAGGCTGTCTCCTCAGCCTACACCTATATCTATTCTAAAAATCTTCATGAATCACGCCATCTAACTCCCTTGTTCCCTTTGTCACCAAACTTCATGCTAGATTTATCTTCTCACTCTTTCTTCATGAAACAAGTTCTGTCCTAATTTATCATCTATGGTCACATGAAATAAAATCTTTTTGTCTGTGTTTTAAGAAATAGCTTTGGCTGATCAAATGGCAAAAGCCATAGCAAAGTTTGATAGTCATGAGGAATCTAAGGACGATGAGGGAGGCTGGGTTCTTCTAACCATCCAGGACAGTTTAAAATAATACAATAACAAGCTCAAGGCTTGAACTTCATGCCTCAAGATACAGTCAGAGAACCAGGGATTTCTTAGAACTGTCCTAAAAGAATATCTTATGATTTCCCTAAAATTATATCTTATCCCTTAGAGCTAGAGAGTTGATGTAGCCAAAAATCAGATATAGATTCTTATCCTATAGGTTGATGATTTACAACATAGATTGAATTCATAGCTTCACCAGATTTCTTTTTTTTTTTTTTTTTTTTTTGAGACAGAGTCTTACTTTGTTGCCCAGGCTAGGGTGAGTGCCGTGGCGTCAGCCTAGCTCACAGCAACCTCAAACTCCTGGGCTCAAGCAATCCTCCTGCCTCAGCCTCCCGAGTAGCAGATTTCTTATATGAAATGTAGGGCAATGATTAGGAAAGGCCACTCCCAAGGAATAAAATGGTGCTATTAAGGAGAACTCAGTTAAATCTAAAGACTCTTAACCCTTAACTCCGCTAAGCTCTCTCATTAGTGGAAACAATCCCTCTTACCCTACCTCATAAGGATGGTCCTGCCTGAATAGTCTATGTCTGTTCTCTGCCCCGACTGCTTCACACTTCCAGCTGCACAACTAAAGACAATCTGTATGTGCCCAGGGAGTCAATTATAAAGTTGCTCCCGGGAGATGCTTACATGCCAAAATATGCAAATTTATAGATCAATAAAAACCTGGAGAATAGCCATAGGAATATGTTCTAACCATGCTAGAGTGGGGAAAGAAGAGCATAATTTTCATACTGGCTACATTTATCAGTATGGGTGTGCTTGCCAGAGGTTCTGGAGTTGATATACCACCTCAAGGATCTAACAAAAGTTCTATTGTTACTTTAGTTGGTAAACTGAACCCTGGACTCAGTAATAGTCAAATGAAACTGAGATGCCAAAATATTCCTGGGTATATAACGTAGAAGAAATCTAAAGATTTAGGGAGGTATGTATGTTGAATTTATCACATGTGACTGGCTTATCCATGCTTTAACTACAGGCATACCCCAGATATATTGCAACTTTGGTTCCAGACCACTGCAATAAAGTGAGTATTGCAATAAAGTGAGTCACTCAGTTTTTTGGTTTCCCAGTGCATGTAAAAGTCATATTTATAGTATACTATAATCTATTATTAATTATTGTTCAATAGCATTATGTCTGAAAAATGTACATACCTTAATTTAAAAATACTTTATTGCTAAAAAATGCTAATGATCATCTGAGCATTCAGATAATCATTTAGCTGTTGGAAGGTCTTGCTTCGATGTTGATGGCTGCTGACTGATCAGGGTGGTGGTTGCTGAAGGTTAGGGTTGCTGTGGCAATTTCTTACAATAAAAGAACACCAAAGTTTGCCACATCAATTTACTCTTCCTTTCATGAAACATCTCCCTGTTGCATGTGATGCTGTTTGATAGCATTTTACCTGCAGTAGAACTTCTTTCAAAATTGGAGACAATCTTCTCAAATTTTGCCAATGCTTTATCGACTAAGTTTATGTAATATTCTAAATCCCTTATTGTCATTTCAACAACGCTCACAGCATCTTCACCAGCAGTAGATTCCATATCAAGAAACCACTTTCTTTGCTCATCCATAAAAAGCAACTCCTCATCTATTCAAGTTTGATCATGAGGTGACAGCAATTCAATCCCATCTTCAGGCTCCACTTCTAATTCTAGTTTTCTTACTGTTTCCACCACATCTGCTGTGACTTCATCCATTGGAGTCTTGAGCCCCTCAAAGTCATCCATGAGGGTGGGAATCAACATCTTCCAACCTTTTGTTAGTGTTGATATTTTGACCTCCTTCCATGAATCATGAATGTTCTTAATGGTATCTGGAATGATGAATCCTTTCTAGAAGGTGTTCGATTTACTTTGCCCAGGTCCATCAGAGCACTCACTACCTATGGCAGCTATAGCCTTATGAAATTCATTTCTTAAATAATAAGGCTTGAAAGTTGGAATTACTCCTTGATCCATGTGCTGCAGAATGGATGTTGTCTTAGCAAATATAAGAACAACATTAATCTTGTACATCTCCAACAGAGCTCTTGAGTGCATTGTCAATGAGCAGTAATATTTTGAAAGGAATCTTTTTCTGAACTCAACAGTGGACTTAAAATATTCAGTAAACCATACTGTAAAACGATGTGCTGTCATCTAGGCTTTAATGTTCCCTTTGCAGAGCACAGGCAGGGTAGATTTAGCATAATTATTGTGGGCTCTAGAATTTTCAGAATGGTAAATGAGCATTGGCTTCACATTAAAGTCACCAGCTACCTTAGTCCCTAACAAAATAGTCAGCCTGTCCTTCAAAACTTTGAAGACAGGCGTTGACTTTTCCTTTCTAGCTATGTAAGTCCTAGATGGCATCTTCTTCCAAATAAGGCTGTTTCGTTTACATTGAAAATCTATTTTTTAGTATAGCCACCTTCATCAATGATCTTAGCTAGATAACTTGCTGCAGCTTCTACATTTGCACTTGCTGCTTCACCTTGCACTTTTATGTTATGGAGGTGGCTCCTTTCTTTAAACTTCATGAACCAACCTCTGCTAACTTCAGATTTTTCTTTTGTAGCTTCCTTATTACTCTCAGCCTTCATAGAATTGAAGAGAGTTAGGTCTTTGCTCTGGATTAGGTTTTGGCTTAAGGTAATGTTGTGATGAGTTTGATCTTCTATCCAGAGCACTCAAATTTTCTCTGTATCAGCAACAAGGCTTGCCACAGTTTGGATGTTTGACCCCTCCAAATCTCATGTTCAAATTTGATTTCCCAGTATTGGAGGTGGGGCCTAATGGGCGGTGTTTGGGTCATGGGGGAAGATGAACAGATTAATGCCCTGGGGTGTGGAGAAGCAGGTGGTGAGTGAGTTCTCATTCTTCTAGGTCTTGCAAGAACTAGTTGTTAGAAAAGAGCCTGATATCCCCTCTTCACTCTCTCTTGCTTCCTCTCTCACTATGTAATCTCTGCCCACACTGGCTCCCCTTTGCTTTCTGTAGTGAGTGGAAGCAACTTGAAGACCTCACCAGGAGCTAAGCAGATGCCAGTGCCATGCTTCCTGTACAGACTGCAGAACCTTGAGCCAAGCAAACCTCTTTTCTTTATAAATTACCCAGCCTCAGGTATTCCTTTACAGAAACACAAAATGGACTAAGACAAGGCTGTTTTGCTTCCTTATCATTCGTGTGTTCACTGAAGTAGCACTTTTCATTTCCTTCAAGAACTTTTCCTTTGCATCCACAGCTTGGCTATTTGGTGCAAGAGACCTAGCTTTCAGCCTATCTCAGCTTTCAGCATGCCTTCCTCATAAGCTTAATCCTTCCTAGATTTTGATTTAAAGTGAGAGACATGTGGCTTCCTTTTATTTGAACACTTAGAAGCCATTGTAGGGTTATTCTCTGGCCTAATATCAATATTGTTGTGTCTCAGGGAGTAGGGAGGTCCAAGGAGAGGGAATGAAATGGAGAAATGGCTGGTCAGTGGAGCATTCAGAACACACACATTTATTGATTAAGTTCACTGTCTTATATGGGTGCAGTTCATGGCACCCCAAAACAATTACAATAGTAACATCATTGATCACAGATTACCTCACAGATATAATAATGACAAAGTCTGAAATGTCGTAAGAATTACCAAAATGTGACAAAGAGACATGAAGTGAGCAAATGCTGATGGAAAAATGGTGCTGATAGACTTGCTCGACACAGGATTGCCACAAACCTTCAATGTATAAAAAATGCAATATCTGCAAAGTGTAATAAAGTGAAGCACAATAAAACTAGGTTTGCCTGTATATCACCTGAGAGAGACCAGAGGACTCTCCCTTCATCTAGACATAGAGAAATTCTTTGAGGAGAGCACCAGCCCCTTTCGAAAGTGCTGCTGTTGCAGCACTGATATATGCTAGGATGAAGATGGGAGACACAGCCATGAGTGTGTTCCTGGATCCTAATGAGATACGAGCATTGGCTACCTAGTAACACATAGGGCCCACAAGTGAAGTGGATGTAGAAAGGAACAGGGCCAGAGTGGCAGTCAGAATAGACTGGCACACAGGGACCTTTGGTGGTAGCTAATTGACCATGGATACCAAGGACTAAAATATATGGGGCACTGCATTAAGGTCCTACTTGACCTGTAGAATAAAAAAGCAAACCTAAAGATCCAGAGATCTGACAAACGGTCTGAGGACATCAGAGGGTCATAAGTTTTCACTAAATTCCCAGACTAAAGTCAGGTGAATAGAAATATTGTGTACTCTGTAGCATATGACAGTATAAGTTTATATTGTAAATCTACCTCCTAATTTTCCCCCAAGGGAGCTGTGATCATTTAGTAGAGTGACTGTGCACTGGGAAAAGAGAAATGCCACACTTTTCATGGCTTATTACTGGCTCTTAGCTAATGCTAGTCCCTGATCATAGGTTGAGTAGGGATTAATGGGAGTCAGGAAATAAATGGGGTTTGGGCCCAAACTATTCCATAGTGGGCCGAATAGATTTATATCCATTTGTGGTTATTTCTGCAGGTCCTAAATGTGTAGTTGGCACATAGATACTCAGGATCTTCATATTGGTTTCCTGACCTATCGATTATAGACTGTCATAATAGGAAGGACCAAGTGAAAATTCATGGTGAAGCTGCTTCCCTAACAGAGTAGTGAATCAGAACCAATGCCTCCACTTTCCAGGAGAATCACCGAGATTAGTGCCACCATAGAAGACTTGAAAAATGCAAGGTTGATGACCCAGTGGTGTGCTGGAATCAATTCATACAGGCTCACGAGAATTGTTATTATTGTTGTTGCTTTTTCATTAGAATTGTTATCATGAGATTTTTAGCATTACCTCACAACCTCATCTTTAGGGATTCAATTTGGTAGTCTGAAATCAGCCGCAGTAGGAGTATTTACACCATTGGAATTGGCAAACCCTACAAATCAGGGCTTACATTTTTTTTTCTTTTCTGAGAGCCAGTTTACCAGAAAACCATTGGTGATTTCTATCATGTTCTCATTTAACTTACCTGTTTGGCTTAGGCAGATGTATCTTGGACTTGAAGAAGAATGGGAGATTATGTAAGAGCAATCAGATTGTGATTTATTTCAGTTGTAGCTGCTGTTCCAGATCTGGCCTATTTACTGTACCATATCAACACAGATTCTGGTACCCACTATATGAATAGATGCAAGGATGGATGCATGGATGGGTGGAGGGGGTTGTTTGCATGAAGGGATAGTTATATAGATAGTTATATACACTATAGATAGTATATAGGGATAGTTATATATGTTGCTGTTGCTATTGTTGTTTTATTAGAATTTAAGCATGGAAATAAAGGTATACATTCCCATACTGTGGACATTAAAAACTAAAAACTTCCCAGACTCTTTGCAGTTAGAGTTTAGATTGTGACTTAAGTTCTGCCAATGAGAAACACTTGGAGAGATTTGAATTTGGAACTTCAGCTCTGTACTCAAGAGTTGCAGTGATGGCTTCCTGATTATCATATCTAGAGTCAACAGCTGCAGTAGTGGCTTCCAGACTCCTCGATTTCTTGACTGTGACAGAGGTGGAAACTTCTCTGGGAGGTCAGTAATGAGATGTCCTGGATTCATTCCTGGAGTCTCACTTCTGAGTTTGGCCTTCTAGCCCTTCCACTGACTTTGTAAGTACCCAACTCACTGTATTAAGTCCTTTTCTGCTTAAAATAGCTGTATGGACTTTGCTATCTGCAATTAAACTCTGAATAATACTCCCCCTTTCAAATTTTTCTTCCCCTGTCAATTTTCATCTCTACTATCCAACTACCCCTCAGCTTACTACCCAGGGATGAACTCACCTCTTACATTTTAAGCAGATAAAAAACATAGACAACATTAGTTAGAAACTTCTCAACTTCCTGCCTCTCCATCTAAGGTCTCTGGACACCACTGCCATCTCTGCCGTGTCTGTCCTACAAGGACAACCCATCCATCTTTGCTCTGGATCCAATCCTTTGCCATCTCCCCAAGTCTTCCCTTTTCCCCCCTGTATCTTGGACTTTTCCCTCTTGTTACCCTGTTCATTCATTATAGAAACACCATCAAGACTTTCTCATAAAAAAACCCAACAAAATCCAAACCTCCAAATCCTTTGTCTCTCTCTAGCTAGGGTCACTGCCAAGCTTCCTAAGAGAATCATCTACACTATTTATCTTCCATTCATCCCTCTGTTCATGCAATTTAGTCTTTGTGGCCCTTGCTCCACTGACAGTGACCTCACTGAAGTAACCAATGACCACCTTATGGCCAAATCCAAAGGATCCTTTTCATACCTTTGTTTTTACCTGATCTCTCAGTGGCACCTGACAGTGCTAATTTCTCCTCCATGACCATCATGATAACACACTCCCAGACCATTCTCCAGGACCATCTGGTTGGTCTTTTTCTATGTCCACTGGAGGCTCTTTATCCCACTGACATGTAGAATGCTCTGTTCCTCAAGGCTCTGTCTCTGAGCTCTACATTTTTTTTGCACCCCAGGTAACTGCATTAAGGACCATGACTTCAACCACCAACACTCCCAAGTATACGTCTCTGACCTAGACCTCTCCCCTGACTTCTCGGCTGTCTATCCAACAAGTGTCTACTTTATGTCCACTGACTGTTGACACCTATTTCCACCTGCATGTCCCACAGATATCTTAATCTCAATGTGTTCAAAACAGAACTAATCTTCCCCCAACAGCCACTCTTCCTTCTTAAGTACTTGTCCTGTGAATGGCACCATTGTCCACTCAGACCCTCAAACCAGATATCTAGGAATCATCCTAAGCTCCCCCTCCCTTTGCCTCTCATGACTATTAATACATTATCACTAATGGATTTTCATTCTCCTACCAGTCCTCTGTGATGATTTCTATCCCTATTGCCCTGGTCCCACCCTCTGTCCTGTCTCTGCTTCTGCCCATTCACTAGTCTGTCTCCCTGACTCCTTTCACAAGCCCCTCAATCCATTCTCCAAACAGAAGCCAATCTGATCATGTCACTCCCTTCCTTAAATCTCCTAGATGATCTCCCTCCCCCCACACACACACCTGACCAGGTTTTCAGGATAAAGTCTACATTGCCTGTCCTAGAAACAAGGCCCCTTGTGATCGGGCTTCTCTAACCTCACCTCCCTCCACTGACCCTGAAGCTCTACATTAGTCCACACGAACATGATGCATTTGCTCTCTCCATGGATTCCCCTCTGCATGGAACTCCCTTCCTCTTCTCTGCCTGGGCCACTCCTTTGTCATCCTTGGAGGCTCAGCTCACATCATCTCTTGCAAGAAGCTCTCCC
Organism: Cheirogaleus medius; assembly: GCA_008086735.1. Lineage (NCBI taxonomy): Eukaryota > Metazoa > Chordata > Mammalia > Primates > Cheirogaleidae > Cheirogaleus > Cheirogaleus medius. The sequence continues at coordinate 3,886,560 of VBSM01001265.1, read as the reverse complement.
TGACCTCCCTGAGTAGGGCTGACCAACCTTTCTTTGTGCCACCACAATACTTTATATACCCTGAACTTAGCTCTGATTTTTGCATTCAGCTCTCATATGTTACTGTGTCATAGAGGTAAATACATTTATGCTAGCACTCGTTAACCTGTATTACATGCTTTTGCACGTCAGTATTCTACCACAAGTCCAAGTGTTCCTCCGGGGCCAAAACCACACTTAGCAGTGTGCCTGGTACAGAACAGTCACCTGGTGCATGTTTGATGGAGGAATAAGTAAGTTCTGCTTGAATTTCATTTGCTAGTTGTTATTGGTTGAATTGTGTCTCCTAAAAACAGATTTTAATGTTGAAGTCTTAACCTGCAGGACCTCACTCAGAAAGTGACCTTATTTGGAGACAGGGTCTTTACAGAGGTGGTCAAGTTAAATGGAAGTCATGAAGGTGGACCTTAATCCAATACAATTGAAATGTAGACACAGAGAAAGACATGCATAGAAGGAAGACCACGTGAAGACTGTGATAAGGTGGTGTCTATAAGCCAAGGAGAGGGGTGTACGACAGATCCTGCCTCACTGCCTTCAGAAGGAGTCAACCCTTTTGACACCTCAATTTCAGACTTCCAGCCTCCAGAACTATGACACAATAAATTTCTGTTATTTAAGCTGCCGGTTTGTGGTACTTGTTATAGAAGCCCTAGCAAACTCACATAGTAGTGTTTCCTGTGCCTAAGTCACTTTCTTTCTTTGAACCTCTAGCCAAAAGCTAGTAACTCCTAATTATTTTCTTTCTGAAGTCTGTGAGCTTTGCCTTTCTATCCTCTCTCCCTCTCTCTGTCTCTCTCTCACACACACCCCATAAGGTCACATGTCCCTTTTTCCTAAGGACTCCCCCTTTTCCTCCACACACTTCTACTTTACCAGTTTCTTTCTGTTGGTTAGAACGGGGTCCCAAATAACAGGTCCCTTCCCTTCTTTCTCATCTTTCTGAAGAAGCATATCAGGCCAAGAATTCAATCCACTGCCTATTTATGACAGAGAGCACCCAATGGCTGTCCCCATGAGCCCAACAGCATCTCGCCTCCCAGCTAGATTCAGAATTTCCTGGACAAGGAAAGCCACACAACACTGGGGGCCAGGCCAGGGGTCAGGACCTCCCAGAGCAACATCCTTTCTTTCTCCTTTCATCTCCACCAGTGCGCTCCATGGTACTCCCACCGGCTTTCATGACATTAAGTCACAATACCGTCCTGCTCACAACCCAGCAATGCCTCCCCATTGCACTCAACACCAAATCTCAACTCTTAGAGGCCTCTCCTAGATTCCCGGGACACCTGTAAGGCCCCTCCAGCCTCAGAATCTTGAACGTGCTCTTCCCTCCACTTACAGTGCCCTTCACCTGCTTCCCTTGCCCTCTGCCTGGCCAAGCTCAAGTGTCACTTCCTCAAAGGAGCTTTCTCTGACACTCCACCCTTTATTGGCCTCTTGTTAGAGGCTCTCAGAGAAAATTGTAGTTATAGTTTCTTTCTATAGATTTATATTTGTGGTTATGTGATTAATATCTTTCTCCCCCGCCAGACTGAAAACACCATGAGGGCTGGACCGTTGCCTGTTTTGCCCCCTGAAGACTCCCAGGTCTCACTGTAGTACAAGATAGACAGAAGATGCTCAACAAATATTTCTTTAAATGAATGAATGAGTTGCTGCAATGATACCAGTTTATTTGGAGGAAGGAAATTCTTACCACCATAGAATTCATGTCAAAGTGTCAGCCAACCGAGTATCGGTGATGACTTTGCACGCATACTAACCTCATGTTACAATTTCAATCTTATATCCTTTATTAGATTATTGTATTGGTCAGGGTCCCAGCAGGAAGCAAATTACACTCTCAGGATGGAATAATTAAGGAGAGTTTAATAAAAGGACTAGTTAAATAGTGTGGGCAGGGTTCAGGGAAACCAGCAGGGGATGGCGTTGCAACCATAGGGATCTGTTACCACTCCAAGGTGTGAAGGGGTAAGGGGAGGGGGAGGTACCAGATTAAGGAGAGAGGGCTGTAGCACAGCCCCACCTGGCAAGAGCTGTGGCCTTAGAAGAGGAATGCAGCCAGTGCATGGAGACCCAGCTGGGAGGAGCCACAAAATAAAGGGCGGAGCATCCTGACTTTACCCTCCTCCCACTTCCCAGTCTCCTGCTGGTTGACTCTGATTGGCTGAACCCAACAGAAGCCAGTGGGGGTGCCTGAGAGCTCACTGATGGATCCATGAAGATCTGGCTGCAGAGCGCAGGGCACACCAGTCAGTAGATGGACAAAGGAGAAAGTAAAAATGTCCAGCCCAAATCTGAGACCATATGAACATCTGCTACCTTACTGAGAACTTCTTTGCTTCTCCTATTTTTCACTCATGCCATTGAGGCTTATTTTCAAGGATACCCAGTTTTCATTGCAGATGGACATTTTCCCTTCCCTCTTTCTCTCACATTTTACTTCTTAGTTATGTTGATCAGGTGGGAGATTTTCCTGCCAAGCCCCTTTGCCATGATCCCCTTCAGATGTGCTCTCTTCCTGGTAGACGCTCACTTGCTGTAAAGTCAGTCTTAAGCTCAGAAGACCAGGCTCTGGTCTGTAACACTAGCTGACTACTTCCCACGGCTTGCTTTCTCTGTTACTCCAAGCAAGAGTAAGAGAGATGCAAATGCTATTTGGTCTTGCTTTTGAGCCCCCAACTCACCCCCTACAATTCTTGCAGCTTCCCAGGGCTTCCAAGTCACAGGATCCATTGGGAAGTAGACACTCTCTATCCCTCATCACCTCCCTAGAGCACAAGGTACACAAGCTGAGGGGAGCTTCCATCTCAGGGATGCGGGTGGCACAATTCCTGCTCTCCCTCTGGAGAGGGGATCCCCTTGGACACCCTCATACATCTCTTCCAGCTCTGAGATTCTGGGGTTCAACGGCTCTGTCTCCTCACCTCTGTCTTAATTTCTGGCTCCACAATGCCACACCCAGATACCAGCTCACCTTTCTTCCACCTGTCCTTAGTGCTCAGCACCTTCTGCTTCAGACCAGTGACTCTCATGTGGAGCCTGCTGGCTACAGAAAATTCTGACCCATATGGCCATAAGCTGACTGAGCCCTCTATCCCCAGGTTTTAACATTCCTGTTATAAATATCTTATAAACAACTAAGAAGCTCTAAATTGTCACCAAGTAACCCATGCTGCTTCTTCCCTCATCCCCACCTCCCATGCTGCTTCTTCCCTCAGTTCTTGAACCCAATCTCCATCTTCCTCAGTGGCAGCTCCTTCTCTCCCTCTCAGGGACAGTGCATCTTCCTCCTTCGTGCCCTTCCCCACTGAGTCGGCAGAGGAGGAAGGGACGCAGGGACTGTGGGATCTCCTTGCCTCCCAGCCCGTCATAGGCTCAGACTGCTGTCCAGGAGGATGGCATGTCTCAGAGGAGCACCCCTGGGTGACAGTCCTCATAGCAGACTAGTGGCTGAATGGGTCTCCAAAGCAGGAAGCCCGTTGCCCAGGTTGCAGTGTTCAGGGTTCAGGGCAGTGCGGGGGAGGGGGGCAGGGCCAGGTGAGGGCGGCTGCCCTGCTCTTCAGATGGACCCGGGACTCCCAAGGGCGCCTCCCCGCACCCCACCTCCAGGCCTGCTTGGTTTCCTATCCTTTCACTAGAATGAATGTCTTTTCCCTCCCCTCTAAAGAGTTTAAACATTAAAAAGAAAAAGCCAAACCCTGAAATCCAAACACATTAAAAAGCAAAGACATCAGGAAGAATAACAAGGGATAAAAGCTCTCAATCCAAGTCACAGACTAGAACCGGCTCTGACGTCCTCGGGCGCCCCGAGGGGTTAACCCTCTGCTGCCCGCGGGCAGCCGCCTCCCCTACCCTGCCTCCCTCACCGCTGTCCTTTCCTGCCCACCTTCAGAGGAGAGAGGGGTGGTTGTTTGCCTTCCGTAGAGCTATACATAGATGGAGTTAGTTCTCTATTTTTGCCAAACCAGAATAAGCTCACCTCTACCCCACCCCACCCCCACCGAACCTTTTGTCTCAGCGCTTCCTTCCCACACCAGAGTCAAAGAAATTTCCCTGGTGACGCTGAACCACAAGCCAGACGGCTTTGGGGGCAGAATGCGATGGATGCCTTGGGTGTGTTTCTCACCACCACTTGCCTTCTTTCTCACCCGGGCTCTCGCCATGAGCGAGAGACAGGCACAGCGCCTTCCGCGTCCCAGCTTTGTGCCATTATCGACAGCTTTTGTTATGTGGGCGCAAAGCAGTGGACAAAGGACCCCAGATGATTTAAGCCACACCCCTTACCTCCTCTGAGAGCCTAACGGGAGGCTCCTCCAAGGAGAAGAGAGCAAGGACTCCTTCCAGAGTCCCCATTTTCTAAACCAAATGCTAAGTCAACAGTGCAGTTTCCCAAGAGCAGCATTTTCACCACTCCATTAAAATGACATTTGTCTCAATTTTTAAACACAAAAGGAATTTGGGTTGAGGTTCCCAACCCCCCACAGCACAGCACTGTGGGACGAGAGCACCGCAATTAAGCAGCACACTAGAGATTTCCTGACAAAATCTTGGCTTACAGGGGTTCAAATGCACCCCCTACTCCCCTTGCCAGAGGCACCGCCAGTGGGTCTCTCACACCAGCCAGGAGCCAGGTGCTACCAGAATTGCAGCGAGCTGAGCTCTGGTGTGAAGCTGGAATGACACCACACCCAAGATGGGGAGGAAGACGCGCCCCTGGGACTGTGGACGGAGGCACTTTGGAAAGCGACCCTTTCCCGGCCTGACAGGCTGAAGTTGTTATCACTGAAGACACAGATCAGGGTCAGCTGGTGTGTCCAAGTCCCAAGGGCGGTGATGTGTCTGACAGATGATGAAGGCGGATTGGGGAAGGGAGAGGGTTATGGACACCAGCCGTTTATTGGAAAGGCTCTGTTACAGTGTAAAGCACACACACAAAATTTGTTTATTCTTTCCAAGCGTATCAACTGCATTCTAGTTACTCGTCCTGGAGATGCATTCTTGACACCAAGAGACACAGCCTTGTCCTCGGGGGAGGTACAGCCTAGTGGGAAGGACCACGCACCAAGGACCCAGCTCTCAGCACTTGTTCCCATCCCTGAGCCTCTGCTTCGTTTCTACAGCTATGCAATGGAAGTGCCAGGTGTGCCTTATTGCCTATGGAGCACTGAGAAGAAGACAGATCTGGAAGCTTATGGTTTAATTTTGAATTAAAATGTAACAGGAACACATATACCCAAAAGAATTAAAGCAGGATTCCAAAAGATGCTTGTACACCCATGTTCATAGCAGCATTATTCACATTAGCTGAAAGGTGGAGGCAGCCTAAGTGTCCACGACAGAGGGATGGATAAGCAAAATGTGGCGTGTCCATGCAATGAAATATTATTCAGCTATAACAAGGAATGCAATTCTGAAACATGCTGTGACATGGATGAATCGAGGACATTATGCTAAATGAAATAAGCCAGACACAAAAGGACAAATATATGAGTCCTCTTCTATGAGGTTCCTAGAATAGGCAAATTCACAGAAACAGAAAGTAGAATGGAGGTTACCGGGCGCTGAGGGGAAGGGGAAAGTGGGGGTTATTGATGAATGGGTGGAGAGTTTGTTTGGGACGCAAGAGTTCTGGAAATGGATAGTGGTAACAGTGGGCAATATTGTGAATGTGCTTGATGCTACTGAATTGTACACTTAAAAATGATAAATTTTATGTTATGTATATTTTAACACATATACCGTTTGTGTGCATATATACAAATAGGATCCCTGGAAACCCAGCTTTGTATTCTAGAGTTCCTAGTATGAATCACAAGGCTTAGCAAGGAGTAGGGGTACAGGGCCTAGTGACTGAATAGCTCTGTGGCAGGGTTCATAACCCTGGCCCAGCACACAAGTCCAGGCTCTTCAGAACAAGGAAGGAGTTAATCTTGCATCAGGTCATCCTCCCACCCACTCTTCAAATCTTCTGTAGCAGGTGCTACAAACTCAGAAACACAGAGGCACCAGTTGTGTCCCACAAAAAAAGAGAAGAGGTCCCAGAAGAGGACAAGAGACATCCCTAGATGTGAAACAGGCTCTATCTTCAAGGAGTAGCCGCAAGCAGCTCAGCTCTGTTATTGACATGTAGGATTGTAGGCCCAGTGTTGCCAGATCTTCCAATTCTGCAAAACACAAACTAAAAAAAGCCAAAAGTCTAGGTTAGTAAACAAAAATCTTCTAATCTCTTGGCGACTCATTGAAATTTTTAAAAAATACATTGTAGTCCAAACAAAATACCTTTACAGGTGAGACCCAGCCCACGGACCACCCATTTGCAAACTCTGCTCTTCCAATGCTAGGTGAATGAGTATTCAGGATTTGCCTAAATGTGTCTGATGACAGAGGAGCTCATTACTTACTAATATTTTGATAAATTTTAATTCTTAGGAAGGTTTTATCTTAAATTAAAACATACCTCCTTGTAACTTTCTCTCACCATGTTCCTATAACCACCCACATCCCCTTGTCATCTTAAATGAGAGAACAGTTACATGTGGTCAGTGCCATATTCCTCCCTGGAGTCTGAGTTATTTGAGGACAGTGGCTAAGTCTTCCGTCTCAAAGTAAGGATAATAATAGGCAACATTTATTGAGCACATATGTGCCAGACACTATTCTAAGAACTTTGCAGTTAGTAACTCATTCACCCCTCATGAGAGCCCTGTGAGAGAGGTCCTATTATAATCACATTTCGTAGACAAGAAGACTATGGACAAAAAAGGCTAAATATGTCATTCAAGGTCACATACCTAGTAAGCAGCAGAGCCAGAACCAGCACACAGACGGTCTGGCTCCAAAGGTGATGCTTATAACACTGCAGTGCTTACGAGGATGATCACACTCGTTCAGTAGTTGTTTGTTGATGTGAAATAAGAGAAAATAATACCAATTTCTCTCCTGGAACCTCAAAATGAACAGGTTTCCACAACACCAACATGAGACAGAGATTCCACCATGTGAAAAGATGTAAAAGATGAGAAAGGAGAAAGGACAGCCTTTCACTGTAGCCACGGAGAATCAAGTTAGACACTAAGCAGAGCTTCCTGACGTTGAGGGCTTTGAGCCACTGGGAAAGAGAATATAAAGTTGTTCTTTCTTTCTTTGGAGATTCATTAAAAAAAAAAAAAAAAGAAAGGGCAGACTAATGTTTCCAGGGTGGCTTTTCCACCTAAGGCTGTCCAGAGGCAAAGGCAAGCATTATAAAGAAATGTGGCTGCTGAGACACTTGCCTTCTTCCAATGCCTATTCCTCACAGGTTCTCCCCCGCGAGCATAGAACAGTGATCTTCTGAGCATATGAGCCTACTGGTCTCATGTGGTGATGCATCCCAGATTCAGGTCATTGGGAGTAAAGAGACCAAAGATTCACAGGTCAAATGCTGTATCCTAAAACTATGGTCCCCAAACCCTGTGCCACTGACCAGAAGTGGTTGGTGGCCTGTTAGAAACTGGGCCACAGAGCAGGAGATGAGCAGCGGGCAAGCAAGGGAACCTTCATCTGTATTTAAAGCTGCTCCCCATCACTCGCATCACTGCCTGAGCTCCACCTCCTGTCAGATCAGCAGTGGCATTAGATTCTCATAGGAGCTCCAACCCTACTGTAAACTGTGCAGTCAAGGGATCTAGGTTGCACTCCTTATGAGAATCTAATGCCTGATGATCTGAGGTGGAGCTGAGGTAGTGATGCTAGTGCTGGGGAGCAGCTGCAAACACACATTATCATTAGCAGAGAGGTTTGACTACACAATAAATGTAATTTGCTTGAATTATGCCAAAACCATCATCCCCGCTCCGACCCCAGTCCATGGAAAAATTGTCTTCCATGAAACCAGTCCTTGGTGACAAAAAGGTTGGGGACCTCTGTCCTAAAATACAACTATACATGGTCAGAAATTGACATGGGATATCTAGAATCAGAGCATCTTAGAATGGAAAGGAGCTCAAGAAGTAATCTCGTTTTACCCAATCTCCTACACACAGCAGAAATGCCTTCTACAGCAATGCTACCTACAACAGGTGGGCATTCACCTGTTATCCACACCCACCAACCATAGCTCTTGCATCAGCCTTCACAGCTGCAAAGAGAGGTGAAATGAATCACAGATAGTTGGTGCAGGAAAGTCTCGAGGAAGCCTCAAGGCTGGGGTCAGCATAAGGGGAAGTTAGGGAGGACAAAACACTTGACATGTGATCTACTCAGCAGAACCTTTTTATGCATATCCACAAGGACATGGGACAATTGTGAATAAAGCTACAGGCAGGTGGAGTTTGGGAAATGTGGAGCAACCCATTCTAATCCTGTTGCTGATCTCACTTTTTGTGACACTGTGATAAACTGGATTATTTTCAGTATATTTCTCAGTCCCACTCATGTTGGACTTGACCATGTGACTTGTTTGGGCCGAAGGAAGGTGGGCAGAGCTAATTGTGTAGCAGTTCTGAGCCAAGGCTTTAGCGATCTGGTGTGTTTTTCTCCCTCCCATGTGCTCCAGCCATTCACCATGAGAAGAACCTGCCCCCGTTCCAAGGAGGATGAGGAAAAATAGACCAGATCTGAACCCAGCCCACGCCTTTGGACCAGGCTTAGCCAACCTGCAGCCTAAAGCTGATATGCCCGAACCACCTCACAACCCCATGAGAAAATAATGCTTATTTTTGTAAGCCACCGAGTCTTGGAGCAATTTGTCATGTAGCATTATCATAGCAATAGCTGGCTTATGCAGACCTTTGTCAGTGAACTGGACACCTGCTGTATTTGTCCTCCACCTTCCATTCACCCCTCACCGCCCCTGGATTCCCTCTGGGAACTACCTCCTCTCCTCTTCTCAATCCCTTGCTTTGGGTAGGGCTCCACGCAGGCTCACTTAGGCTTACATTGATGAACCACCACAGATGGGTCAGGAAAGACCTGTGCCCAATGCAATTCTTGCTAGGAATTCCAGGAGAGGCATAGACACCCTTTCCTAGTGGACTTAAGCACAGGAGGGTGTGAGATTGGAAGCTCTGCAGCCATGTGATTATCAGACAGAAAGCACCTCTCTGAGAATGGAGCCAGACAAGAAGAAAGCAGAGCCCAGATGTGGAGAGAGAGAAACCAGGTGCCTACTTTAAGCCCCTGTATGAAGTCATGCTTGGAGGCAAATCTGCCCTAGGGACAGTCCCATGAACTAAAAAAAATCCACTTTAACTTAAGCCAGTTGGGCTGGATTTTTAGTCACTTGCAACTGAAAGATTCCTGACTCTCCCGACATGGCTGTCTTTCAACTAATCAACCCATGAACAAATCTTCCTGGGGCAGCTGTGGTACCCAGGGAACCAGGGGGTACAGAGTGGGGAAAAGGCCTTTACAGTGTTATGAGGGAAAAGCCAAACAACTATAAAAGGTTTAACTAATAGTCCAGGACTCGATAACATGTATTTGTTCTTGCTTAGCAGCATTGGAGGGGGTGTTTGCCACCGGGGCATTTTGGCCAATAGGTGTCCTTCTTTTGACACCTAGAGCAGGACAGAAAGTGGACAGAGGGGTTGGAGAGGAGGCCTTTCTTGACCAGTCTCACCAGGAGAGAGAGGCTGGGATGCTGAGACCCAAGCAGCCATCAGGACTGTCTGGAGACGTCCCCTCAAACTGTCCCATTAAGATGGGCTGAAATCTAAGAAGCCTTGGTACCCACCAAGGTCACTCTGGGAGCCCCCAGCCCCCATACACAGCCATCCAGACCCACCATTAGCCAGTCTTTAAGGCCTCAAGGATTAGAATATCATGGGGACCTGTTGGTTTTTTGGTCCTTTTAAAAGCACCTGTCTACCAGAGATATCCCAGTATTCATGGAAGACAAGAGTCTTTTTGGGTAACTTGGGTCCATATTCTCTTGGAAGATATACAGCCACCAATTCCACATCCTCTCCCCCAGTGACAACTCATGAAACAGGGCCAGGGGCAAGCCCTTAAAAAGGGATTCAAAGATGAAGGTGGTGGCTCACACCTGTAATCCCAGCACTTTGGGAGCCCAAGGCAGGAGGATCACTTGAGGCCAGAAGTTTAAGACCAGCCTGGGCAACACCATGAGACCTCCTCTCTAAAAAAAACAAACAATTATCCAGGCAATGGTAGCATGTGCCTATAGTCCCAGCCACACCAGGAGGTGGGAGGATGGCTTGAGCCCAGTAGTTGGAGGCTGCGATAAGCTATGATGGCACCACTGCACTCCAGTTTGGGTGACAGAGTGAGACTTTGTCTCTAAAAATAATAAAAAAAAGAATTAAAAAAGAATTTTTAAAAAAGATTTAAACATGGTGGGGGAGTAGGGGAGGGTAGACAAAAAATGTTTCCCTACACTATGTGGACTTATGAGGGAAAGATTGTGTAATGGGAGATGGTTGGCTTCTCTTGAATGTACCAGGCAGTTTTTATGCCTCTGTGACTGTGGCCGACGAAGTTCCCTCTGCATGAATATCCTCCCTACCTTGTCTGCCTGCCTGCTCCCGTTCTAATCTGCTTTTGCAATCAGCCCAAGCACCACATCCCCTTGGACACAGTGGTAGGCTGTATTATGGGTCAAGATATTCACAACCCCTTCCCACTGGGGTGATCTTCTGGAAGAATTAGACTTTCTGTTCTATTTATGGCAGACTTAGTCACATGACTTGCTTTGGCCAATGAAACTTGAGTGGGAGTGACCGTATGCCACTTTGGAGCAGAAAGTCATTGCATTCTACCATCTCTATTTTCTCTCTGCCATGAGGTCAGCCAGTCCCATGGAGGGACTGCACCTTTACCCTTGGTCGCAGAATAAAGAGAGTATGAAGTGGAACCACAGGAGAACTCTGGCAGATGTGAATGTGAAAAAGATAAAACCTTTATTGTTTTTTAGCGACTGAGATGCTGGAGCCATTTGTTACTGCAGCATAATGTAGACCGAGCTGACTGATACACTCCCTGGGGCCAATTTCATCAGCTTCTTCCCTTATGTTCTCATTGCAGCTCGTGAGCAATCCAGTTATATTAATGACCTCATTGTGATATCATTTACTATCTGTCTTCTCCGTGGACCCAAAACTCTCCAACACCAGAGCCCATATCATTTCAATTGTGTTCCCCCAGCACCTTGCACAGGCATGGAACACAGTAGGCCCTCAAAAACATGAATGAATGAATGAATGGCCAAAGGATCCTAAAGCTCTGCACTGTCCTTTCCTCTGCAAGGAGTGCAGCCCTCTCCTGAAGCCCGTTGCACATAAATCTGTCTTCAAGGTGACATTAGGTGACAAAATCAAGCCAAGTCAAAAAACAAGCTGTTACTAAACTGTATGAAACAGCTATCCTGAGTAACAAGAATTCTCAGAAGAGAGTGTGGCATGGCGGTATCCTTAACTTTCTAATGTTACCGGCAACCAGTTTTAACATATCCATTAGGCTGCAGCACCAGAGGGACCAGGGGAAACTGAGCCATCTACTCAGACTTCTCTTTGGGGGCTGAGAGATCTTGTTTGCAAGGCAGTTTTAAGGCCTCTCCCTGCCTCTCCGGGTCCAGCTCTTAGATAGCCTCTGTTGCTGGAACCTGAAACTCTCAGCACACAGATCAGAAGCCTGGTCCTGTTGCCCCTCCCCTAGTGAGACTTCAGCCCAGGCGACTGCCTGTTGAAAGAGAGTGCCACAGGTCTGAATCGCAGCCCCAGGCTGGGGGAAGGACAAAAAAAACATGGGCTCTCACGCCTTCCCTCCCTCAGAGTGAGCCAACACCCTCTGTGGCAGGGTGTTACCTAGGGAGGGCACTGACTCTGATTTCCGAGTATCTCTTGCTTTTCATAATATTTATTTTCTCACCCTACCTCTCTCTGTGTGTCCAACACACACCGCCTTATCTGGGACCCTGCGTCAGAAGCACTGTATCCCAGGGGAGGGAGCCCCAGGGCCAGGCCTTGCTGCCCAGTTACCAAGGGCAGCAAGTGCGTCTTCTGGGCGCTCAGCGGAAGCAAACCACAATATTTACCCCAGGGGCCGACACGTGCTGGGCGATCCACACCGAGAGGATGGAAAAGAGCTGGTGTTTTGACTCCATCTCGTCCTGCAGAGTTCCTGTTTGTTTTTCCACTGCGCTGTTCCAAGGTGCACATGGAAGGGGCCGTGTGGACAGTCTGTGTGTAGCCCCACTACCCCACCACACCCCTGTGTTGTCAGCACCCACGGCGACTCCGGAGGTGGGGGTGTGAGGCCCAGAGGAAGACAAGGTCGCTTACAATGTCTCGGGGACAACTAGGTGCAGGATGGAGACACAGGACAGAGTCGTGTGGAGCAGACGGGACAGAGGGGCTGGGCCGGAATGACCAGGCTTGGGGAGCCAGAGCTGGGGAGAGAGGGAGCAGGCAAGTGAGGTGCCCGGCAACCTGGCAGGCCCGAGGGTGGACACGACCAAGGGGCAAGGCCAGCAGCAACCCCCC
>VBSM01001265.1:3847266-3866780 GCA_008086735.1 Cheirogaleus medius | reverse complement strand
AAGCTAAATGGGGCGGGGGCTTGCAGAGTGTCTGTGCGTAGTAGGGGGGGAGGGTTACCGGGCGTAGGGGCTAGGGAGGGTGGCATTGTATGAGGTTAGGGATCGTAGGTGCCTGGTGCCATGTGGCCATAGGGAGGTCAGAGGCCAGTTTTTCTGCTGGCCCTGGTCCTCCCTGATGCTGCATAAATCGAGGTGGTTATCAACAAGTGTTTCTCCTGAGAAGATTAGTTTTGACAGGGACTTCAAGGGGTTTTTTAATCTGGGTAAATCTACCAGAGCTTTATTGTGTGTAACAAAGAGAGTCATTCTTTGTTAGGAAGGAGCCTCGGGAAGAGAGGTGGGTGGATGGAGAGTGGGGGCTTTTGAACATCAGCCATTTGACCTTGGGGGCCAGAGTTCAAATCCTCCAGAGGGCTGAAAAGGTATCTTTATCCCTTCTCCCACCTCCACATCTTTCATCCCGAGCTTTATGTTTAATGGGGAAAATTCAGCGCCTGGTGTTGGCCAAACCTTCTCAATGGGAATTCCATGTGTCTGAGAGCAGGATTTTTTTTTTTTTTTAAATCTAGGGAAGCAGGCAGCACTCTCAGCTGTAGTACTGTATTTTTTTTTTCTCCTGCAAATGATCTTCTAGGAAAGCTGAATCACCTCCACTCTGAAGAGCAGTCACTCCTGGGAGGTGGAACACAAGGTGGGGGAGGAAATGCCCCCCACCATGGTCTTTAAATATAGATGTAGGGGGAACCACTTGAATGCCTGGTTAAAATGAACTTGGAAATATGGGGATGATAAAAGACAAGGGTTCTTTGGACTGGATTGGTTGTTGAGAAGACCACTTCAGTGGCGATGTGATTTTTGAAGGAGTAAGTTAGTGGCTTTTTCTTCCTGGGAGTCTGGCTAGGTCACCAATTAACATGAGAAGGGAATGTCTGTTGGCAGGGGGGTGGGGGATTTGGGGAGGATGCTTGGAAGTTAGAATCAACATGCAGGTGCTACGCCTCCCCCAGGAACTAGAATAACCAAAAGGCAACAAGTACAGATGCACATAGAAATGGGAGGTGACATGTGGGTACAGACCGGCAGTAAACCTGCTGTTAGGATGAAGCATTGTCTAGCTAAAGGGAACAGAGTGCACGGTGACTCCATCCTTAGGACTTGCAGGTGGGGAGGAAACCAGGCCAGCTTGTCTGACACACCGTCCACATCTCTGAAGGTCCTGTTCCATCACTTTTTGGCCAGAGAAAGAAGGGGGATAATCTTTCACAGCCTAGAAGGCTTTGGGTTCCTTGTGACACTCTTCTCAGAAGGAAATTGTTTCTGTTCTTTACTCAAGTCAACAAGTATTTGTCTCCTTTGGATATAAAGGGAGAGGAAATTTGTTATAAGAAAAAATCTGGTTCTGGAAATACAACCATCTCCTCCATAGTCCACCTATCAGTATCTCTCTCTGCTCCCAGCTGTGGTCTCCTGAGGACCAGGTTCCAGAAGGACACCAGCCCAAAATATACTCCTTGCCATCTTTTTCACCCTTGAAAGTGTTTCGTGTCCATCAGCCCCCTGAGATCCATGTAAAAGACCATCTCTGTCAGATTCTACCAGACGTCCAAGTGCATGTCACATGCAGACACATATGTGCAGCATACATGCATATATGGGTGCCCGGGGTTCTTTCCACACATGAGCTCATGAGCACCACACAAGGGAATGGACCTTCTTCCTCTCTGTCAGGTCTGAAGATGCCAGTTGGAAAATGCCACATCCAATTTAGGGGTGGATCTGACGTCCCTGAGTGTATGTGGTGAACCTGAATTTGCCTTGGGTTTCCTCATATTCATTCAGGAGTGTCAGTTGCCCCTTCACGCGACGTTGGAGAGCATTATGGCAGGCAGATGTCTACCCATTTATGGGAAGAATGAAGTCCAGATTTTCTCTTCATCGCCTTGGATGAGTGCTGGTGCTTCTCCCATTTCTCAAAAGAAAAATAAGGAGCAGGGCCACCTATAGAATTTGTGGGTCCCAGTACAAAATGAAAATGCAGAGCCCCTTGTTCAAAAAGCAGGGAAAAAGTGCTGTTCAAGGTACGAGAATATAAAGCTTTTTCCTTTCTTCCACAGTCTCTCTATAGACTTCTCATGGTGTTTTATTTGCTGTTTAATGTCGTGCTAAATAAAAGTTAAAAGTTTAAATTTTTAGCGTGCATTTTACCATTCGTTATCATATTGTGCGATGCCAGTTGTAAATGTAAATATGAGAGCATTTAACTCATTTATAGAATCACCGAAATCACACAACTTCCTATTTCATAGGTTGTACATGAATAAGTATTTTTTTCCTACCAGAACAATGGAAACGGTGAACCAAATGAACGCAGCTGTTTTTATTTAACTCTCAATATGAGCATGTTCTGCCAGCACCATCTACCTTCGGCTTGCTGTTGAGTAGGGAGAGACTGAAAAGAGTAGGAGGCTGGGCGCAGTGTCTCATGTCTGTAATCCTAGCACTTTGGGAGGCCAAGGTGGGAGGATTGCTTGAGGCCAGGAGTTTGAGACCAGCCTGAGCTAAAATGAGACCCTTGTCCTCTCTACAAAAAAAATAGAAAAATTAGCCAGGTATGGTGTCACACACCTGTAGTTCAGCTCCTGGGGAGGCTGAGGCAGGAGGATCACTTGAGCCTAGGAGTTTGAGGTTGCAGTGAGCTATGGTGATGCCACTGTGCCCTAGCCCCAGTAACAGAACAAGACCCTGTCTCAAAAACAAAACAAAACAAAAAAAACTATGGGTTGTGGTTGCTCTATCTTCACCTTTCCTTCTGTCATCAGTTTCAGCATAGGCGGTTGGCAAATCCAGCGAAGGAACACAAGTAAAAAATGAAATGCTAGGGTTCCTTGGTCATTAGTGTTTCTTAGAACCCCACTGCCACCCTTCTGCATTCGACACACCTGGTTCAAACAGAAAGCATGACTGCTTGGCACTGTCAGTGTCCCCATTTACTCATAGACTTACATTCTACTTGCTTTGGGTCTCCCCGAGTTCCCACCAGAATTCTATACTCACGGAGCACTGCCAGGGATTGATGGCACGCATGCTCTCCATTGTCCTATAGACTGCACTTACAAAATACAAGTTCAAAGATAAAATTATTACGAATTTCAAGACAATGACAGTAGCATCTTAAACCAAGCATGGCGCCCTTCTGAGTATAGGACCTTACACAGGTTGCACGTTCGTGAAGCCAGCCTGGATGGGAGGAAGTGAGAAGTAACCCAGATCCCAGGCTGAGAACCGTGCTGTTCATCTTCCTTCAACAAGCGAATAATCCCATCTGCAGCAAAAAACCTTAGCTGCCCCCATTTTTGATCCATTGGGACTTTCTTCTCTAACCAAGTCCCACTCTGTGAAAAGTCTACCACTTCCTGGTGACAGTGTCACAGCTGTGAAGAGAAAATTCATCTGCTGATCTCTTCTGGGTCCGCTGAAGCCTTGAGTTAGAGCCCAGGCCTCGGAAATGAAGCATCAGCTACAATCCCCACCTACCACTTTTGAGCTGGGTTCCATCAAGCAGATCTGTACTTAGGTTTCACCATCTAAAATTAATAAAAATAATAGCTTGCTTCATGAATAATTGTGCTAATCATTTAGTGCTTATTAATTATTATTTATCTCACCACTGCTTTGAAGTCTGCCCAGGGATCCCCTGGCCCAGAATAGCAGGTTCTCAGAAATTATTAATACTTGGCAGTAAACTCAATTGATGTTGATGTGGAAGAAGTAGGTCTTCAGGCTTAAAGAGTCAAGGAGAAGACAGTCCTATATTCCTGATGGACCCAATAAAAAGAGAATTTTTCCTTCCTTCATCAACTGCTTACCTGCTAAAGAGCAAAGCTAGAGGGCATCTTAGAGCTATGTGAGGTGGTCTAGTGTGGAATTAAGATAGCATTAAAAATGCATCCAACCAAGAGAAGGAAGACACTGTTGACCTTCCATCCTTAGTTCAGGGACTTTGAGAGTTGTGTTTTTCAGGCTTTATGTAGCTTTCCTTTCTTGTCTGGTCCTTTGGGTGACAGCAATGCCCTTTTGTAAAATAGTTAGCATGGCCTAAGCTACTGAGTGTACCTAGAAAAAGGAGGAAAATGAATTACTCTTGTTTCTCTTTTATATAACATTTACTAGACTTGGAGGCTGCTACAGTGACAGGCTAGTGAGTGGACTGGAAGACCAATCAATGACTAATTATTTACTGTTTATAAATGAGCCTAACACAGTGCGTGCTTGACCCATGGTGGGTGTTTAATAAATGTTAGCTCACTCTGAGTATGTCTCATTACTGTGACAACATATTATGGTGACAGAGCCATGGATTTGGCAGCAAACTATGTAGGTTTAAGCAACCAAGTGGATTTATGATCTTGGGCAAATTGTTTGGCTTCTTTGTGAACTGCTCACCTCACCTGAACAATTTGAGCATTCACATCATAATACCTACCCCACAGAGTTATTTTGAGAATGAAATGAGAAATGAGGTGGCTGTCAGGTACATATGTAATATATGTGTTTTGTGCACATGCGTGTGCACAAAGGCAGATGTTAAAATTTTTAAAAATCTGGCATTCCTCTCTTTCCTATATTACTCAGCAATAGAAGTAGGCACAGGCCTCTGATAGGCTGAGTACAGTATAACATCCTGAGTACAGTACAGTACAGTACAGCATCCTGAGTACAGTATAACAGTGAGTAGTTCAGGTTTTGCAGCCAAACAGACCTAGGTTCAAATCTTGGCTCCTATATTTGGTTGGTTATGTGACTTTTGATAAGTTATTTAAGCCCACTAAGCCTGTTTCTTGACACTTAATGGATACCTACCTCAAAGAGTTGCTGTGATGATTTATTGAATTGATATTTGCAAAGGACTTGGCACAGTCCCTGGCATATACCAAGTGTCTAATATATTACTTTTGTTTTCTGTTGTTACTATTATACCTTTGGCCATTGGTGGGCCCAGGGAAGCATCAGCAAAGTGACTTGAGAACATCTTCTCATGAGGTTTGGTTTGGGGTGGCACTTCCACCATATGCCTTTCTTACTTGGGAAGGTTCTTTCTTTTCTGAAGCTAGCAGAGTACACATACACAGGGACTCCTCTTGGGAGATCTAGGTAAAGTCTCTCTTCCCCATACCCTACTGAAGCCAAAGGATTGGCTGTCCATTGACCCCCACCAAGCAAGGGACAGGCCTGGGCAACTTCCCTGGAGAATTCACTGCCACTCAGAGCTCATTAACTGTTTTATCCCAAGCCTGAAAGAGGAGACATCCAGGTAAGAAAAAAGGGAGCCAGGTCTCAACCTCAAGAGTATGGATTTGAGAAGGTCATCTGCATTTGACTCACAGGAGCCTAAAGTCAAGACCTGAGTCTTCTCTCCACTGAGGGAGATGTTTCAAGTCCTCCTTGGACTCTGTGAGAACCCTTAAGTGATTCCTTGGAGGCAGGTATTAAATATGACTATCTACTCCTCATCCTGATCTTTAGTTTCAATGACCTTATTCCCTAGTGGAGAACAGAATAAAGCAATCCCTCACCTGGTCCTTATGGTCTCTTTACAATTGGAAACTCAACAAAAGTTTCTAGAGGGTCGACCAGATAGAAGCTCAAACGCTAGGTTCTGAGGATCCAGTGGTAATTAAAACACCAATCCTGCTTGCCACCATGGCACGCATAATCCAGAGGATGAAAGAGGCCTTTAATGGTCCACATTTTTCTTTTGGTGAAACCCTTACCAATACTGGATTCTTACACAATTATAAAGCCCTTTCACGAACCATAAGCCACCATCAGCTCCCTTTTTCTATTCCAAACGTATCTGTCCTATGTCCCATTCTATTAGGAATCCTTTCATTCACAAATTTATGTGTGTTAATTGGTGTAGATGTACCAATTGGGAAAGATGGACACGTTTCATCCATTAAGATCCAGATTTTCAGTTGTAGAGATCCTGGTAGTATTTGGTGAGGAAACCAGGCTTTTATGGCAGTCCATTCTATTAGAAGCCCATGGACTTATTATGGTAGAGTTCATGGGTCACAGAACTACAGGACTTACCCTGGCCACCACATCTTGAGTATTAAGAACTACAGAGCCAGCAAAGACCTGCTCTGCAGGGAGTAGCCTCAACCTAGCCTCAGTCTGGGGCAGGAGTTAGGATCCCAACTCACTAAAAGGTTATTTGCTTCTACTTGCTTTTCTATATTTGCATGAATTTGGAAAACAGAAATGGTTCGGGGAGGTGATATAAAGCATAAGGGAAGATCAAAATAGCCACTATCCTTCCCTGAAAACTTCTTTAGCCACTTCCGCCAAGTAAGTTTCTCTTAGTCTACATTAACTTGCTGGTTTATAAGCTCTCAGATTTTTAAAAGCGCAACCACCTGTATTTGCAAGTTGTAGCATGTTGAAGGCAGATCCCTGGTGAGGGCTTGGTGCATTCCTATCAGGGCCTGGAAGAAAACTAGACCACAAATCCATAATCGGAATGATCCTCTCCTGTGCATGAGCCCCAAATCCTATCAAAACATTAGTAATTCTCCCGAGTTATAATCCAGACCAAAGTTGTGTTTTGGTTTGTAACCTAATGTACTATTTCAAACCAATTGGAACCTATATATTTGCTAATACTGGTGGCCAAGAACAGCAAGTTATTCCATGAATCAGAACATGTGGTGCTAGCTCTAGAGGTGAGGGGCTGAGGACAGGCCAGGGTAGGCCTGAGCACAAGTCCTCTCTTCTTCCTGGAGTCAGTAGCTCTCAGGTTCTTCCAGGCAGTAGCTCCTTCATTGTTTCTGTTCCATGTCATCTGAAGCCCATGTTCTCACTGGACAGCTTCCCTCTGTTGACTTTAGAAAGTGGAAGATTGGTAGGAGTAGCCAAGCTCCTTGAGGAATTGAAGGCAGGGTCTTTGCCATCTATGATTAAGGAGAGGTGCCTCCTGTGATGTTGGCTATACAGCCTCTGCTTTCCCTAACTAGTCCAAGCCCCAGGAGACAATGCTGACCCTTAACCAGAGGTGGGCGAACAGAGCCCAGCAAAGTTACAAATAAGGGCAGATGGAGTGATGGCTTATAGCTGCTGATAAAATTCATTACTTGGCCAGGCACAGTGGCTTACACTTGTAATCCCAGCACTTTGGGAGGCTGAGGTGGGAGAATCACTTAAGGCCAGGAGTTTGAGACCAGCCTGGGCAATATAGTGAGACCTCATCTCTACAAAAAATAAAAAAAATTAACTAGACATGGTGGTGCACACCTGTAGCCCTAGCTACTTGGGAGGCTGAGGCAGGAGGATCCCTTGAAGAGTTGGAGGTTGCAATGAGCTGTGATCACGCCACAATGATCACGCATTCCAGCCTGGGCAACAGAGCAAGACCCTGTCTTAAAAACAAAAAATCCATTACCTATCCCCAGATTATCATTCTCCATGGTAGTTCCCAAATAGTGTCTTTTCCTTTAAGGTGTAGGACCTAAAGAATTATACTCTTAAACTAGGCCCCAGCTGTCAGTCTTCCAGCTTACTCCAAATTATGAAAGTCCAGTGCATTTCCAAAGATGTAATGAGTCCCTTTCGTTCTGTGTGGCTTGGCCAACTTAGAGTGGGAAAAGGATGTAAAATCCTTCATCCTGGAGGTAATTTTTTCTTCCTGAGACAGGTTGCACTTGCCCTACAGGAATGAGACAGTGGAATGAGAAGGAACATCAGATGCTTCCATAGGTCCTGGTTGAGGCATAACAAGGTGTACCCCACTGCTCAGGTTCCCCTGACCCTTTAAAACTTCTCCCAACAGTGAATGGAACTCCACTATTGTCTGTTCTGGAGAACCCAGCCAAGGCCCAAGGAGGGCAGCTCTGTATATCAGAATACCAGCTACTACATTTAACAGCTCTGTTTGACTTTGGACAAGTTATTTAACCTCTCTAAGCCTCAGTTTTTCAACTTTAAAGCGGACATTGTAATAGGAACTGTTTCATTAATGACTGAGTGGGATAATGTATACAAACCTCTTAGCACAGTACCTGAAGTTAGTATATACAGTACCCAACAAATATTAGCTGTTGTTACTCTTGATATCATGCTAGCAGAAAAGGGAAGCAGAGCTCTCATCAAACATTTTTAACCTTCCTGGATGACAAGACTTTGCCTTATTCTGAGTTCCTTCTGGCTGTGCATCATTCTGTGAGTTGGTGAGCCACAGAGGCTTCTGAGTATCCTACAAGAAACGAAGCCACTGCTAATTGAAATGAGGCAGTGAGCAAATGTTAATTGTAAGAAAGACCAGAAAGATCTCCCATCATGTCTTGGGGCTCCTACTATTGCATTGATTAAAACCGTGAGCCAGAAAATAAGTGTGAAAAAAAAAAGGTCTGTGCACTGATAGGTAGACCAACTGGTTGACCTAAGTACTCTAAGCAGGGAAGGAGCTGCGGGAAAGTTTTGTTCAGAGTCTTCATAGAGTCCATCTTGCACCTTTCTGCGGCCATACTAGGTCTTTTATCAGAGGATTCCACGTCCATCATTTAGTTTATCCGATATGTGCTTCTAAAGGCTCCTGAGAGCAGGCAATGACTATTTCCTTCCCCCTGCTGCTGTTAAATGGGATACACAACTAGCTGATGCAAATCTTTTTGGGAGAGGAGTGATGTCGAGGCTTCACGACTCTTTAATAGCAATTTTATAGGAAGGTCCTTTAGTGGCTGTGACTCAAGCTAGAACATATTCAACATGCCAAGGGTGGGAGAAGTGTTAGCTTCCATCTCAGCCCCAGATCTCCTGGGATCGGTCTCAGTAAGAACTAGTCCTTCTATTCCAACTTGCAAATGGAGCTCAAGGGTTGAACCTCAGCATGGGATTCAAGATGTCTCTAAAGTCCAACAACACCTGGGCTTTATTAAGGCAGGACAGGGTCCAGGTCCTTTACTGAGGGCTCCAGTTTGCTCTAAGTAAAAGATTTCTAGTGTAGAAAAAAATCCTCTGGCCGCTGGGCAGAGATTTGTTTTATGAGAAATGAAGGGAATGTGGACCAGAGAATGGTTTTACTCTGGAGCTCCCTCTACTGGCTCTTTGATAGAAATGCCATAGCAGTTACTCCGCCCTGCCCCGAGGGCATCGATTTGAAACATCTGAGCATCTTGGTACCTTGAAATAAGGAGAAAACAGGTGTCCTGAGGCACAGGCAAGATGAAACTCCAGATGTTGGTTTCTTCTGCCTCCCTGATAATTTCATCTAATGTTTATTGGGTGCCAACAGGGTGCTAAGCATTTTATTTGCATTATTTCATTCACCATAAGCCCCACGTAGCAGGGTTTTGCAAATGAGGCAGCTGATACCTAAAGAGATTATATAAGTCCCTGGTGTCACCAGAGACTAGACCTCCTTAGTGACCCTCATCATCTTTATGATTCTTCTGAATGACAACTCAAGAAAAGCAAGAACCAAGAAACAATGTGAGATTGGAGGTGGAACTTGTTCTAATCACCTGATATAAACAGGTTGTGCTGGCTCTGAAATTGCTCTATAAACTTCCTGGGACCTAGATAATTTCAGTTCTTTTTTTTTTTAAGTTCAGCTTATGAGGCAATTAATGACATGGCAATGCTTGTCCAGTCTGTGCTCTCACTGTGATACCAACTGTGAAATGAGAGCCAAAGAAAGCAGAGTAACTACCACAGTGACTAAGAAGAATTCCCATTATGGAGATGAGGCCTTTTCAAATTTGTGCAGCATTTTCACACCTATTCTTCTAAAAATAAAATCCCATGATGTAGGTAGGGCATGTAGCAGCGCACACATTTTATAGGTTGGGAATTTAAGATATTGAGTGCCTGGTTCCAGGTTTTGGTTACAGGCAAATGGCAGAATCAAGACCAGAATGGTCACTGTCAGGTTAAGTTCTGACTTTCTGGTTGGTGTTGGTTGGAACTGAGGTCTAGGTTGGGCTTTTTAATTATACAAAATAAAGATTGTGAAACTACCTCCTTAAATCTGTATGTTTTACCTACAGATCCTTTCCTGAGTTGCTCCTTTCCCTCTTTGGGTTGGTTCATCATTGAACTCCCTTGAAATGGAGCCATTTGGGAATTAGGAATTACACAGCCACTCGTCTTTTCACTGTCGGTCTCTCACCAGTCCATATTTTAGAGGTATCTGGGCTCCTGGGAGAACCTCAAATATTATTTCAGTTCTCCTGTACTATGTGAAGATGTAAACCTTTTCACCTCACCAAGGAGAACCTCAAAGCATTTCCATATTGGTTCTTCTTGGGGAGTTGAGATGTGGGTAAGTAACAGGATTCCCATTCCTGTACTGGGTGGGGTTCTGGTCTCCAATTTTACTGCCAATGTTTCTCTAAATCTACACAATGGGTTGGTGGCTACACTTGATATTATCCAGCTCCCTGACCCCTGACTAGGACCTCCCATTAGCTGTCCCTTCCTCTAAAGGCAGAGTGATGTCATAATGGGTCAGAATGGTCCCTGCTGGTAGCACCACGGAGATAACAAGAGCAGACTTTCTGCAGTGCCTCCTGAGTGATTGATTGGGTTGTCATTGTCTAAACAGAGCAGCTGGGTTAAAAATATTTGTCCACGATGTAACCTCCTGGCCCTGAGCTACGGCTGGAAGCAGCTCTTTCTGGTTTGACCTGTTAATACCACAAACTCCACTTTGCCAGAAATGTGACTTCTTGATGAATAGTCGGTCCAAACCTGCCAATTTGGAGTGAACTCATATTTGCTCACCTGCTGGTAAGACCCTTTCCCCAATTGCAGCCTTGAGCATCTGCCCCTTGTAGTCCTCCCATCCCCAGGAAAGCCAAAATATAGCCCCTGCAGAGAGGGAGGGGAGAGCCAGGAACTAAACGCTCACAGGGAATTGTGAGTGATGGAATGTGGATTGCTGACACCACGTCCCTTTCCTCTTGCTTGTTGTAGGAGCGCCAAAGACCAAGAGGAGACCAGATGAGTTTTCAAAGCAGTCCTCACACACCCAGGACACACCTCATCCTTTGCCTCGCGCTTTCTGCAATGTTGCTGCTCACGTTCATCTTCCTGCTAACCCTTGCCATAATAATCCCTTCCTGACCACCATCCCTTCTCCATTTACCACCCACTTAGCTCCTTCTCTGAGGTGCCCCTCTTATGGGCAGTGGCTTTAGTCTCTGTTTGGCAAGTTCCCCTTTAAGTTATATCCAGATGCCTGACATTAGTTTCCCTCTTTCTTATCCCTGCCTTTTGCCAAACTCGGCCAAACACTCAGCCCCCTGGTCAAGAAACCTATAGCAAATCCTACTTCTTACAAAATGAAGTTACTAGACATTCTACCAGAGCAGTCACACTCAATGAAGGGGCCCAAGACATATCTGAGTGTGATATTATTGGAATCAGATGGAAAAAACAGAAATTCCTGAATCCCAGTCAGATACAGTGAAAGAGCTTACTCATGACTGTTTGGACTGATTGAGAATGTGGGGGTAGGAGGAGCAAGAACCTCAGAATTGGATTACCCCTAAATACAGGATGGAATCATCTCGATTTTTTTTCCTCCAATTAAATTTGCATTTCATTCACCACATTGCAATGGCTTCACTCTAGACATTTTCATTCGAGACCCAAGTCTTCTCTTCATGGGTCCTGAGCCACAGGTTCCTGGATGGTGAGGTAAGTGGCATTTGCCGGCACTGTGGAGGGTAAAAGACCAGTGATGATGAGTCAGATCCACCCTGTTAAGCCCTAAGATTTGTCCTCTATTGGTCCCTCTTGACTCAAATGTCCTTCAGGGATCCCCAGCCCAGCCATAGATGGTAGTCCAGCCTCACAATGCTAATCTAGACCTGTGCAAACAAAGCAGACCCTGAGGATTGACCAAACTAGGGTTTGTTGATGTCATAGCACTCTCTTTCTCAAAGGCAATCACTACAGAAATGTGGCTTTCTGAAAACCCACTATACCTAGAAAGTATATTTCTTCCCCCTACCCTTTTCTTTCTACCTTTATGGGTAATCTAGGACGGAAGAAAGATGCCAGGTTTTCACATGTGAGCTGAAGGTCTCTCTTCTCACTGACAAGATTCAGATCCAGTTCATTATTTAATAGCTTTGCTAATAAGTACAAAAAACTGGCCAACCCAGCAGATACAGTTAGTCCATTCTTCCTCTATGTTCTACAGCCTCTACTGGGAATTAAGGAGATGCAGTTCCCATTCTTTACTCTTGGCCAGTCAGACATAGTGATCCAAGCTTAGTATATTAGCAGCTACTGGCAAGACTGCTTTAATAGTGAGTGGATAAAAGGTTCTGCCAATTCAGACCCAGTATACCCCCAGGAATTTATAACTGAGCTCTCTCTGCCTGCTGAATTTAGGTGGGGTAGACAGTTGTCTATCAACTACAAGATAAAGGCTAAACTCATGCAGGTATCACTAAGCATCCCTTAGATTGTTCTTTTCTCCCTATGGTCCGTGCTTTTCCAGCTCTGAGACTTTTCTAGCTTGCCTCTGCTAAAGTACCCTGCAATCTTGAGTCCCACCCCAGCTTGCCCCTTCAGCCTCAGCCTCCTATCATATGCTTGCTCTGGCTTCCCTGTCTTTGCTTAGATCCTCGTCATGAACCCTAATTAGATATTATTCCTCAGTGACTCTCTAGGTCCTCATTCTCCCAAATATGTGAGGCATGGGCTAACCTATCATCTGGTTCTCCAATGTGTTCAGTGGCTAGAATTGTTTGTGGGGTGGGGGTGAGGCATTTGAAAGAGTATGCTCCTTGATAATGGAGTTATACAAAGAACAGATATTATCTTAACTGTTCTGAAGTTGAACAATGTAACTACTTTTGGTGAACAGAGAGTTGGGACTATTTTGAGTTGCTGATGGCAACCAAAAAAAGGAGGGAGTGGAAATCCAGTGACTTTCCTCTAGCTTTCACTGGTCCTTAAAAACATGCACCCTCAAACCTCCAAATATGCTGGCTTTTAAGAAGTGTTTCCCAAGACTGAATGTACCTCTTGATCAGGGTAAGTGACAAAACTATGTTTTTAACAGGGAAAAAGGATCATGGAATAACTGGTATTATGCGTACTGTGACTTATCTGCCCACACCATGCTAATGGCTCAGCCTGTAAAGTTTTCATAATCAGGAAAATAATCAGAGATGCCAGTTTCTAAAGGAATGAAGAAAGACGAGGATGACTAGCTAACTCAAGGTGCAGATTTGCTGCTGTTCTCACCTTAAGACAACTTTCTTGGTAGACCAGGGAGTTCCCAACTTCTCCCTAGTGCCAGCCAAGGGGCTTCCTCAGTGGGAGTGGAAACATTTTTAGGTGCAGCAGCCTGAATGGACGTGAAGGACATCAATGACCATCACTGCATCTCCACTCCAAACTGTCTGGTTCCAGACAAATCCCTCGAGTTTTGGATAAAGCTAAACCAGATGGAGCTTTCCTTGAAATAGGAGAGAGGAGTCTCTTCTCATAGGCAGATAGCCTTGCACGGGGAGGGGGGGCATGTATTGGCTAAAGGGCTCCTTAGGAGAAATAAGTCAGTTCATTATTCAGAAAGTATTTGAGGTCTATGGCCATACCACTCTGAACACACTTGATCTTGCCAGAAAGTGTTTGGGAAAGTCCCAGACACCTCCAACTCCAAATGATGGCTAGAACTGGAATATTAAAGACCAGAGACTGGAATGGAATAGAGGCAGCACGATGGAGTTGTGTGGGCCTGAGTGTTGGAGCCACACAGACATGAATTTGATCTGATTCCTAGTTTTTTGGAGCTCTAAGACTTGTAGACAAGTTGCTTAAACTTTCTGGTCTCCATTTCCTCAGCTTTAAAATAGGAAAAATAATAACTAATGTTTTCAGAGTGATTTCTATGCTCAACAACACTATGGGGTAGATACCATTATTATAATGACACCTATAGAATTGCCTTAAGGACTGAATAAGGCCATTCATGTAAAAATGCCCAGCACAGTATCTGGCATATAGTTGGTGCCTGAAAACTATTGGTTTCTTCTCTCTCCCTTTTCCTTAGGCCAAAATAGTTGTGCTTCCTGATCAAGACACCTTCAAGCAAAGAGATATCCCTTTCCCAGACTTCCTCCCTGATTCCCCTTGGTTGATTTCCTGGGAGCTGGGCGTTTTTCCTCCTCCAGACCCAGTACTTTATCTACTGGCATTTTTCGTGGTGATTGAAGAGGAGACAATAGACACAGGCAGGACGTTTCTGGGCTTCACTGACCTTGAAAGAGAAGAGGCTCAGTTATTTTCAAGGGCTGCGTGACAAGCAGCCTACTCCCACGGGCCCTCTGGGGGGGCATTAGGGGAAACGAGTCCGCCTCGTGCGTGGGACGCCCAGGGATGGGCTGGCAGCGCAGAAGGCAGTTTTCATCTTGGACAGGTTCCACATCGGTCTATTAATTGCCTGGGTCTTTAGCCTGACTGCTCAGACAGGAATTGGGCACCACAATCCTCAGCAAAGGATGGTGGGATAGCTCGGGAAGCCAAGGTCACCATCTCCAGCCCAGACATGCATCCAAGGACCTGACTGAGGAGTAGGGAAAATGGAGATGCTGGCTATGGAGGGCTAACTTTCTGCAAATTATCTCTGCTGAGCTTCCCAGCCCTGCTCACTCATTCCAAGCAGTCAGCTTGATTATGTAGCAAGACAGAAACAAGGCAGAGAGGCGCCCTCTTCTGGGAGGGAGGAGCAAAGACACTGAATTCACCAGGCAGCTGGGGTTATATTCGTATAATTTTGGCTGCTGCCTTAAAAAGTTCTGATGTTCAGAGCCTGAGTACAATTCTTCCATTTCCAACTCTACCTTATTTGTTAAGGCTGTGTTCAAGGTTTTCTTAAAGCTGCTAGTGATCGTAAATAATTCTGTCTTGGTCTCAACATCAGACACAATAACACCCAACCACCAAATATAACATAGAAAGCAGGTTACATTCTAAATTCCCTCTTCTCTATATAGTTTATACAGTCCACATAGAAACTATATAACTTACGTGAATGTGCCCACATACATAAATTTATGCTTACACACACCTAATCTCATATCTGAAAACATACTTACTCTGTGCTTTTAAAAACATGCTTAGCCTGACATTTTCATTAATCCAAGATGACTTCATTGAAACGCTACTGGTGTTTCCTGTCTGTCTGGCCACATCTGATGACCCCATGTGATAAGCCATCTTCAGTGCAAGGACCAGGGCCGCCTCTGTCTCATTGATATTTCTCCTGACTGCACGCCTCCCACTGCAGCAACACTCTCACATGCATACATACATGCATCTGTGGAGCTAAAAATAAACAGCCGTTGATGGGTTGCCAGAGGGTGTCCTCCGTACTGAGCAGACGTCCTCTGTCTCCCTTTCGTAGGCACGGCTTAAGCCACAGACAGAAATTGAGGATACTGGACAGGCTTAAGCTTAAACCAAAATCTCCAAGGCAAGTTACAAAGGCTAGGAGGGCCTGAAGAGGGAGATGTGATACAGGCTGAGCCCTGAGATCATTCTCTCCCAGGCCCTGTGCCTCAAATCCGAGCGCTAACCTCTGGAAAACTGTTTACTGGCATCAAGGAAAACCATTGTCAGGGAAAGTTGATAATTAGAGTTAAGAAAGGAGATAAACCATGCATCCAGCCACGGCTGTAAATAGCTCTCTGCTTTCTGGTTTTTTTTTCCCTTCTCAGGGCAGAGGTTATGCCAAGTGGGTCTGGAATGCTATGTGCATTAGGGGAGGGTGATTTGTGCACATGTGGTTTTGTTCAGATCTTCCAATCTGCAAGAATTCTCCCCACCTCCATCACTCCATCAATCAATAAATCCTTTGTCATGCTGAGGTGTGGCATTTCTTCTGCTGAGAACCTCAGATTCAGACACATTCTATACACCCTGAGACACACACACACACACACACACAGACTTTGTCACCCTCATGAAACAAGCTGCATTCAAATTGGGTTAAAAATAGCACTAATCCATTGAGCTCATTTTTTCAGGGACCTTTTTTTAAGTAGAAAAAAAGATCTGGTCTTTGAGATGGAGAAAGGGTAAACGTCACCTCGCCTTAAAAAGTCCTGATAATGTCGCTGGAGACTAAGCATTTGCAGTCTTTGTTGAATTTTTTCCTCCTCCTACCATTCAGCAAAAGTTGTTTATTCGCTAATACCCTGCCATGTGGGTATTTATAGAGGTGGGTTTCCTCCTAGGGTGGCGAGAAGAGGGAGAAGCTGCGGCAGCAAGAAGCCCCGACCCTCCCCTCTGGGTGCTCTCCACCGCCAGCACGGACTCCTCGGAGGCCGAAGGATTTGTGAATCAGCTCCTCCCTTCCCCCACACAGGGGAGCCCCTAAACGGCTGCTGGCCATTTGCAAAGGGCTGGATACGTGTGTTTAATTGCAGGCTTATTTGTTCCTGCTCTAGGAGTCTGTCCGTCTCCCTGTAACTCGGATCATTGCTCTCTGGGAAGCTGTAGCTGCCTGATTCCGTGGGAGACCAAGCAGGATGCGTGGGCGCAGGAAACAGAAGAAGGGAAAGAAGGAGGGAGGGAGAAGAAGGGAGCAGGACAGAGAGCGGGAGCCTTAGAATCTGTTATTTGCGTCACTGGAGGAGCCGGGGCTATCTGCCCGGCAAACACACAGAATTAATCCGAGTTATAGCCATAGCTGTCTCTGCTACAGTGGCCAGATGCGAAAGGGCGGGGAAAGGACACGCGCTGGAGTCTGTGTACAGCCGAGTTTGCACCCGGCGGCGGGGGACGTTTGGGGAGGGGGCTGTCCTGCGGGGCACGCCCCTGGGGGCCCCCACACGCCCGATGCAGACTAGGCTGCAGCCTTCTCTGCAGCTGCCCAGCCCAAGCCTGGGGTGGCGCCCGCCTCGGCCGCCTCGCTTGCTCAGTGGCTGCGCCGAACACAAAGCGCTGTCTCCGAGCAGAAGCCTCTTCTGGGCTGAACCAGACCCACCAAAGAGGAGAATCTGCACGTGACGTCAGTAGCTGATGACTGACGCAGGCTGGCAAAGGAGACTCAAGGCGGCTGCTCCCGCTGCCTTCATGAGTCTATTTTCTCCAACCCCCTCGTAGTGAATTACTAGAACGCAAAACACACACAGAGACACACATATGCAGCTTTCAAAATATACATTTCCAAAGGCGGTGTGTTGCAAACACAACGCGATTTTGCAGAGCGTGTGTGGGAAACGTGGGAAGGGTGCAGATGATTTTTTTCCCCCTGATTTGGGAATCTCCATCGTTGACAGCATTAGACTCTAGCGCTTTCCTGGGAAGCTCTGCTGAGGAAGGGGCTAAGCACTCCCCCTTTCCCCAGCATGTAGGGAGTCTGGTCAATGGAGACATGCAGCTCTAAGAATACAACCACTCCAACGCCTTCTGCTCGGGGAGATTGCGAGGAGCTTGCAACAGGCAGAGGCAGATGGGAGTTAATGGGAGGGAGGGAGAATATAAGAAATATTTGGGTGTTTTGCTTTGAAAAACATCCTCTGCAGTAATGCAAGTGAGTCCGCTGGTGCAGAAAAAAGTGAGGAGGGGGCGCTTAATGCACATTTAATGTTTTGGACGTAACGTTCCAGCGAAATGCCTTTGTGTGTGGAGGTTTTTTCAGTACTTGCTAAAAATAGCATCAGGGTTTGATCGTGTTCCAGAAATAGACCGAGGGCTGTACTGGGATAAAAAGCCAGCGCGGGTGGAAGAAAACCTGGACATCACCGCATTCCTCCCCCCACAACTATGTCTGGAAATTAATTGTTGGATTTTTCCTCTCCTCTCTCCTCTTTCCACCACTTTCTCTTTCCTCCCCCTATGTTTCTCTTTCTCTCTCTTAAGGAGTTCCCGTTTGGGTAAGTAATATTATGTCATGTGCATGCCGCAGACTGTGAGTATGAGCTGACGCTTACTTTGTGCATGCTCTGGGTTTTTTGGCTGCCTTTGTACCCCTTTCTATAGAGAAGAGTGGGACTGAGTAGGGGGTAAGGGGCATAGCTGTGTGTGTGTGTATATATATATATATATATGATGAATTTGGGGCTGCATGCAAAGGAACCGAGAGAGGGAATTCTTGCAGAGCCGGGAATCACCCTGACGAATCTCTGAATCAATAGCTGCTGCAACTCTCTTTCTCATTATGGGTCGGCGCTGTTGAGCTCGGTTCTCTCGATGGCCCCCCTCCCCTCCCCATTTTCTCTGTCTTAAAGGGTGGCTAGACACGACTTAATGGGCCATCTCTCTGGGAGATTAACGGTGCAATATAGATTAAAACTGCATGGAAGGAGCTGGGTAAAGAGAGGTAAAGAGTGGAGAAAATCTCTATTCCTTTGACAAACCTCTCCGCTCGCTCCGGTCCGGGAACCCGAGGACCGCGACCCAGGTCCGACTGGTCCGGCACTCGGTTGCTGTCCATCGAAGATAGGTGCTGAAAATTCCTTGGTCCTCAGTGAGTTCAGTTCTGAGCGCCAGGGGGCGGGGTTGGAGCCAGCAGCAGTTAGCCCCGCCCTGAATGCAGAAGAGGGATACGGGAAGGAGGGGGTTAAGGATGTTCAAAGGGGATAGTCGTGACTTCGGTGAGAGCTTTGGGGAAAGGAGGGGTAAGTGGGAAGGAAAGGAAAAAATTTAAAGGAGGGGGAGTGAAGTGTTAGATTCGAGGATGAGCCAAGGCCCAGCGTTCCAGGAATGGAAGGCCAGTGGCTCACCGGCTTTCCCTGCAGAGGCCAGGCACTCTCTGGGTCTCCATTTCTAGGCTTCCGTACCTTCCCGCCAGTGGGTTTGAAATATTTCTCCCCGGTGATGGTGATTCTCAAAATAAGAGGCTATAGGTTGCTTTATTCGGACCCTCATTCCTTCCCACTTCTTACCCCACCCCCACACACCTACATTCTGCAATTCCCAGGAGGTGTGTAAGGTAGTGTGTTATGGCATTTTTCTCATTATTCCCCCTCCCTTCGCGTCCTAGTCATAGAAGCCCAAAATGAGTTGGTGGAATGAGCGAATTAGAAGCCAAAGCCCAGGAGTTACTGGTGCGATGCGCAGAGAATCCAGGCTTGGAAACATCACGCCGTACCTTAAAGCCAAAAGCCAAAGGGTTCCAAACCAGCTCCAAGGGAAACTGGGGAGCAGATGTTCTCCAAGTTGCCAAATGTTACTGGGGAAACCATCAACTCCCTAGGGTTGTGGGCTCGACCCAGACTGAGATTCATTGCGATCAGCTCCAAACACTTTGGCCGAACCTGTGGCCAGACAGGTGAGAGGGAGGAAGGTTCTCAAAGGCGAGAGAGGGGATGAATCTCACGCGCACACAAAGACATTCATACTGATTAACTCCTTGGAGAGGAATAATAAAAATGCATCCTTAAACTGCCCCACAGAATGAGCTGTAGATGATGAGGGAACTGAAGCACTCTTGCAGATCTGCAGTAGGCTGTGTGCATACAGGAATCATATATATATATATATATATATAT
>VBSM01001265.1:3824293-3847166 GCA_008086735.1 Cheirogaleus medius | reverse complement strand
ATGTGAGCTCTCTTCTGATTGGTGGGTGACGATTTTAGTCCGCACCAATGAGCTGGCGGCCTCGTCTGTATTTATTTAGTGCTCTGGGGGAGTTTTTCTCTTTACGCAGCGCCTGTAGTCACGGCTGGAACCTCGGCTAGGGGACTAGGAGGGATAAGAGGGGATTGGGGGGGAATCCGAACTGTACCTGTTCAGAGATCCGCGACCTTGCAGCTTGGGGGCTGTCAGAACCCTGATCGGGGAATGGGATGATAGGACAGACAGGCGGAAAGGCTCGGGGTGCTGGGGCGACCGGAGAGGGGTGGAGGCTGGGCTCCCAGATACCCGGTCCCCCTCCGCGGTCCCCTTCTCGCCCTCAACACACTTCTCTCGGGGCTGTGCCGGGCTGAGTTGGGGGATCGCGGACGGTCTGGAGAAATGGAGGAAAGGGTCCGGGTACGCGGGGAGGGGCGGGCGGCGCGCGGGGTGGCGAGGCTGAGCCGCGATGGAGCGCGCTGGGGAGACCCAGCCTGCTCGGCTCCGGGGTTCGGAGACATCCTGGGCTGAAGGCGGCGGCGACGGCGAACTGAAGAAATCGGCAGACTCTGCCCTTCGCGAATCTTTTTGCGGTCTGGGCTTGCTGTACATAACTCAATAGCCGGAAGCCCTTACCCCAAAAAGCATTTGCGGAGGGCGCACTCGTCGAGAAGACTGCAGCCACCAGCGATCACCGAAGCCCGCACCTTCCCGAAGCGGCTCCGTCCGAGCCTTCCCCAGCCCTTTCCCCGTTTTCCACGGAAGAATCAGTCCTTTCCCTCCTGTCCTTTCCGAGCTCCCCGAGTCTTTGGTCACCCGCCTTCCCTCCGCGAGGGTCCCCCGCCCCCAACTTTTGAACCGACTTTGTTTCACAGGGGGAATTGGAGCGGGTGGGGTACGTGTGTTTTCAGAGAAGTGAAAAGAAGCTAAAATACAATAAAAGTTTACAGAAGTTGTGTCT
The DNA here is from genome assembly GCA_008086735.1 of Cheirogaleus medius. Taxonomy (NCBI): domain Eukaryota; kingdom Metazoa; phylum Chordata; class Mammalia; order Primates; family Cheirogaleidae; genus Cheirogaleus; species Cheirogaleus medius. The sequence continues at coordinate 3,846,190 of VBSM01001265.1, read as the reverse complement.
TCCCCCAGCCCTCACCCAAACCCCAAATAAGCCCATTCACTCATTGCAAAAAAAGGATCTGGTCTTAGTGCCAAGTCCGTACCTGGAATATGAATCAGTTTAGGACATTTTATGGTCATTTTTGACCCTAGTAATCTGACTCTGCAATATGGGGGTGGGGAAGCCCTTGAGGGAGGGGCTGGAGGCCCTCAGCATCTTCTGTCCCGATGCCGGGGACCCCAGGAGAGGAGAGCCGCGGTGCATTAGGTAGCTCCGAAAAAGAGGGAAAACACCCAGGCACCGCCCGCTCCCCGGAGTCTCTTCCACCCGCGCCTACTTGCAACCCAATGTGGGGCGTTTTACAGCCTCAGGTCTCCCCCATCTCCTCTTTTTCAAAACTAAGTAGCACAGAAGGGGGTAAAACAGGCAAAAACTGGGGAAACACCCCGCAGGGAAGGCGCTTTTGAGAGGTGCGGTTGTGCCCGACTCAGCAGCTTAGCAGTAGCAGCAGCAGCAGCAGCAGCAGCAGCAGCCCCATCCCGGCCTCTCGAGGCGCCCAGTCCTGGGGAGGGAAGCAAAGCTGCAGGAGTAGGGGGAGTCTGTGGGTCCCCCTCCTCCCCTTCCGCTCACTGCGGTCGTGACCACTTCGGTTACAAGTGGCACAAATCAGGCCTCACCACGTTCTGCGCCCCGTGCCCTTCGCCAGCTAGGAACACTGCTAGACGCCCTTGCCCTTAGGGACTGGGCCAGAAGGACACACAGACACACACCAGTGCCCAGAGGTGTGGAAAAATGGACAGAGGATGGGTCCAGGGATAGAACAGTCCAAGACCCGAGGGCTGCGAAGCTTCACATTTTCGGGGAGGGCCTGAATTTCCCCCGCACTCGAACCACCGTTCTTCCAGCAAACTAAACGCCCACCGTCATCCCCCTGTCGGTTAGCTAAACACCCGAACTCCATCCTCTCCAGAGACAGGAAAGGACTGCGGAGTCCGACAGTGCTGGACAGAGGCAATCTTTTACAGCTCAGCCTGTGAGAAGGCACTGACGGCTAGCTCTCCCAGCTCTGGGGCTAAATCCAAGCCCCCCTCCCCAGATAAAGCAGATTTTCCCTCTCTGAATGCGTTTTCTGAAAGAGTAAAAGAGTCTCTAAGATCTGCAAAGGAGATGAAGCAAAAGCAAAAAGCTCTGGGGATTTTCCTCCCTGCCTCTCACCTGAGGCCGTCTGTGGAGCCGCAGCTCTGCGGAGCGAGAGGCTTAAGAGCTACATTAGATTAAAAATAGCTTCACCCTGTGTCCCTCCAGCTCCTCTTTTGTCTTTTGCTTCTTACATCCCCTCCTCTCCCCAACCAGAAAGCCCTCCTTTCTCCAAAAGCCTGAACCTTCACCAGATTTGGGAGAGAGTTGACCCAACAGAAGTGAACTTGCTCAGAAGGGGTTGAGCAACCGGTGATCAGGTGGCTCAGGGTTCCTGCGCCCCTCGCCCCTTCACTTCTCCCACCGAGGCTAGGTGTGGGGCTGGGGCTGCAGGGCCCGGGAGCACCGGCCGAAGCGGGCGTCGTGCGGCACCAGAGCGAGTCCTCGTCTCGCCTCGCCTCAGCCAGACAACTGTTGCTGCCTTGAAGAAGCTTCTGCTGCTGGAGCGGCTGCTCGCCTGGGGCTGAGGCTGCTTACTTTTGATCGGGGCTGGGAGCTTGCGGAGAGGGGTGGGATGGGGGAAAAGACCCCTTCCCCTCGCCCTTCACAATAAGTGAAAAATAGGTGGCTTTTGGTATCTTTCCTTCCCTCCTTAGGTCGGTTATGTCAGCCTGAGGCCAGTGGGAACTGATCTCTCCCTTTCGCCCCACTTTGCCTTTGTTGAGGAAGGAGGGAAAAGGGGGGTGACCTCTTTGAACCCCAAACAGCTAATGCACACCCCACTTGAAAAAAGCTTCCTCGCCTTGGGCGCCAGGGACCTGATGGAAACTTCTAGGCACTGATGCCAACCTCTGGAGACCGTATAGGAGAGGGGGCAGCACCAGGACACCCCTCCTCACCCCGGTCCACTTCTCCCCTGCGGTGTGGGAAGTGTTGGGGGGGCACCTGGGGTAACTTGGTCCTCCGAGCCCAGACAGGTAGCTTAACTTTTGCCTGCGTTAAAAATCAAGACCTCTGGAGCTAGGGAAGGGTAAAGGGGCCACGGAGCCCATTCCTGGTCACCGGCCTGAAGAGGGGAGAGAGGGGTGGCTGGGTCAGGCGATCTGCATGCCCTCTTCCTCAGGCCCACTCGGCTGCTCCGCATGTGTTCTCCTCTTCCCCACTCCCCAAGTCTGGAGCCAGCTTCCCTCCCTTTGTCTGGCCCTTTTGACTCTCCTATCCTCTTTTTAGGACCTTCGGCTTCTTTAAGTCACTCTGCTGTGTCTTCCTTGGGTGGGCAGAGATTGATTCAAAGGTTCTGGCAGACTTGCTGTGATCTCAGACCAGGACCCTCTCTGTGTCCCAGGAACTTCTCAAACTGGAGGGCTTCGTGGGCATCTCTGAAAAGCTCTATCCTTGCATCAGCACCCCATGCCCAGGTCGCTCTTGGCCCAGATGTGCTGCTCTACCCTTTTTTCCTTCCTTTTAGCCTTTCCACCCCTTAATTTCCTATGAAATGTCCCAGCCCTCAATCTCTCCCACTCTCCTTCTGAGCCATCAGAGTAACCCTGCCCATCTTTTGGCCTTTTCAGGGAGTCCAACCTGTCCTGACACCCAGAAGTCTACAGGAGAGGTGGCCACTGAAGGAGGAGGTCTCAAAGACCAGAGGAGATGAAGAACTTGGACAAATGAGCTTAGGAGTCCCAGGTGAGTGCCAAGATACGTCAGCCTGTGCCCCTTTGCCTGGCCTCCACACCCACTCCCCACTTGGTGGTGAGACACAGGGAAGCCAGGGTTCTAGTGCTTGGGGACTGTCCTCAAAGGCTGAGCCCTTGGCTAAGAAAAGCCACCATCACAGAGGTTACAAGGAAGGACACAGTACCACATGAGGCAGGCTCAATTCCTGTCCTGCCTCCTAGGCAGCACTTGGGCCTGGATGTTTGGAAGCTCCCAAACCCTCAGTAATGAGGGGTGCAGGCCTTACTCAGTGGGACCCACTGTTCCCTCTCCACCCCTACTTTCTGGGCCATTTCAGGCCTCTTAGGGGGCTGGGGATGTGCAGAATTGAAGGATCATTTGCTGAACCTAGTTTCTCTGAGGATATTAAACATTGTGTCTTGTTAACTGGAGTTTAGCATAGGATGCATACCTAAGAAAGTTTTAGGCTCTTGATTTTCTTTTTGAGGGGTAAGGCATTAAATTCTAAATACATTTACTTTTCCTATTAACCAGCACAATCTCTTGCTATAGAGCTTTTGTTTAGCTGCCTTTCTGAGCTTCAAAGTCATACTGTGATTCTTATTGGGGATTTCAGTTCAGAGCTTGGCAGAGAATTTTGAAACCCCAGGGCTATTAGATTTGTGAGGAAGGGAGAAACTGAGCTACCTGGCTAATCCCTGGATGTCATGTGAGCCAAATGTAAGAAGCTGCTGGAAATTTTAGAGGGAAACTTGAGGCTTGTGGAAGAATAGAAGCATATTACAATGAAGATCTTCAGGTTATTATACAACAGACTATTCACTATGTTAATTAAATGACTGCTACATGGATTTTTTTTTTAAATGTTTACATTTCAAGAGTGGAACTTAATAAGTAAATTGACTGGAATACTCTATAATTCCCACTGTGAAAAGTTAGGATGAGGTCATCAAATGATTAACTGAGCATAACTTCTTTTAAATCACCCTTTGGAATACAAGAATCTGAAGTTTGCAGCACCTGTCTTTGGGCAATAGAGTTGTTAATTCTAAGAGGTTAACACCTCTGCCTCCCCTCCTTAGTTGATATTTCAATTGTGCTATGAAGAAATCTAAGAAAATAATTGCAGGGGGGTGTGTAATTTTTTGCCCAAAGGGTAAACCTTTCCTAATTATGTTTGAAAAATCTGTCAATGGGTTAAACTTCAAACTTAAATATAATATGTAGCATGTAAAAGCTAGAATGAAATATAGAGTATATATAGACTAATCTCTTCATTTTATACATCAAGAAACAGGTTCAGAGAGGTTACCAAGGTCATATATATAGGGCTCGAAACTAGGTTATTTATTGTCTACTCTGGGCATTTTTCTCCCACTAAATATTTCTTATCACTACCAAATAATACAGATAATCCATAAACATGATCCAGGGCATTGGAACAAGTTTCCTTCCCAAATGACTTGCATTTAGAATTGGAGGGTTCAAAGAAGGGTTTATAGTTTCTTCTGCTTGCAGTTGGCATTCTGGGGGCATCTCTGGGAGGTTAGGCAAGGCTCTCATCTCTCTTCTCTGACGTGGCCTAGACCTCAGAGCCGCCATGTTGCGTTGGTCTGCTGAGGAAGTCATCAGGCCAAGAAATTTGCTGTGTCATAGAATCCCCATATTGCTCTCTTTTAAAACCTCTGCTAGCATGAAGCAGCTCTAGAAGGTATGAGCCCCCCTCCCTTACTTCTTTACCCTCCTCGGCAGTTGATTCTCATCCTTCTTGCCTGCTGGGCTTGATTGTAAGCTGTTCAAAGGGTAGTTAGGCCCAGTTTAAATTCTCCCAGTATCTCCTTTATAAGCAAGAAGGCCCTCAAATCAAGTGTAGATCTTTCAAATCAAGTGGAAATCTGTTTGATCCTTGTCCCTCAGGTTTTTTTTTTTTTAGAATGCTACAGATCACCTGCTTGTAGGACAGCTGTTTGGCCTGGTCAGTTTTAAGCTTAAGATTTACTGCCAATCCTGGATCTAACTCCAGTATTTCAGTTTTACATGTTTCCACCAACGACAGCCATTTTGATGCCATATTAATCATGTCTTCAAAACATGGGAGTAGTAGCCATGCTGTGTGTGTTATCACAAATAAATTATTCCGGTGGCTTTTTTCATAGACTTTCCATGCTCTTTGGTCCCTCACCTTCTCTTTGGGAGATGCACATGCTGACATCTTCTAACTAGGAAATAAGATTTATTTTTCCACTGAAAAATAAATTGATTGGGAGGAATAAAAATGACATGGGCGAAAGATACAAATAGGTTAAAAAGCAAAACAAGACTGACAAGCAGTGGAAAGAATTAAAAGAGCTAATTCTATCTAGTCCTGACTACCAAGGCTTATGAACTTGAAGAAGCAATTATATCCTTTCTAGGCCTAAATTTCTCTACCTATAAAATTAGTTGCCTTGGAGCTCAGACCCCTTCCATTCATGCTTTTATTTAACAAATGTTTATTAAGTCTCTGTACTATATAGTAGGCCTTATTCTAGACGTTGGAGATGTAAGTAAATCAGTCTCCCTTTGATAATGTTATGAGAGCTATGGATCTTCTCCCCAGCAAAAAGAAAAAAAGAAAAACACAGACATTTTACATACAATTTCAGGGAATTCATGAACTGACGCTCTGGGGACCCCAAGTTAAATTTTTTTTCATCTAGTCTCTAAGGCTTACATTTTACACTATTAAGGTTTGAGCTTAGGTTGTATGGTCAAATCTTGGTTTTTAGTCGCTCCTTCGTTTTCTTTTCCTAGCACCATTCTGTTGCATGTTTATTGTGATTTTGGTCTCTCTTTTTTGGAGAACAAATATTTGGAATTTAGTTAATGCTGCAAGTGGCTAGAATAAATGCTGAACAGCAAATCAGAAACTGAGCAGCAAGGCAGACGTGGAGCTGAGGATAGAGCAGATGGGAAGCTTTGATGACCAAACCCAGCTTGGTCCTGCAGAATTTCAAAGGGACAATCCATCTTTTAGACTAAGTGTTCTTGGCAATGTTTGGTGGTTCCGTGGAGGGAAGAGAGGTTTGTATTGGAGCTGGACATTGTAAGGTCACAATGTCAGGGCTGGCAGCAAAGATGGATTTTCTGTGGTGCTTTTGGGCACCAGGAAAAATTGCAGCTAGACAGGCCAGGGATTCTTTGAGAAGGAAAGTCCAGTCCATTGCTGGCCATGTTGGGTTGGTAGACTGACTACTTCCACGTAGCACAGCAAGGGGCTTTATGGCAGGCAGTTCTGTTGAGATCTTTAGTGAAGGAGAAATTGGAAGTCTTAAAGGCTCAAAATGAATACGGAGAGGTCAGTGTGAAAAGCTTTTGCCCCAGTTCTGAGTATTACAGAGCTTTTTTCTTCACTGCTTTCAGTACCTTCAGAATTCTTTCTTGCAATGAGAAAGACCTAAGCTTTTTCATTTAGGGCAAAGGGGCACATACTGACCTTAGTACTAATCAGATACTAATGCAAACTATACTTTGCAGGAGAGTTAGAGACTCTTATTCGACACTTCCAGGGTGAACAACCAGTGGAAGTCACTGCTGGAGGATGACCTTGGAAGTGAAGTGATCTGTCTTTGAAAGGACCAGATGAGGATCTGAACTTGTAAAAGCTTTGTGTTAGATTGCAGGAAAATAGGGTGAAGTGTGGGAAATTTCTGCTTAAGCAAGAAAGCAGTAGGTTGCTGCCGCTGAGGGTAAAGAATAGGAAAATCCATCTCAATGCAAAATTTTCTCAATTTCCTCATCTGTAGATTGGGGATAATAATAACACCCTCCAACATAAGGTGCTAGTGAGGATTAAATGCGATTATGCATCTTAAGTGCTTTCTATCTTGTCAGTGCTCAATGAGTGTTAGTTGTTATTATTATTATTCTTTTTTTCCTATTTGACACATATAGCAATGTCATACAAGGCTTAGATCATAGAATCAGCAGCCATAGGACCAGAGCTATTCCCAGTGACAGATAAAAGATAATCTTTTCTGGAAGCATCTGTCCCATTGCTCCATAGCCTGCCAGTGCCCAGGATTATCCGTTGGGAGCAAATCAGAAGGGCTGATAGGAAAATCTTTTTCTCTACTTTATGTGTTCCTACATGAAGATTATCTCTTTCTAGTTTCATTCTCCCTTTAATTCCTTGCTTTCACATTCTTTAAAAAAATCTATTGAATCACAATTGTTTTTGGAAATCACCAAATCACTCTTTTTACTTTTCTTTTTTTTTACTTTTTGATCAGGGAAAAAAAGTGATTCACCTAGGATACTTGCCATTCACTTTTTACTTTCAGCTTATATCCAGTCCTAAATTTTCATAGCTTAGGTGATTTTCACTGAAGAAAGAGTAAAGAAAAAATAGAAGGGCAAGAATATATAACACTATTTACTGTTATAAATGATGTTTTCACTTTCCTTTTCATGTATATTTTATCTTCATTTTTTCATTCTTCTGACTTTACTTTTCAACATCTTATAAATCTTTTCGTTTCTTCTTACACTCCCCCCCCCAAAAAAAAATCTTTGTTCTTTTCCTTTTGAGCCACTTGTCCTATCAGGCATTTCTTTTTAAGTCTTGGCTGCAAACTGCAGGGGTGGTCATAGGAAGAATCTGATGTGGTTTTTACATTTTCTGGGTAACACTAGGAAAAAAAGGGCCAAGGCCATCATTTGTACCCCGAACCTGTCAATGACATCTGAGGTCATTCCAAAGACAAAGAAAAGATATTTTCATGTTTAAAGAAATTTTTTAAAAAAATGTATTTTATTTAGTTTTCATAGAAATGAAATTGAAGCCCTCTCCACAGACCTTTCTACATTTTCGCTTTCCCACATTTCAACCCAGAGCCTCTGTATTGCTCCCACTCAGTGACTTTTCCTTTTCTTCTTCTTTCTTAAAAGCTCAGGGGCGTGTCAAACACAGCCTAGATAGTGGTCTTGTCATCTCTTCTTTTCAGCCTTTTAAGGGGAGGATGGTAAAGGCAGCATAGGAAGGAAGCAGGGAAACCTAATGGTCAAGAGGAGTGGGCCTCAAAGACCAACCTTTATCAGTTGCGTCCCTTGAGTAAGTTCTATCTCTGAGTCAGTTTCCTCATCTGTAATAGGGGGATATTAAAAGTACCTACATAAGATTGTTGGAAAGATGAATTGAGATGTCAGTAAACACACAAATGCTTCAGGCCCGTAATATGAACTCAAGTGAGATTAACTATTATCATTGTTAAGACATGTCCCTGCAGACCCAGGTCTAGATGTAGCTTTGGAGTAGTTGAGGGAGTTGAACCTGGACTAGGGAAGCAGAAAGAGAATGTAATATTATTACTCGGAGTCATGAGTTAGGAGAGGAATCTAAAGTCTAGGGCTCCCCGTAAGTATCCAGATCTTACCAAGATTCTCCAGATGTTGTGAATTGGGCTGGGAATCAGTCTGGAGCTGAACAAATAGTAATAGTCGAAGGCAAGCTTGCTGGGGCTTCCTGGCCTCTAAGTTGTAGATTCTGGTCAGTTAAATAACAATGACATAGCATGTTGAACCTTTAATACTTCAACTGGCAAATTAGTTAGGCTAGCACTGTAAGGGAGTCATGATCTTCAGGGTCAAGTTGTCTTTAAGGCCCAGATTTTAGGTTTAGTTAAAAAAAAATAATCAAGAAAAAAAATAAATTCAGCATTTATTTCGAGGTGGAGTAGCTTTTTTTTTTTTTTTTTTAATTAAAGGGTCTCCTTTACTTTTTGAATTTGGAACAAGAGCATTGGGCCAGGCATAAGAAAACAAGATAGAAAACCTATTTGCTACAGGTGGGGGTTCTATGAACCAAAATGAAATTATCTGGAAAATCCTATAATTCTCAACTGATTAAGGGTTAGTAAAAAAAATTGAAAGCATATAAATTAATTTAAAAAGAAGAGTGAATTAGATATAGCCCTCCAAACTTTATCCTTTATTTTAGATCTCTATCAGCTCTGAACCTTAATAGCACATTTAATGAAATAATATTTAAATAAAAGAGAGAAACAGTTTTTTCCCCAGTAAATTTTCCTATGCTCAATTTTTTAAATTAAAAAAATATGTAGGTAATGGAACAGAGAAGTTGTCATTCATAATAAAAAAAATTTTAAAGAAAGAAAACATTTTTATTGATAGTATCCTGAATTAAAATGTGCTCAGTATTGTTTGTAAAACAAACATATAAGAAAACATTGTAGGCTGTATTATAAATAGGTGCCTAATCTAGTGTTTTTGTGTATTTTCAGGTTTATAAAACCTTCTAAATCATAGATATTTCCCTCTCAAAATTATCCTTGAGGAAGTTTTTCCAGAACAAAGAAAACCTGTCTTAGGTAGTTTTCCACAAGAAATCTTTGCATTTAAATATGAAGCAGTCATAAAAACAGTGGCTGTCACTTTAAATAACAAACAAATGAGATTTTAAAAATACAAATAGAAACTTATTGCTTTTCTGAGGATTAGCTATTAGCTTTTGAATTTATTTTTTAATGATGCTTTAGAATTCTGGGAGAAAAGAAAATCTTTTTAAAAGAAGGAAAACCTTTTTTAAATATACCATATAATTTTGTTTTCATTTTGTAATTTAAAATCTTATTTCTTAGTGAGATAGCTCTCAGCTTATCTGAGATTTAAAATGAAATTTTGTGTTTCCTTTTTTTGTGTTTGTTTTATGTAAAGTCAACCTGTACAACACTTAAGATAATTTATTCCAGTAAGACTATCATTTAACTAAAGTTCAAATATATAAGAATATATTTTATTTATGATTATAAAATATTAATTTTTCATATGACACAAAGAAAATATAATTTTCCACAGAGAGTTATGTGATAATTCATTAACATGGTTATTTGGGGGAGGAACATTACTTTCTTCTACTATTCATAAATTCATCCCTTAATTTGAAAAGAAGACTTCTTTTTGAGTTAATATTTTTTGTTAGAAATGTAGTTTTTAGTGAGAATATTTTTCCAGATACAATTTTAAACCGAGAGCATTTTTGTTTACTAATTTAATTCTTAAGAGTTTGTATTTTAGCACTAGGTTGATTTCATCTCTCTTTTTCCTTTTGGTATATGCTCATAGATTATAAAATTTATTGATCTTAATATAACACATCAAAATAGGTTGTTTTATGTATAATATTTATAATTATAAAGGGATGATACAAGACATTAAATAGTAACTATTATTTGTTTACTGCTTTGCTTTTTGGCAAAAAAAAAAATTTTTTTTTAAATTGCGGGAGGGCCCTATAATAAATTGAAGTAGTAGATTCTGACAGTTGCTTGAGGTATCATATTATAGAATTAATGAAACTTATGAAAATTTCCAGAAATGATTCTAATTCAAACAACTGAATATTAAAAAAAAAAAAAACAGTATAAAAACCTGGGTCCCAGAATTGCTCCAAATTAAATTATTTTTCAAAAACTTCACAAATATTCAATTGTTTCTCATATTTTTCACTGTGATCACTTACCTGTTGCATTTAAATGTATTATATCTGCAAAGAAGCTGAGACATAAGGTGATTAAAATGATGAAATTCATTGTGCAATTGCTTACTTCCTTCTCACTGCCATTTTTCTGAGCAGTCACAACCTGGGGTACAATCTTTCCATATTCACAAGTCTTTTTCCATTCTTCCTGTTGGCTGTTAATCTGTACCCTAATAGGGAAAATATGGCTTATACAGCAATTTTTTTTAATGAAGGTTTTATGGTCGTCAGGAAGGGAAGTCGATGCCTGTTAATTCTTTCTCTTCAAGGGGGTCAGGATCTTTTCTTTGATGTCATGCACTCTTGGAGGCTCATAAACATTTACTGAGAGTAAAGGAGGGAGGCTGTGATCTCAAAGGATTCTCAATGGATGAGGGAGAAATATGGCACCAGCTAGGAAGCAACTCAGAGAGGGCAGGGTAAAGAGATGTGGGGGGCTACTCCAATATCTTAGCTCAGTGATGTGATAAAAACCCCAAAATTGTATGCTCAGCGTCTGTCTACATGTTGTTAATTTCATGATGGCTCTTTTGCTTGTATACTTGCATACGTGTGCACACACACGTACGCACACAAGCAAAGACCCTCAGCCATCTTTCTCACCTAGAAGGTCAAGCTTAGCCATTTGTATCTGAAGGTACCCTTATGTTAAAACATACTCTCATGCTGGTTCAGGCTGATCAGTGTACTAGAAGATATGAATTCCTCTAAGTTTCATTTAAAATCAAAGTGGAGTCTATCTGCCACATAAATAAAGTAAATATTGACAATATTTTTGACATGGAATAGTCTTTTGATCAAAAGAGGTTACTCTCAGATCCAAACTAAACCTCAGAACTTTTTTTGCCCCCTTAAAAAAAACTGATTATAGAACTGTGCAATTATCTGTGTCTGGCAATGCTAAATCAAAATATCTCTAAATAAAATTTTAATCTCCAACCTTGAATATAGGGAAATCCTAACTATGATGTAAGAGAGGCACTATCTAGAATGATTTAGCATCAATATCATGTAAAAAAAAAGTTGCAATTCTGAAACTTCTAAAACCTGTGGAAAGAGAAAGAAAACTGATCTTATATTTGTAAAGTACCTTGAGATCCTTAGAAGGAAAGCAGTAGACAAAATTATAACTTTTAATGTTATAGTAACCATCATTATTTACTGATTATTTTGTTATTAAAAGGTATTGCTAATGAGCAAAAAAAGAAAAGGCCAGGATAATTAAAGGAAAAAAATATATAAAAAGAAAAAGGAAAGAAAAACATATGATCATTGCAAATTAAATTTAGAGGACTAATGAAGTAGATTTAAACATATAGTATAAATATTAAATTAAATTCTGTGCTACTCTCCTCTTGCAGGAACACACAGGCATAAACCCAAAATTTATACATAAGAAATATTTTTGAATTGATGTCAAGCTTATTTAAAACTTCACTGCTGTTAAATTTGCCACCATATTTTGGTAAATATACAAAGTAGTACTTTCTGAAAAAGATTTCTTTTTCTCAAACTAGCAACAGGATTGAGAGGGAGAAAATGTCAGTACATCCTTCACCTTGACAATTGAATTAAGGGCTTTTTGTGTCATAATGATGGTTAACTTTTAAAAATCTTAATTACTCCATAATTACACAATCCTTGAAAAAGTAGTAATCATTTTTAAATATCCTGAATTAAAAAAAAAAATTTACAACTTCCGGGAAGGATACTCTTTCCAAAAAAAAAATACTAGCAATTTCTGCAAAAACAAACACGAAGATTCAATCTATTTTATTGATATATTGAAAATATAGATTTGGAGGGAAATGTTCTTTTGGGGGAAATCCTCAGCAAATAGAAAGTAAATTTTTGATCTTAGGAAAAGTATTCAGTGTAGTAAAAAAAAAATGCTCTTAAAAGGGCACTATTTTTTTTATGAGGAAATTGAATCTATTGAATTTTTTTTTGCTCAAAATCTTATGAAGTGATTTGCTTTTCTTTTCTTTTTTTCTTTCTTTTTAAAAATTGTATTGATATAACAACATTGATCTCAAAGCTGTGCTACTTCTTGCAGACTATTAGTTTGGCCTTCTAAGGGCTAATGAACGCGCTGCATTTAGCTAGATGGCCCCTGTTTTAGAAGAGCCCTCATGCTCATCCTGTTTGCATGAAAAATATTTTACCCTGTGGAGTACATTAGTCACTTGCTTTTCTTTTTCTTTCTTGATATTTTTTTCTTCAGAATTTCACATCACCTTCCCCCTCCCATCAAAATGTGCCCAATCAAAATAAATTTTGTCTCTTTTTTTTTCTTATTCTTATTGTAGAAAATTTTTTTTCTGCAGAACAAATACCATTTGCTTGCAGCAAACTAACAATCCTTACGTAGTCAGAGCTCTTTTTATTGAAACCACTGTGATGGGTATTTCTACATTTTAGGCCCATTATGTGACTTTGAGTAAAACAGTCTTGGTGAAATATCAGAACGGCACAGACATTTGATTTAAACAAAGGTGTAAGACTGATCCTGACCCTAGCAGCGCTGAAGCCCCTGTTTATTCTTGGTTTTCTATGACAGCAGAGAGGCTAAAGGGTTCCATGTACCCTTGAGATCCAGGGTGGGCTCCACCAACATCCAGCTAAAGGTTCTCAGGTTTTCATAGAGACACCTAAAGTGGAGTTATGTTGCACCGTGTATATGCATATGCCTTGTATATAACCTGTGCCTTTTCACCCAAATCTGTCTGAGGGCAGATTTAGTCCAGTCTAATTGATAGTTTTGAACACAATAGTTGAATTCAAATCAACTGGTGAGTGAAATGCTTTCCTCGGTTATCTGACTAAAATCAACTATTACGTGGTCCCTCACCCCTGCGGAGGTTGATGCAACACTGTTAATCTAGCCGTTCATTCATCTAACAGAATAGCCTTCTGGATGATTTGTTAGATGTTAGGTGTAAATGAAGAGAACTTGTTAATGTTGCTCATTGGATTCTATAGGTTTGTGGATTTTTCAAGTAATCCTCGACTGTAAGATTAATGTATTTAAAATTAACCTTCGTTATTAACTAACCTCCTTATTCACAACAAAAAATAAACAATAACCACTAGTGGGGAGTAACCAAGTAATGATTTCACTATTTAAGTATTCATTTGAATAGATGAAAGACAATTCTTGAAAATATACTCTTATGGATCGATAGCTTCCCACCTCTCCCCCGACTGCGCACACAGAGAAAACATTCACAGAAGACACTCACGCACAGAAAGAGAGACAGAAAGACATAGACAAAGACAGAGAGACAGAGATCTATTCCCCTGTTTACATAATCTTCCATATTTTGGTGTTTTCAGGCTGGCCCAAAGAATGAGCCAATTCCCAAGTCATTTTGATTATGCTCATTCAACACAGAATGTTAGGATTTTGATAAAACTCATAGGGATCCTTGAGACCATCCAGCCCAAACTCCTTGTTTTACACAGGGAAAAACTGAGGCAGCACGGGGGCACTATCTTGCCCAAAGCCACAGAGAATTAATGAATTAGTGGCTCATCTGGGGTTAGAACCGTCTAGCCTGTTGAGATCAGACTCCGGGCAGAGTAGAGATGGGTTGTTAAATTCCTGGGTAGAGCAAAGAAAAACAAGCAGAAAAAAAAAAAAAAAAAAAAAAAAAAAGATGATGTCATTTCCTAGGTAGGGCACTTTTCTAAGCCAGACTTATCAAAGACTAAATATCTGTGACCCTTTTTTCTTGGTTGATCAGTCTAATTCTTTTTCTCATTTTTTTCAAGTCTTCCAAAAAAGACATAGCTTAGTGACCTCTCATCTGAATAAGTGCAGAAATCAAACAGTCCCCTTTCTCTTCATGGAATAACACAACAAACATTTATGAACACCTGAAATGTGTGAGCGCTCTGCCACATCATAGCAACACAAGGATAGGTTTTCTACGAAAGTGCCTGGCACCCACAGTAGATAAACATTTATTTACTTACTACCTATAAGGATTTAAATCAAGACAGATGTAAACAGCAACTAATTCCAGGCAAAATGAATTAAGTGCTAGCTAGAGGTCAAAACAAAGAACTATGGCACTGAAAGGAAGGAATGCTTAATTCTGATGGGAGGTCGGGGGGTGGGGAACATGTGAGCCGCACCTAGTAGGATGAGTAAGATTTTCATAGGAAGATAATGAATACGGGCATGTCTGGCTGCTGTGGGAAGTCCACAGTAAAGGTCTGAGGTGGTGGGTTCGTGGTTTATTATGGAAATGTTGAGGAATATATTGTGGTTGGAACACTGGGTGTTGAGAATGAGGAGGAGGAAAATGAAACTACAAAGATAATTATGTTCCAGATTGTAAAGGAGTTGAATGTTGAGCAAAGGACTTTGGACTAACTTTTGCAGGCCTTAGAGAGCCACTGAAGGCTTTAGACTAGCAGAGTCCATCTCTGGTGATAATATCAAAGAGTGGTTTGGAAGAGCAAGAAAATGGAAAGAGGGGGCCTGCAAGTGATTCAGATTAGTCTCGGTCATTAAGAAAGACCTCTTGCTTTTATTTTTTATTTTTTGTATCACTTAGAGGGAAGTCAAGAGAGTTGTGACAATGCTTGATAGAAACTCAAGTGGGATGACACCATTCACGTGACCAGGAGTGATCTGTGGTGTTATGTGGGCTTTACTGAGACTCCCCTGTAGAACTCTGTGTACTCTGGGTACCAAGCACTGGTCAGTGCCCTCCAGAAAGCTGCCAAGTTATTGAGTATCCTGCTGTTGTGTGTGTTACGAAGTGTCCCTCCTGGGTTGGGGAAGGTTCTTGGGTTGGGTGAAAGAATGACCTCCATATAGCCTATATCTTCACCCAGTGTTATGTGTCGTATATGTGTGGTCTCCTGAGTCCCTCGTGATCCTTTTGAATTGTTTCCCCAGATAAGATGATACTTCCTTCCCCCGGAGTTATTCCTTTTGTTCAGCCCCCTGAATCTGCCAAGTGTCTGTGCACCATCCTGTCCCAGGTATATTAGATGTAGGTGTCTCTGAGAAGAGCCGTTTCTTAATCTTGTTTTCGGCCCTCTTTTTCTAGTAAATCAGTTTCTTGAGCTGGGTCCTTTTCTCCAGCCAAACTTGATCTCAGTGAAGTTGATTTCCTCTTCTTGCATCCCCATTTCTGTTCACACCAGTTTATACCAGTAGGAAAGTATCTTTTTGAGGGTCTCAGAGTAGGGACCAAACCTTTCTTTTACTTCATGCTATTGTACAGCTCTCTTTTCTTCCTGCTTTGTTTTCTTGCACTCTGTGTCTGCCACAGAGGACTTCTTCTGCCCCTTAGGACTCACATCATTGTTCCTAAACCCTCTTCCCCTCTCTCTCTCTTTCTCTTTATAAGACAGGGTCTCTCTCTGTCAGCCAGGCTAGAGTGCAGTGGCATCACCATAGCTCACTGCAACTTCAAACTCTTGGGCTCAAGAGATCCTCTTGCCTCAGCCTCTTGAATAGCTGGGACTACCAGCACACGCCACCATGCCCAGCTAATTTTTTAAAAAATTTCAGAATATTACAGAGGTATGAATGTTTTGGTTACATAAATTGCTTTTGTACCATTTCAGTCAAAGTTGTAAGTGTGCCCATCACCCAGATAGTGTGCGTTGTACCCGTTAGGTGTGAATTTACCCATGCTCTCCTCCCCCTCACTTGATTTCTTTTTTTTATTTCGGTATATTATGGAGGTACAAGTGTTAAGGCTACGTATATTGCCCATGCCCCCCATCTCCCCTCAAGTCAGAGCTTCAAGTGTGACCATCCCTCAAACGTTGCACATCTCACTCATTGTGTTTGTATATACCCCTCACTTGATTTCTGACAAATATTATTTCCATATGTGCACATAAGTCTTGATTGATTGGTTCCAGTTTAATGAATACATGTGGTGTTTGTTTTTCCATTCTTGTGATACTTCACTTAGAAGAATGATCTCCAGTTCCATCCAGGTTAATAAGAGGTATTAGTTCACCATTTTTTAATGTCTGAGTAATACTCCATGGTATACATATACCACATTTTATTAATCCACTCATGTACTGATAGACACTTGGGTTGTTTCCACATCTTTGCAATTGTGAATTGTGCTGCTGTAAACATTTGATTGCAGGTGTCATTTTTTTTTTTATAAAATGTCTTTCTTTGTTTTGGGTAAGTAGCCAGTAGTGGTATTGCTGGATCAAATGGTAGTTCTACTTTTAGTTCTTTGAGGTATCTATACTACTTTCTATAGAGGTTGTACTAGTTTGCAGTCCCACTAATAGTGTATGAGTGTTTCTATCTCTCTGCATCCATGCCAGCATTAGCTGTTTTGGGACTTTTTGGTAAAAGCCATTCTCACCAGAGTTAAGTGATAACTCACTGTGGTTTTGCTTTGCATTTCCCTGATGATTAGAGATGTTGAGCATTTTTTCATGTGGTTGTTGGCAATTAGTCTATCTTCTTTTGAAAAGTTTCTGTTCATGTCTTTTGCCCACTTTTTAATGGGGTTGTTTGGGTTTTTTTCTTGCTAATTTGCTTTAGTTCTTCATAGATTATAGTTATCAGCCATTTATCAGATGTACAGCATGCAAATATTTTCTCCCATTCTGTAGGTTGTCTAATTGCTCTATGGATTGTTTCCTTGGCTGTGCAGAAGCTTTTTAATTTGATCAGGTCCCACTTATTTATTTTTGTTGTTGCTGTGATTGCTTTTGGGGTCTTCTTCATAAATTATTTACCTAAGCCAATGTCTATAAGATTTTTCCAACATTTTCTTCTAGAATTCTTATAGTTTCATGCCTTAGGTTTAAATCTGTTATTCATTATGAGTTGATCTTTGTGAGTGGGAGAGGTGCAGATCCTGTTTCAGTCTTCTACATGAGGCTATCCAATGTTCCCAGCCCCATTTATCAAATAGGGATTCTTTTCTCCACTGTACGTTTTTTTTCTGCTTTGTCAAAGATTAGATGGCAATATGAGGATGGTTTTATACCTGGGTTCCCTGTTCTGATCCACTGGTCTATGTCTCTATGTCATACTATGCTGTTTTGGTTACTATAGTCTTATAGTATAGCTTGAAGTCTGGTAATGGTGATGCCTCTCAATTTGTTCTTTTTGTTTAAGATTGCTTTGGCTATATGGGGTCTTCTGTGGTTCCATACAAGGCATAGAATTATTTTTCCAAATCCGTGAAAAATGATGGTGATATTTTAATTGGGATTGCATTGAATGTGTAGATCACTTTGGGTACCATAGACATTTTGACAATGTTAATTCTGCTGATCTATGAGCATGATATGTTTTTCCATCCGTTTACATCCTCTGCTATTTCCTTCCTCAGTTCTCCCTGTAGAGGTCTTTCACCTCCTTAGTTAAATATATCCTTAGGTATTTTATTTTCTTTGTTGCTATTGTGAAAGATATTGAGTCTTTGATTTGGTTCTCAGCTTGACTGTTGTTGGCATTTATGAATTCTACTGATTTGTATACATTGATTTTGTAACCTGCGACTTTACTGAATTTTTATCAATTCCAGGAGTCTTTTGGCAGAATCTTTGGGATTTTCTAGATATCAGATTATATCATCAGCAAAGAGCGATAGTTTGACCTCTTCTGCCCCCATTTGGATACCTTTGATTTCCTCCTCTTGTCTGATTGCTCTGGCTAGGACTTCCAGCACTATGTTGAACAGAAGTGGTGATAGTGGGCAATCTTGTCTGGCTCCAGTTCTAAGTAGGAATGCTTTCGATTTTTCCCCATTCAGTATGATGTTGGCTGTAGGTTTGTAGTATATGGTTTTTATAATTTTGAGGTAAGTCCTGTCTATGCCTGTTTTGTTAAGAAGGAATCCTCCCCAACATGTTTTACAAAGCCAACATCACCTTGATACCAAAGCCAGGAAAGGCCTCAACAAAAAAAGAAACTACAGATCAATATCCCTTATGAATACAGATGCAAAATTCCCAATAAAATCCTAGCAAACTGAATTCAGCTGCTCATTAAAAAAAATAATCTATCATGATCAAGTAAGTGGGCTTCATCCCAGAGATGCAGGGATGGTTCAACATAGGCAAATCTATAAATGTAATCCACCACATAAATAGAAGTAAAACAAAGACCTTATGATCCTCTCAATAGATGCAGAAAAAAACATTTGACAAAATTCAGCACCTTTTATGATAAGAACACCTAACAAAATAGCCAGCTAATTTTTTATTTTTTGTAGAGACACAGTCTCTCTATTGCCCAGGCTGGTCTTGAACTCCTGGCCTCAAGCAATCCTCCCACTTCAGCTTCCCAAAGTGCTAGGATTACAGGCATGAGCCACCCTGCACCCAGCCCCTCTTCCTCTCTTAATCCTCTTGGCTTCACCTGCCCTTCCTTCTGAAACTTTTCTTATGCATGCATCACAGTTCTCTGCTCTGACATCCCTGTGGTGCCTTCCATGTCAGAGTGCAGTATCACAAGTCAGGGAAGGAAAATCCCTTCTGTGGTTGCAGATAAGACTCAGCCAGACCTCAGGATGAGGTAGGCCATAAATGGATGTGTGTGGAAGTGCGACTTCGATATTACACTTACACATCTACCCAGTGGTGTACGTGTGTTAGAAAAGCAAGTGTCCTTCTGGATATAGACCCTAAACCAGATATTGAAAAATCTGGATTTTATTGCCAACTCTGCCACTGATTTCTTACATAGATTTGAACAATATCATAGTTTAGGAATTAAATGGAATCATTTTGTTAGTAAATAGCACATATAATCTCATTCAATTTTTTTTTTAAGAGATAGGGTCTTGTTCTGTCCCCCAAGCTAGCATGCAATGGCATGATCATAGCTCATTGCAACCTTGAACTCCTGGGCTCAAGCAATCCTCCTGCCTCAGCCTCTCAAGTAGCTGGGACTACAGGTTTATGCCACCACACCTGGCTAATTTTTAAAATTTATTTCTTGTAGAGACAGGGTCTGTGTATGTTGCCCAGGCTGGTCATAAACTCCTGGCCTCAAGCAATCCTCCTGTCTCAGCCTCTCAAAGTGCTGGGAGTATAGGCATGAACCACCACATGTAGCTTGTTCCATTTTTGTGATATTACTTATGTCTATCTGCTCAACCATCTATCCATCCATCTACTAATTCTTATATCTGAATAAAAGAAATCTCTGGAATAATGTTCACCTAATGGCAATAATGATTATTTCAAGAGGAAATTACTTAGCGTGGTTTTTTTAAGCTTTCTTTTTTATACTACTCTGCACTGCTTCATATCCTAATAGGAAATCACAATACTTGGAATAGAGTCAACATTGGCTCAGATCTCAATAGCCCATGTGATGTGTAGCACTTAATTTCTCTCTTTCTCCTTTTTTTAACCTTGTAAAAGAGGAGATTTTGAATGTCCCATTCAGCTCCCCCCAAATCCATGATTCTTTCTTTATTTTTTATTTATATAAAATTACTAAAAAATTTTTTTTATTCCAAAATCTCTTCTGGAAAAAATTATTTTATTGTCTTTACTTTTAAAGATAGCTGATGCTTTTAAAAATAATTTATGATTTTAATGATTTCCTAGGTCCATAGAAATAGAACAATGGATGGATGGATGGATAGATACAGACATTCAAGATATTATTACTCTAAGAGTAATGGGATCATACTCTACCTGCTATTTTTGGGTTTTTGTTGTTTTGGGTTTTTTTTGAGACAGAGTCTCACTCTGTTGTCTGGGCTAGAGTGCCTTGGCGTCAGCCTAGCTCACAGCAACCTCAAACTCCTGGGCTCAAGCAATCCTTCTGCCTCAGCCTCCCGAGTAGCTGGGACTGCAGACATGCGCCACCATGCCCAGCTAATTTTTCTATATATTTTTAGTTGGCCAATGAATTTCTTTCTATTTTCAGTAGAGACAGGGTCTCACTCTTGCTCAGGCTGGTTTCGAACTCCTGACCTTGAGTGATCTGCCCCCCTCGGCCTCTCAGAGTGCTAGGATTACAAGCGTGAGCCACCATGCTGGCCTACGTGCTATTTTTGAACAAAATTATTACATTTAATTTTACTTAAATTGAAAGAAGAAAAAGAATTGAAGGAATTACTAAACTTCAAATAAACATTTATTTTTTTATGGAAGATGTCATTTCTTAAAATATCCCTTCTAATGTTAAGAAGAGATTATGAAATACCTTAAAGGTTGTAGTCACTATTGTTTACCCTAAATGATTCAGTTTTAGGCAGTGTTGATTTATGTCTTGCTATCCAAGTTAAGAACTTAACACTCTTTTTTGTCCTTCCACCTCCTTCTTTCTCATTTTGATTTTTATTGTTCTATCACATCACTTCGTTATTGATACTTAGTTGTATTATTTTTATTTGTACATTATCGAGTTTTATATTACTTCTCTTCTTTTAAATGGCCATAATTTGTAGCTTTCATTTAGTATTCATTCTTTTTACTATATTCTTTTAGCACAGCTTTTCTATTTTGATTTCTTTATTTGGATTATTGTTTAATTGACTGAATTTCATTGTAAACAGTTTTTTCTTCTAAAATAGCTCATTAGTACTGTTTCACTGTGTTCTTTTATATATGTTGCCTTTTTTAAAAATAGGGATACTATTCTTGGGCCACGCTTTATTTCTGAAGAGCTAGATAGTTATTTCTCCATTATATTCCTGTCATTGAATGTTATTGTGAAGAAGACTGTTAGTATTTTCTATTGTAGATGATTTATATTTTCTAACTAGGCATCTGAAAAATTTCTTGTTTATCCTCGATGTTATATTTTGATGTTGTGAGTTTTACATTCAATATTTCTAGAATCCAGGATGTACTTTTCAATAGGCAGATTCAGTTCTACCTGGCTTAACAGTGTTAACTGAAAGACCATAGCAAGTTACTTAACCTTTTCATGCCTCAGTTTTTTTTATCTGTAAAATGCAAATAATTATAACATCTACCTTGTAGAATTGTTAGAATGATTTGAGTTAATATATGTAAATTACATAGAACAGTGTCTGTCACATAATAAGCACTATTTAAAAGGTTCCTACTGTTTTAGGAAAATTTTCTTGTGTTATAATAGGTCTTAGGTGTTTCCATAATTTTTTCACTTTATTTGTTGAGTTGCTGCTTTAAAGGTACCAATTATTATTATTGTTGATCATCTTTATCCTCCATGTCTACTGGCTTCTCCCTGATTTGCTTTAATTTGTCTTTTTCATATACATACTTTTCAATCCTTTATTCTATAACCATAATTTATTTTCCACTGTGTCTGTTCTGTTCTTTGTTATTTTATTTATTACATTTTTTCATAATATTGTTTTGGCACCCATTTGTCTCCTTAGAGCTGCTACTTCTTTCTTTATCTCATTCTGTTGTTTTATCATCTTATGAACTCATGTTCTTATTAGGTTATTCTTTAATTAAATGCACATGTGAAGAATTTTTCTTCTGTTTCTTCAGTTATATTTTCTAGGGTGATTATTTGTTTGTCTTTTGCATGTTGTGTGTGTGTGTCTTGTATATGCTTGCACTGATGTCATTCCATTTCTTTTTTTTTTTTTTTTTTT
>VBSM01001265.1:3796621-3824193 GCA_008086735.1 Cheirogaleus medius | reverse complement strand
ACCAATTTGCTGGTGAGTACATGTGGTGCTTGTTTTTCCATTCTTGAGATACCCAACAAACATATGAAAAAATCCATTTACTCTTATAGTCTTAGTGACAGCTTGATTCCCATCTCACAATATCATTTGGTTTTTCCTACATAGGGTCTCTATAGTTAAAGAACTATCCAATTTTTTTGTATAGCTTGAGAGTGAGGGGACAGGGAGGGCTCACCTGAGGCCGTCTTTGTTAGACAGCTTGGGCCCTGCTTTCCCTTTGGAGGTTTTGTCATTGTCTGGTACCAGAGTTCACACTGCCTGGTTTGGGTGGTGGGGGGGGTGTATCTCCTTTTGATGGATAGACAACCTCTGGCCTCAGATCCATGCTCCAGATCTGGAGTCTCCACATCTGCCAGAGTCAGCCTCCTTGTACACTTGCTCTGTTTCTTTCAAGCAGCTGTTCACAGCTGTTTCCATACTTATCTGTGAAGAAGAAAAACACTAGGATATCATCTCAGTTTACTTCTCACCAGGTTTGGGATTTTCAGTGAGAATTCTCTGGATTGTCTTGACTTATCTCTAGAGCTTTTGAGGAGTCGGAACAGATGGGAACCTCGCGATTCCGCTGCCCCAATCTACCCCAGAATGGATTTCTTTTCTCAGCCGACACTTTTTGAGCCTTATAGTTTTGGCCATGCCCCTGTCCTTGTTAGTTGCTACTAGTAAACTTTGTTGTTATTTCATTAGGTTTTGGGGAAGGATTTTTCTGTTCCCTGGAACAGAAAGAGGGAAGTACTATTCTTCCCTCTTGACTCTGGGTCTTTCTCTGGGCTTCATTCACTTCCATCTGTCTTGCTTCAATCTCTCAGGAATATTGAGGGGCTGATAATACAGTTTAAATATTTTTATGAAATTATATTTAGTTATGAAATCAATATATGCTCACCGTAACCAGTTAAATAATACAAAGATATATAAATACAAAGTTCATCCCCTCCTCATGAGTGCCTCATCTTCATTTCTGTGAGATAACAGCTTGGATGTGGGAGGCAATGCATTTAAAAACACAAGAACCCTTTAGAATCAAGGTGTAGTGTGAATCTATTGTACTAATAAGGTGCATGCACAAATCTGGTCGTTTTGTACACCTGCTTAATTTGGTGGAGTGTTCTCATTGCGGTCTTGGGAGATAATAATTTGAGGAAGAGTGTAAGCTCCATGAGAGCAGGGATGTGGGCTGACCCTCCTCCCACCCCGCCACCCCACACTGTTATATCCTCACTGCATACAGCAGCTCCTGACACACAACAGCACTCAGTACATTTTTGTTCAATAAATAAGCGAATGAATGAATAACAGGCCTCGGATATTTTTATTTTGAAAGGCATTTATACCATTCGAGGGCACCAGATAAGGCCTGGAAAATATGAATAGCTCTAGGCTATTTGAGTTCACGTATGTAATCCAGCTGTATCATCTTGGTTATTGTAATTGTGGGTTTATGCACCAAGAGGTGGATGGGAAAAAACACAGGTACATGGATTGAGGTAGAAGTTTGATTCTGGCCAGGGTGTCCCCCTCCCTTTCAAGCAGAAGGGATCACTTCCTCTCTGGCCTACACTTTAGGTTCACTGTGTCCCAATACTAGAGAGGATTACAGATGCAACCCTGGATAGCTTGTTTCATTTCTAAGACAAGCCTTTCATCATCAAATTCTCTAGGAGGTTGTTTTGCAGGCACAGGGAGGCTGAGTGTAAGACTGTGCATGGCTTTGTGCCTACCCAGCTCCACCACTGGAAAAATGCTGCAGAAAAGTTCCATGCATCAGGACTAGCAGAATACTAGTTCAGTGAATTTAAGGAGGTACACCTGCAATTGATGTCACTTAATATTTTCTCCTGAGACATTTTATTTTATTTTTTATTTCTTGGTGCAGAAGGACAGTAATATCTAAAGTGTACTTTTGCTGTTAATCAGATTTCATATTTCTTCTGCAGGAACAAACACACATCAGTAATGAGTGAACAGATCTTAGTTCACTAAGAGCTTTGATATTTTCTTGAATTAAAAGTGCAATACTAATGTGATTTTATTTATATTAACTGTAATATTAAAAAAGCTTAGGTTGTAATTTTACTTTTTGAGTGTGGTTTCCAAGCACCTTGCCCTGTTAGAGTGCTGCATTTTTTGTTCTTTTTTAAAAAAAACATAGAGGAACTATATTAATTTAGAAAGAAAATCATTCTAAGTAGAAGAACTGATGCAGAAAGATACATACATGTGCTGGGATTCCTAAAGCACACACATTTATTGGCCAGCTTGAAGAAAGATTGTAAATGGTGGATTATAGAAATGAATTTGGAATAATTGCTATTTATATTTTGAAATTCTATGGCTTAATCTTAAAAAATAAAAGCTTATTTTGTTTTCATTTTTTGCTGATTGAGTTTTTGGTTTTTGGATCACATACAATTATGCTATATTAAGTTTACATAAAACTTTATTTAGTATATCATTTCTAATAAAAAATTCCTTTGAAGAATCAGACCAGTATTTTCCATATTTATTCCTAGCTCAGTGGTAAAGTACATTAGAATTTAATCTAAATTTGCCTCTTAAAATGTAGACATAATCTGTTAATACAGAGTAATATATATTACTGATATACTAACCTGATAATTTTGTGGCCAACATTTAAAAATTGTGATGCTGTTTGAGAAATATTTAAAATAAATGAAATAACATGGAGCTTTTGTGTTTAAAATTCATCGTTATGTAACATGGGCTTATTTTGAATTGTAATATTTCAACTACTTGTTTCTCCTTATAAATTCCCAGATATATCTTATCTTATGCACTGTACATGAAAAAATATGTATTCTTTTAAAATAAATTATAATTCTGAATATTGAATAATTTCTTATTTCTCTTCTTTCAAATTGTTGATAATTTATCATATATAAATAGATACTTATTTTGGTCTGGATTGGCTTATGGTGATGCTTGAAATTTTCGGGGCAAATAATCTTCAACTAGATATGCTTTATTTTATAAAGGAGGATGACATTACAAAAGCAGTAATGGGTTTATATGGGGGAAAATCCATTTTATTTATATACTGTTGTTTGAATTTTGTTATTTTATCAATGTAGACCTATCTGAAAATTGTGTACTTTAGCTTGTTTTTGTGATTTTTAAATATGCTTTTTTTAAGGGCCACAAAAGTAATTTGAAGGCAGTTACTGTTAATGAAATAATGGTGTCAAAAATTGAAACACAAAATGGGAAAAATAGGTAAAGCTAAGATTTCTATCATCATCCACTACTGGCACCAAACACAGGATTCTTCTAATGACACTCTAATGCTGTGATTCCACAAGCCCCCGGGATCTGGGATATGTACCAGCTCACACTACAATGTGAATTTCAACTTTCTATTTTTGAATATAGTTATGTGACCTTCTTTCTACCTCTTAAATGTGATTTGAAAATTGCTTAAAAATGAGAACTTTTTTTTTTAAGGAGAAGGAAAGAGAAGTTTATCAATTTGCCGGCAAATGAGGAGGTTGTCAGACTCCCATCTTAAAGTACCAACATCATCAAAAATGAGAACTTTTTCAATAATGTCTTAGTAGTTATAATGCGCTCTACAGTGATGTGGTTTTATATTTTCTATAACAAGTCAAGTTACAACTACCCTTCTGTAAACTTAGCAGGCTGCTAACTCTGTGAGTGTTAAAGCAGAGTGGAAACTTGGGCTTCCTAGAGTTAGGTCATCTGTCTAGGAGTGGTCTCTGCAAGAAGATTCAAGGATTTGCTGTTGGGAGCTGCCATGTAGGGAAGGCTCCCAGGTAGGGCAAGAGTAATACTTGGCCAAGTTTTCTGTGGTCAGAATGTCTTGTTACAGAAAAACAGTAGGTAATTAGAAATAATTCCCTGGGATTTCTGGGGACTGGAAGGATAAATAGCCATGTGTGCCCTGACGTGGGGATGCTCTGTTCCTTGTCATACCATTTCTGTCTTAGGTGGTCCATGGAATGAAAGTGGATTTTTTTCTGTGAGTGGTAAAAAACGTTCTGGATCCAGGAGTCAATTCAGTTATTAACAGGCTGTGTTGTCTCAGTCAACTTGCTAAACCTCTTTGTTTCTGTTTGTCTTAAAACATCAACCATAATAATTGCCTATCTGGCAGGACATTGGTAGTTTAAGACGGGAATCTGCCAACCTCCTCATTTGCCAGCAAATTAATAAATTCCCTTTTCCTTTTCCTCAAAAAAAATGCCTATCTGTACCAATGATCATTGCTCTGAGATCTAATAACATGGTCTACATATACTGGAGGATATAAAGGACTATCTAAATATAAGGAATTTATTATCATCTTAAGCAATCATTACAGACTTTTCTAGAGAAATGGAGTGCCCCAGTCCCTTGCATTCTGGGGTAAAAAGTGTACATGTGTTCCTTGGAGATGGTGTATGCTTGAAAATACACCAAAGAAATTAGAAAGTCTTAATGAGTTGCCTTTGGTATTGTGAATGCAGCTGATCTCATGGCGGAGGAGCCCAGAGTATCTAAATGAGGACGATTGGCAACACTGAGCAAAGTTAATGCTACAACATCCTAGCAAGACAGAAGTGGGAAAGGCCCTATGAGGTCACTGACCTCTGCCTCTGGTCAGGTCAATTCCTGAAATATTCAATGTGGAAGAACCTATTCTATTTGTAACTATCTCCACAAAAGGAGCTCCCATGAAAGGAGTAGTATGGTATTATTTAATCAATTTAATCTACTTAGTGAAGAAGTTCTTCCTGATGCCTGACTGCACTCACATCGCTACAATTTAAGCACATTTCTGCAGACTGGGTGCTTTAAAGATACGGGGGACAATTTAGCTGCATTCTCTGGGCACATCACTCCCAAAGCGGCCCAACTCCGATGTTCTCTGACGTATAGGCATGCTCATGGCCAAGGGTGCTTCTGTGTGCAAATGGAGTCAGCAATCACTGTGCCATTATAGCTGAGGACCATCAGGAAGACTTTTTTTTTCAATAAACAATCATCCTAGCTCCTATCTATGTGGTTCATTAGGGTTTATAAGACACTTTTGCAAACATTAGTTCATTTTGCCCTCACAAGCTCGATTGTCACTGTCTTTACTTTGAATATAACGAGGCTGATGCTTGAAGACTTTAACTTGAATCACTGCATTCACTGAGCAATGAAGGGTCAAGAGACAGAACTCAAACACAGGACTTTTGCCTCCAAGTGCAGATCACTAAGTAGAGGTCCCTGGAGAAGTTTCCCATATATCCCCATTGAGTCCTTAACCAAATTAGGATAGCTAGTGCTCTATGTGAAAGGGAGAAGAAGTCAAACAGATCACCACAGCCTTCAATTTGAGGCTAAGCAATTAATACTCATTTTTGTCTGTGGCCCTCACAGGGAATTACATGCACCCACATAACAATAGGGTGACTTGAAAACACATACCTTCTGAGGGTTGCATTGGAAATCAATGTGAATAGTTCTGTGTGATCTTGGGCAAGATTTTTATCTTCTCTAGTCCTTGCTTTCTGTATCTGTAAAACTGCAGTAGTCCCTACTTCTGATGACTGTTGTGGAAGTTAAATGCATTAATATATGTAAAGTGCTAAGCTCAGATAGGAATATGTTGCATGCATGGTATATATTATTATCTTAGTTATTATTGTGTTGAGATTTTTTCACTATAGAAATGTCCTAGGTAGGATATCATATTCTAAATTGTCTCGCTTCCTTTTGCGAATTTTTGACTATGAGATTACAAAGGATCGTAGAAGAGAGAGACGAGAAAGGACAGTGAGTGTGCTGGCATGAGTCCCCCTCTGTGTGTGTGTTTGTGTACTGCGTAGCACCACCTGGTAAGGCCCGAGAACCTCACAGTAAACCACAGCTGCCAAGAAGAGAAAATATATTATTCAATAGAGCTCAGCACTTTACTCATATGAAAGCTTCTCAAGCTCTGATTCAGAACCTATGTGCTTTTATTTTACCCTAATATTTTAATTTTTTTCTTTAACAAACACTCGTTGTTTAATGTTTCAGATACTGGTCTAAATGCCTTACAAATAATAACTCATTTGATCATCACAACAATCATATAAAATAGGCACTAATAATATAGCCACTTAACAGATGAGGAAACTAAGCTACAGTAATATAAATATTAATATAAATGTATATATAAGATAATATAAAAAGCATAATTCTATCATATATTTGTATAGTATTACATATTTTCTCAATGACTTCCACATGCAATTCTTTTATAAATGGATTCTAAATTTTGATTATCTAATTTTCCAGCCCTCCTTTTTTTAATTTTTAAATCATTTTTAGAGACAGGGTCTTGCTCTGTCACCCAGGCTGGAGTGCAGTGGTGCAATCATTCATTGTAACCTCAAACTCCTGGGTTCAAGCAATCCTCCCAAGTAGCTGAGACTATGGGCAAGCCACTGCACCTGGTCAGTTTTGTTATTTTGTGTAGAGATGGATCTCGCTATGTTGCCCAGGTTAATATTGAACTCCTGGTCTCAAGCGATCCTCCCACTTTGGCCTCCCAAAGCACTGGGATTACAGGCGCAAGCCACCATGCCTGGCCTCCTAGGCCACTTTAGATTACAAGCTGTGGGTTAGATGTTGGGAGTGACATTGATGGTTATAAGACAGAAGAGTTGACTGAGATAGTAGATAGACTATAAAATGTAGTTATGAGAACTCAGCACACTGGTCTGAGACTGTTTCATGCATGGGAAACAAACCCTACACATTTCAGTACATACTGAGTGCATACCTCCTGTCTGGGCTGTCACTGGGGTTCATGTTGATAGCTGGGCCATCAGGAAGATGAAGTGATGTTCCTTTGAAGAGGAATGTATACATTTTTTTTTTGAGACAGAGTCTCGCTTTGTTGCCCAGGTTAGAATGAGTGCCATGGCATCAGCCTAGCTCACAGCAACCTCAAACTCCTGGGCTCAAGCGATCCTCCTGCCTCAGTTTCCCAAGTACCTGGGACTATAGGCACTTGCCAACACGCCCAACTAATTTTTTTTGTTTCTATTTTTAGTTGCCCAGCAATGTTTTTTCTATTTTTTAGTAGAGATGGGGTCTCGCTCTTGCTCAGGCTGGTCTTGAACTCCTGACCTCAAGCAATCCTCCTGCCTCGGCCTCCCAGAGTACTAGGATTACAGGCATTAGCCACCGCACCCAGCCAAATGTATACATTTTTGAAAGATCAAAATAACATTTTTCTTAATTTAAAAAGCAATGCCCTACTGACTGACCAAGACTATGGCGCTCACCCGGTAGTAATATTCTCCAGGAATTAGGAGTTCGGGGGTGGGGGGCGGCAAACTCACACCTAACGGAAACGGTGAGCATTATAGAGGGGAAGGGATAGGTGAGGCAAGGACATAATATGTAACCAAAATGTTTGTACCCTCATAATATCCTGACATAAAAATTTAAAAAAAATGAAAATGAAAAGCAATGCCCTTTCTTTGGAGAAAAATTAGAAAGCACAGTCCTTCATTGGTATACAAAAGAGATTGGTCCCAGGACTCTCCTCGTATACCAAAATCCACTCATACACAAGTCCTGCAGTCCACCCTGTGAAATCCACGTGTAGGAAAAGTTGGCCCTCCTTGTATGGGGATTTCGCATCCCACCAATACTGTATTTTTGATCTGTGTTTGGTTAAAAAAAATCTAAGTAGAAGTGGACCTGTGCAGTTCAAACCCTTATTGCTCAAAGGTCAACTGTACACTTAATCAAAGAGAGGGAAAAATACCCATAATCCTACCACTCAGGAATAACATCTTAGTGTGTGCATCCATGCATTTTGTATTACAAAAATAGGCTCATTTATGCATTTTTCACTTAAATTGAGAACAGTTTTCTATGTAATATCTATTCACTACAATATAATTTTTAATGGTTGAGTGGAACTCCAGTATATGCATGTATCATGATATATTTAACCAGTCCCTTATAGTGTTGGAAAATTTTCAACTTATAACTGTTTTTGGCTATTGTAGGTAATGCAGCAATGAAAATATTTGTAGCTGAATCTTTGTGAATATCTCTAATTGTTTCTTACACTAAATTATTGCCAAATTGCTTTTCAGAAAATTGTTCCAAATAGTGAAGCTCTTTGGAAGGCCTTATATCATAAACAGTTAAATGAGAGTTAAAATAAGGAGGCGGGGGAAATGGAAGCTGGATAGTGGAGTCTGCTCCAGTTAGCTGGAAAAGTCATATTGAGGAAGACCTCGTTTCTAAACGAGGCCACGCGTGTAAGGTCTTGCTAGTTCTCTAAGGCCTCAAAGAGTAGGTTTTGTGTATTATTTCCTTTCTCTGCCTGCCCCAAGCTCAGCGTGTAGGAGTTATGAGAGTAGTGGATCAGAGTGGAAATCATGGATCAATGCTCTGTCACAACTGTATGCTGTGTGACCTCGGGGAAAATCTTATGATTTCTTTGAGTCTCACTTTCCTCATCAGTAAATAGGAATAATAGTATCTCCCCTTCCTGCCTCATAGGAGCCCTCTGAGGCTTAGAATCTCAAAATTAAGATAATATACGCATAACCCCTTTTTAGAACAGTGAAAATCTTTACACATGTGAGCTATGATGAATATAATTCAGTATATATTTAATCTCCTGAAGGCGCGGTACCTGTGGTAAAGGACAAAGACCTTTGGCGAGGAGGCATGAGTTCTAATCCCAGATCTGCCACTAACTAGCCATGACCAGTTAAACAAGTCACCTTCCCTCTCTGGAACTAGTTTCCCTATTTGTAAAATGTGGGGGGAGCTGTACCACGTGGCTTCCATCATCAAGATTTTGATATGATTCTCATTAGCAACTCTAGGGTAGACTCAGAACAGAAATTATTAGTCCCATAAAGAAAACAAGATCTAGAAAGGTTAGATCTATACCTATAGTTGCCTATTTCACATTTTCACCTGCTTCTTTCTGCAAGGCTGTTAGGAAGTGATAAAATGAGTGTCATGTTTTCTAATAGCTACTAGAAAGAAAAATTCAGAATATGGTTTTCCCATCCCTTTTCTCTAACGAATTCCTTTTGCAATGTATTTTTCCCTTTTAGCCACTTGGATTGCTCCATTATTGTTTGGTTAGGTTGATTCATATATAAACAGATTTATAAAAAATATTTGGTGTCACAGAGACCCGGCATGAAACTGTAAGTTTCTTATTACATCGTGAAATCTGTGAAACCAAGGATATTTTATGCATCTGTATATTCCCAGGATCTGACATAATGTTGGGCACATAACTGGTGATTAATGATCATTGTTATTTAAGGCAGAGTGGTGAGCAGACCAGGGTCAAAACAGAATGGCAGGTACCATATCTGACTTCTCAAGTCAATTCTTGGTTTTAAGACAACCAGCTCAGTAGGAATCTTAAGAAGTACTTAGAAGTTACAAGGTACTTAGGAAGAAGCCTAGTGGAGTCAGAAGATATGGGTTCAAATTCTGGCTCTGACATTTACTAGTTGAGTGGCCCAAACCTCAGTTTCTTCATATGCAAAATAGAGACAATAATGCCTACCTCATTGTCGTGGATATATATATATATAGTAATAGCAAGTGGTAAGGACTCATTAAAGATGAGTTTCATTTCAGGAAAGATGTTACAAGAGTCCTTGGGGGAAACCATGAGCAACAGGTGGGATCTTTGGAAAATTTTGTTCTTAGGCATATTTGAACTAATGACACCAAAAAGTAGTATTTTTTCTTATTGTTACCTCCATCAGTGGAATGTGTATGTAGGCCTGCATACATATACAGTATGTCAGACCATGAATCCAGTCTCCTTTCTTCCTGACACCTAAAATAACTCCAAAAAAAACCTTTGATATCTTTCATAGGTAGATGATCAGGGAATGCGAATTATTTTAATATCATTTAAAAAAAATAGAGCAACAAAAACAATAGCAAAGTGCCAGAAAAGTAAATCTACTTTAAAAATATTTAGATGGGATCCCAAATATTTTGTGTTACCCTGTGCTTTTGGATTACTCATCCCATAGGACAACAGGCAAACTTTACTCATCCTTCCAGGGTCTGGTGCAAATGACACTTCTTTTAAGGAAGCCCTCCATTCCCCTGATTCCAGATTGGTTGTCCAGCTCTTGCTTAAGGCCAGTTTTGTGACAGCTCCATGATATTAATTTGTTCATTAAGTGAGTAAAATATATAATTAAGAATTTAATGTATAAAACTTCTGTTTAACAGAGTTGTTAGTTCTTTTAGCTTAATCCTTCATCACTGCAGACTCCCAGACAGTGGAGCCTCACTGATTCTAGCTTAGCAAGGATACAGATCTCCCCAGCAACCAAAATTGCTCCGGTCAGGAGCAAGTGGCAGCTGGACTGGAGCCATCACTCTTCTTTGTTGTCAACATACCCCTCTAGAGTCTCTGAATTGGGGTGATTATTAAAAACAATAGTGAATATTTTTTAGTTCCTCTCACATACCAAGTACCCATCATATATTATTTCAAATCCTGACAATAACCATGCAAATTTTCACCATGTCAGAGATGAAAAACTGAGAATTAAAGAGGTTAGGTTACTTTTCCAGGGTCACCCAGGTGGTACATCATTGTATACTGACTCTGAGTTAACTGTATGGCATAATCCAGTCCTGCTTGGGCTCATAGTAGGTTGTTAGCAAATAGTGGTTGCTATTATTCTCATTACTGTTATTTTTGAAAGTCATGGATATAGATCTTCTAAGATATGCCAAACTCTATGTTCTTTCCACTATATCTGGGTGGTCCTATCTTCTTTCCTTTGCCTCCTTCTTGGCTGAAAATAATGACAGAAAAAGACAGTAACTCCCTTGGTTTCAAATGATATAATTCATTTTAGTTATGTTTATAATAGTAATAATATTTATTATTATTATTGGTCTGTCTTCATCATTGTGAGCCCTTCTGGGTAGGAATCTCATCTTATTCTTTGAATTCACAGAGCAGGTACTTAGATGATGTTTAATAAATATATTGTGAATAGATCAGGCTCAGTGGCTCACGCCTGTAATCCTACCACTCTGGGAGATCAAGGTGGGAAGACTGCTCGAGCTCAGGAGTTTGAGACAAGCCTGGCAAGCACGAGACCCCATCTCTACTAAGAATAGAAAAATTAGCCAGGCATCATGGCACAGGCCTGTAGTCCCAGGTACTCGGGACACTGCGGCAGGAGGATCACTTAAGCCCAAGAGTTTGGGGTTGCAGTGAGCTGTAATGATGCCACTGCACTCTGGCCCAGGTGACAGAGTGAGACTCTGTCTCAAAAAAAATATAGATAGATAGATAGATAGTGCATAATACAATTGCATTTACTTGCTTTAAAAGGTAGACTGGGATCTATGAGAAAGTCTGGGTTTGGTTTAGGCTGCCCCAAAGGCAGTCTGGTTCAGTGGCAACTCAAGCAAGACATATAGCCTGATAGGATGGGACTCATTTGTTCATTCAGCAAAGGCATAATGAGCATCTCCTACATGCCAGGCACTGTTTCAGACAAAGAGAAAACAGCTGTGAACAAGAGAGGTAAAGTCTAGCAAAGGAGGCAGATAGTGTGTAAGTAAAATTGCAGATTGAACTGGGGAATGAAGAAAATGCAAATGGCTAAAGTGAAAGAAAGTTAAGAAGTGGGGCACAGTGTGTGGCTACTTTGGATAGGGTGGTCAAGAGAAGCCTTTCTGAGGAGGTGGCATTTGCTCTGAGACTGGACGAAGAGAAGGAGTCAGCCACATCCAGATCTGGGAGACTAGTGTCCCAATAAACATCAAGACCACAAAGCAGAATTGGGATTGGCATAGTTGAGGGACAGAGGCCAGTGTAGCCTAAGTGTAGTGAGACCAGAAAAGTAGTCAGTAGCCATGTTGTTTAGGGACTTATTATCCCTGGTCAGGAATTTGTATTTATATCAAGATCAATGAGAAAGCTATGGGAGGGTTTTAAACAAAAGAATGATATGCTCTGACGTATGCTTAAAAACATCTCCCTGGCTGCTGGTGAAAGATGGATTGAAGAAAGACAAAAATGTAACCAACAAGACCAGTTAAAAGGCTATAAGTATGTTTTTATTTTTCCTTATGATTCTAGGAATTATTATTTGAATTCTTTTTTTTTTTTTTTTTTTTTTGAGACAGAGTCTCTCTCTGTTGCCCAGGCTAGAGTGCTGTGGCGTCAGCCTCGCTCACAGCAACCTCAAACTCCTGGGCTCAAGCGATCCTCCTGCCTCAGCCTCCCAAATAGCTGGGACTACAGGCATGCGCCACCATGCCCGGCTAATTTTTTCTATATATTTTAGTTGGCCAATTAATTTCTTTCTATTTTTTAGTAGAGACAGGGTCTCGCTCTTGCTCAGGCTGGTTTCGAACTCCTGACCTTGAGCGATCCTCCCGCCTCAGCCTCCCAGAGTGCTAGGATTACAGGCGTGAGCCACCACACCCGGCCTATTATTTGAATTCTTAACTTATCATAGACTTCCATGTATTAATGATGCCATTTCACTTGTTACATATTGTAAGAATTTTACAATGTGATATTTTCATATATTTTACTTATACATATATTATAAGCCATACTTTTACACAACTTCTTTTAAGGAAATCCACAGATTTATATGATACTCTTCTTCTTTGTGTATGCAGTTTTTCTTCAGCCCCAAAGGACTGTCTTTAACCTTTCTTGTAGTGAAGGTCTGCTGGTAATGAATTTTCTCAGCTTATATTTATCTTTAAGAAGTCTTTATTTTGTCCTCATTTTTTAAAGTAGATTTTTACTGAGTATGGAATTTTCAATTAAGTTTTTTTTTCCTTTCAGCCCTTTGAAGATGTCATTCCATTGTCTTCTGGCTTTCATTGTTTCTGATGAAAAATCATCGAGTTTTGTATTTTTATTCCTCTGTATGAGTGCCTGGCTGTTTAGTAAAGATTTTTCTATCTATCTTTGGATTTCAGCAATGTGACTACAATGTGCCTACGTGTGGTTTTGTTTGTGGTTTTGCTTCTTAAGGTTTGTTGAGTTTCTTAGATCTGTGGATTGATATTTTTCATCAAATGTAGATGTGGAATGATCTTCAAATACTTTTTATAATCCAATCTCTCTTTACTCAGCCTCGGCCTCCCAGGTAGCTGGGATTACAGGCACGTGCCACCATGTCCAGCTAATTTTTTCTATTTTTTTAGTTGTTTTTGGCTAATTTCTTTCTATTTATAGTAGAGACGGGGTCTCACTCTTGCTCAGGCTGGTATATTAGACCATTTTTGGTTGTCCCTCAGTTCCCTGGGATCTGTCTATTTTTTCAAACTTTTTACTTTCTGTGCTTTAAATTCTTTGATTTCTTCTTCTGCAGTGTCCAATCTGCTCTTAAGCCCATTGAGTAATTTTTTTTTAAATTTTAGCCATCACAATTTTTAATAGTATTTTCATTTGATACTTTTTATAATTTCTATTTCTGTTCTGAGTTTTCTCATCTGTTCACCAATTATGTCTAGGTTTTGCTTTAGTTCTTGATATATTTTAAAGTCTTTGAATAATAATTCCAACAAATGTGTTATCTGTGGGTCTGTTTCTTTTGACTATTTTTCCCCCCTTGGTTATGGATCACATTTTTCTGTTTTTTTTTTTTTTTTTTTTTTTTTTTTTTTTTTTTTTTTTTTTACAGAGCTAGTGATTTCTTCATTGTATACTAGTCATTGCCTGTTTTATCCCCATTTTACAGATTGTAAAACTGAGATATAGAGAGATGGCATAACTTTCCCGAGGTTAATGGTTAAGAGGTAGAGGTTGGCATTTGATCCCAGGTAATCTGCACCCAGAAATATACATTTTCACCTCTATATTGCCTTCAAATTAGAGAAGGGTCATCCTATTGTCCCCCCACACTACTTCCCTATACCCAAACAAAAAAAAATTCCATGATAAATTTTGGTGAGCTATACAAACCTTACTGGAACTTGGGGCTGGTGAAAGATACTTGACAATTGAAGAGATAGACACAGTATTGTTTACAGATTTTTTACATTTGGCTCTCTTAGCATCTTCCAATTCATCAACTTCAGTCGGCAGTACTCTTTTGATGGTCAAGTGACCTTAAAGTATGGACAAAAATTGATGAGTGACTCAGGGAGATTTTCAGTGCCTAGCTGCTTAATCTGAACTTCTTGAGAAAGCAGATGACAGTTGTGATGACCCATCTTTTTGGAGATATACAAAGTTGTTGGGAAAAAATTACTTTCCTAAAAAATTAATTATTTACAGCAGGAGACTTTCAGCCTAGTTCTGCTTCTGACGTTGGGGTAGTGAGCTTGGGAGGGTGGATAGGGATCCAAACTAGAGGCACTGGATCTTAACTACGATTTTTGTTTCCACTTATTTATCTGAAAGTTGAGATCTCCTTGAGATGAGTTCTTCCTGTGATCTTTGAGATTTCAGGAAGGAAGGAGACAGCAGATTGCAGACTATTATTATGGCAAGATCATTTCTCTTTGGCCACCAGTTGTTCCCTGAGTCACAAACTACTCAATTCAGTGGCTGTTGAACTAAACTACCTTTGAAATTCAGAGGAGAGTGTCTGTGTGTGCCAAAACCAAGCCCCTGAGTCACCCAGCACACAGCAGGAGGACGGCAATGAATAGGGTCAGAAGTGATGCCAGAACCCAGCCCTTGCAGTGAATGTGGACCTTCAAGTGTCCGTTATACAGAAATCATCCCAGGTCATAAAATCTCATGTCCTCACAGACAGGAGGTGCCATTGTCTGTTCCCTCTGCTGTCTGCAAACTTCCTGATTAGTGGATCATCTCCCTACATATCTTTTTGCATGGATTGAGCCATATGTTATGAATATCACGTTTTATTTGTAATGAAACTACATTAGACAATTACAGTTTATGAAGCAAAATAGGTGGAGTTTGCATTTGGAAATGTAACATCTTATTTACTGGGGAGACCTGGGTTTGAATAGATCTACCTGGGCCAATTTTAGAACAAGAAAACTAGTGCCTTTTTTCTCTTGTCAACTACCATTCTGCAATTATTCTATATAATTGTTATTTTTCTTTTCTTTTTGGAAGGAGTCTCCTGCTGAAGAAAGAACCTAAAGAGATGCATAAGTTCCAGGGAATTTTCCTCTAAGACTAATAACACCAAGATAGAGTTCACTTTATTTATTTATGTTCATTATTTTTTCCATACAAAAAATATGTGTCTCAGATTCAGAGAATCTGAGTTAGAATTTTTTGTTTTCCTTGTGCTGGTTGAAGAAGAATCTCAAACCCTGATGCTGTTTTTTATTTATTTCATGAAGAATTTCAGGTGGTGCTTGACAACTTATGCCTCCTATAAAACCAAGAAATATGCTTTTATACTGTGTTTATTAAAGATATCTTCCAACTGACATTTCACCAAACAAAGAAATTGAGCCACCTTGCACTATACATTTTTAGTTAAATTTGGGAGCTATTGTTTTGAGAGTCACCCACAGTAATAATAACCAACTCAAAAAATGTCCTACTGAAGGGTCGGTTAAATATTGGCTCTGTTTCTACTTCCTGATCCTATCTCTTTCCCCATTTTAGTTCTTCCAAAAACAAAACAGGGCATCGCTCCTTCTAGCAAACTGCTTGCAAAGTCCCACATGATAAAATGCTGAACTTGAAATAATGAAACATCACCGTCAGTTTCTGAGGATCCCAGAACTAGAAGTCAACCAGAAATTTCAAGATGTAGGGCTCAAGGGCCTGGAATGCAACGTCTAAGCTGCACTGGTATTGGCTCCAAGGTTAAAAATAGAGGACCACAGTTTTATTGCCTTTGATTATGACATGCTCCACATGAACATCAGTAGGGCTCAAACGTGCATCAAAGGCTGCCAAAAGGTAAATAAGTTAAACTGGAGTGACTCAGAAGGCACCCAGGGAGCAAAGACGTGCAGAGCTAACAAGGGACTTCGTTTCTGACAACCCCACTTAGAACACAAGGGAGAGAACCTCGTTAGAAAACTCAAAGAGCCATAATACCAACATGAGTTTCATTTATAAGCTTTCTCAACAGACATGGAAAAGAATATGTGTATGGTGATTTAAAGGGGCTGGTATCTATGTTTTGGAAGTTCCTGGGTACTTCCCCATACAGTCGAGCCAACGCACCTTTCCTTTTAAACCAACAGAATAGCTGGATCATGTGTACTAAGAATGTCCATTTTTTTAAAAGACTAAAATATGCCAGTGTAAAGATCTTGAGCCTTTCCTCAATCTCACTTAACAATTTACTTCTTGAAACAGCTTCCTGTTAGGAAATTGAGCTACCACCGAAGCTCATCTTTGTAAAATATTTTTTTTATCTCAGCGATTTGCCTTTATTTGCCTTTTTAACCTTGCTGCATTTTTCCTGTGCCAGGATAAGGTCCAGTTGTCAATCGACTTTCACGAAGGCATCTGTGGAAGGTATTGAAGTCCACTGGTTAGAAAGGAAAAGTGCTTTTGTGTTTGATCAGTACGGAAGGTAGTTAGAAACCATGCTGAGTCACACTTTAAAGCAGCTGCATTGCAAACAAAGGGAGAGGGCTGGATCACTGGCTCTGAAGTCAGCAAACCTAGGACTTGGCCCTTGCTGCATCTGAGAGCAGGCTTCTCAATGTCTCTAAGCTTCGTTTACCTTCCCTTTAAATACCACCATCTACTGAGCATCTCTACCACTATATTCGGCCTTTTAGTCATTTAAACCTCGCAGCAGTCCTAAGGAGTAAACATTGTTATCATCCTCCTTTTTACAGATGAGGAAACTGAGACTCAAAGGCTGTCAAGTTTGCTCGGCATTATACAGCTAGAAAATTAGAGGACCGAATTTTAAATTCTCATCAGTCTTACTTCAGAGTCTGAGCTTTTAACTACTCTGAAATGGGGCTAATAATAGATTCATTATCGACACTGTGAGGATCAAAAGAGATAATGTTTGTAAAAGCACAAAAGAGTCATATATGCATGTAAGGTGTTATAATTGTTAGAATGAGATCATTTAAGAAAAGAGAAAACTGAAAAATAGCTACATGACGTGGTCATGGAAAAGTACATTCAAATGCCTATAAACCAGAGCTTACTAGTTCTATGTAAATCAACTTAGAATTTCTTGAATGCATTATTTTTGTTGACAGTACCCCATCAAAATATTAAATATGATATGTCATGTAAATCGGGCAGGGTGGATGACCATTCCATTTTAAATTGAGTCCTTCTTTAGAAGGCTGAGCAGCCTAAAAGACAAAGAAAAGAACTCGGATCCATTTGTTCCTTCTGAGCCGAGCTGCACTGGTTTACTTATTTGTTAAAGGTTGAAGACATCTGCACAGCAGTTCAGCCCTAACCCCCAGGAACAATAATGTAGGTTACCAGTAATATAGAAAGTGCTATTTATTTACTTGTAGGGCATAAGAGAATCAGAGTCTGTGAAACTGAGACACGATGTTCCTTAAATCACCGCCACAATAAAACAGACACAATGTCAAGTTAATTCTACTTTTACCATTGACAGGTGATACCTGAAGTAGAAGAGAAGGCTGGGGTCCTTCCCTCCCTTCCTTCTGTTGGCTGCCTGAGGGAGATAATGAGAACCCCTTAGTCATCAGCAGGAAGGCCATGGCTACACGAGCCAACCAGATGGAATCTTTTGTGCAAACAAGCCTGTTAACAGAATCAAACAACTGACTTGCCTTGTTCTAGTTCCCATAGTACTGATGGAGTTGATTAAAGTGGTTGGTTATTTTAGGGTT
Source organism: Cheirogaleus medius (assembly GCA_008086735.1). NCBI lineage: Eukaryota > Metazoa > Chordata > Mammalia > Primates > Cheirogaleidae > Cheirogaleus > Cheirogaleus medius. The sequence continues at coordinate 3,806,367 of VBSM01001265.1, read as the reverse complement.
GTGTAGACAGATATGAATATAAATAATAGGTAGATCAAGGGTAAAGGGACTGTGGTCACCCAGTATATCTCAATATGAAATGCAAATCCATACCCTGGTTACCAGAGATTGTACCTTTTGGGGAACCTGGGGACTGAAAACTTGAAATTCATGCTTATATCTCTCAAAAAGAAATATTTTACAAATTCTTAAGCTTAACGGTGACAATAATTCCCCAACTAGAAATGGGGATATTTGATCTGGAGGATGACTTTATTCCCAAATTATGAGTCTATTGATAGAAAAAGTCTTTCAGAGTTATAAACTTGCATCACACTTAGTGTATGTTTAAGCATTCATTTTTATGGAAAAAGAATAACATTTTCTGAAGTTGGGGCTGCACTAAAAAAAATCCATGCTGAATGGTCTCCATACTTATAGGCTATCTCAGCTGATCTCCATCTGCTGGGTTGTGAAGCCTGCTCTTCTGAAAACCACTCTGCCCCTTCCTGCAGGTTTGGTTGAGTCACAGAATCAATTACGTAGCTGGCGCACCAGATTTTCCCCTTTTGTCCAAAAATAGGAAAGGGTTTGCACCCTAAACAATTTGAAGTGGTCTTGAAAAGTTGCATGGGCTCTGTCCTTCGAGAGGGCTAGGGAGGGGGACAGAACGAGAGAGCTGAACGCATTGCACAACACTGGGGGGATAAGTTTCACTGTTTAGATCCCTACTGATCCCTGTTGACTTCCCAGAGCCCTGTGGCCCGACTACACAACAATAGATTTTATTATCTAAAGTTGGAGTCTCACTTTTCATTTTATCAGGCAGAATATTGAAAATTACTTTTAGAATAAATAGAAGAGGTGATTAAAAAAGTGACTAGATTTAATAAAGAAAAGAATTGCAACTAATTGATCAAATCTACAATTTTTTTGAAAGGTGATATTGTAGACTTACGAGCCCCGCCTCCTTTCTCTTTGATTTTACTAGTTTACCCACTTTGAAGAGAAAAGAGGGCATGAATAAGAATTTATTTTTCATCACATGGACAATAAAGAAATTAATCCCCTTAGGAAATGTTTAGGGGGAGGAATATAAGAAAAAATACTTGAGGTGAGCCCAAAGCAAAATAGCTTAAGAAAAAACCATTTCAAAAGGCAACCACATGAATTTTAACATTGGAATGGGGAGACTACAGTTATATGAGGTTTAAGATCAACTATTTTTTGTTTGTTTGTTTGTTTGGAGACAAGATCTTGCTCTCTCTCCCGAGCTGGAGTGCAGTGGTGTCATCACAGCTCACTGCAGCTTCAAACTCCAGGGCTCAAGCAATCCTCTTGCCTCAGCCTCCTGAGTAGCTGGGACTACAGGCACCACCATGCTCGGTGATTCTTCTCCTATTTTTGGTAGACAATGGGGTCTTGCTCTTGCCCTGGCTGGGCTTGAACTCCTGACCTCAAGCAATTCTCCCACCTTGGTCTCTCTAAAAAGCTAGGATTACAGGCATGAGCCACCTTTCCTGGCCTATGAGGTTTTCTGGGGTTTTTTTTTTTGTTTTTTTTTTTTTGGTGGGCGGGGGTTAGCTCTACTTGATTAATGATTAACAAGTCCCATTTGTGATGCCAAAGAGCATGTTTTTCACCAACCATTTTGTGGGTTTCAACAATACCAACAACAATATCAACAAAAAGGAAAAATAATGGTGCTTTTGTAATGTTTTAAGCCCAATTGATTAACAAAATTCAAGTAGGTGTATGGTTTTTTAGATCTTGTGGCTAAAGCTTTATTTTCCAGGTTTTAATCTGGAGAAAGAGAAAATAATTTATTTAAAATGGCTATAAATGAAGGATTCCATGAAAGCCTTTCTTTATCAGTATAGCAATAACTGTTGTAGTAATAAGCTGACATTTATTAGAGCTTCTGATTTAATCATATTTTTAACGTTTTCTAGTCTGCCATTAGCCATTTGTAAGAATGATGAATAATACTTTAATTTTTTTTGCATATTCTCAAACAACATGATTTTTTTAAAAAGATAATCTTTATTTATTGTGTTGTACAATGATCAATAACTTTTTTAAAAGGGTTTCAGCAATTTGTAATTGAACAAATGTTTAACAAATTAAACCATTCCTGAATTCAGTTTTCTTGTCTAAAAAGAATTATCTTTAAGTAGTAATTCAGCAATGTATTTTTAAAAACACAGTTTTTTAAAATTTCTTTTAATTTTTGTATAATGGGGGTAAAATACTTTTATTTATTTATAAAAACCCGAGGGTGAGGGAAGGAAGAGACAGTAATTCACAATTTCCTGCACATAAATGCCAAATTAAGAAGATCTGTGGTGGGCTTTCAAAAGAGGAAAGGTAAAGCCCTGGTAAGTTTTAAAGCATATATACGTATTCCTGGATCATGACTGCTTAAAATGTCACAAGATTTCTGGAAGCCCTCAGATGTAAGCTATCAGTGAGGTTACATGTGGAAGACAGTAAGAACTACAATTAAAATTGTAATTTCAAAAAAAAAAACCCAAAAAACAAAAAAACAAAATGCAGTTTCAAAAATTACAGTCCTTCCAAGCCTAGTTCAGTCTAGTTTCCTGTCTAGACATGCAAATTGAAGTGAAGAGTTGAGGCAATTATTCAGATAATTCAAAGGAAAAAAAAATCTTCTCACTGAAAAAAGAAGATTTGGGGAGCCAGAGCTATCTGGATTGTTTGTCCTCACTGATCAATTCACCAGATAATTGCACTTCACCTTGAGAGTTTGAGAGGAGCCACAGGATTTGAGTCAGGGAGGAATTTCATGAACATTTTTTTTTCTGTGCATTCAGCCTCAGTGAAATCTGTATAATAAAAAGGAAAAGAAAGCAAAACTCTTAGGGACTCCTCTTTCGAGAAAATATAAAGTTATTTTTATAAAGGATAGACAAAAGTTGCGATAGCAATGACTCCCCCTCCCCAAAAAAAGTTTTCTGAAGACTAACTCTCTAAGTACCTTTCTTTTTCAGATGAGAGGACAAGATTTAACAGAAGAGAAAAGAGACTCATTAAGCTGTCTGTAAACTGGCTGTGATTCCTTGCAGTTCAGTTCACGTGATATTTGTATATTCTTGTGAATTACATAATTTATTTATTTTTTGTATATATTTTTAATTACTTTTTATTTTTATTTATTTTTATTTTTTTTCTTCCATAATCATATGTGCCAAGTGAATTACATAATTTAAATAAAGGAAAGAATTGTTACCTGTGTGTCTAGTACACACTAGGGTAGTTATTGATAGATGCTAAAATAACAGTCAAGCTATGAAATTATAATGGTTCAGAAATTCAAAAGTAAGTACATTAATCCAGTCAACTGAATATAGATGATCTTTTGTAAATATTTTGAAAACCCATTATGAATATATTTTTTAAAACTTTAAAAAGTAAATATTCATATATTTAATAAAACTAAATTGGGCAGCAAATCTTGAGGTAAAAATCAAGGTGACTAATAGTCTATGAAATATATCAGATATTTAAATTAAAATAAAATTTGAAATTCATTCATGCCAGAATTACTACTGCCAAGGCCTGTCATATGTTCTATTGGAAAATCAGAAACATAATACTTAAATCTGGAATAGTTCAATGATTATAGAAAGGAAGCTTAGTATTTATCTCATTTGTTCTTCGATTATGGATTTATAAAATATATTCACTGGAATCACATTAATTTTAATACTGCTTTAAGGGAATGTTCAGGTAGACACAGAATTTAAAGGGCAGAGCTACAAATAAAAATATTATCAAAACAATGCTTCCAGATATCAGACATGAAAATGACTGTTTTATGTTTACAAAAAGCCTAAAAAATTATTAAATTTTTAAAAAAAGATTAACAAAATATAAGAAGAAAACAAAACCAAAAATTAAATGTTCTCCAAATTTAACTTTTAAGATATTTTATTATAATTTTGTAATATTTGAGAATTTTTTCAAGATGGCATATTTAAATATTTTAAATTTTTAACAGAAAGCTTTTTAAAGCCTGTGGCAACATACTGGTTATAATCACTAAATGCTAAACTAATGATATTGTTAAAAATTATTTAACAATTATTAAAAATAATTATATTTTTTAACTCCATGTATTTTCAGAATTAAAGTAAAATAGATAATTCTAAAATAATCTGAAAAACTAAACTTTGATTTAACAATGTAATATGCCAATTGATTTATAGTTTACAAAAAAAGCAGATATGACTCAAATATGATTTTTAAAGAATCAGTTATAATATATTGTAAGTTTACAAGACATTTTATCACACGTTTATGTGAACCTTATTTTAAAACAACCCAAATTATATAGAGTATGCTATCCCTACAAATTACATTGTTTAAATTTTTGCCAAGTAGGAACATTTTGATTAAGGCAAATTGATAACAACAGAAGTTTATTGTCAATTTAGTCCTGGTATTTCGGTCTATAATAATTCATAAAAATGTTAAAAATACCCAAACAATTCTATTCTAATAGTTAACATATGTTACTATTAAAACCCAATATAATTCTTTATTTTCTCAAACAAGGAATTATTGGCAATTTCTAAATTTTAATATGAAAGATTTCTAATTCATAAATATTTCTACTTAGTAATAAAATTATTGTTTAAACTCTTCTTATGTTTTTTTAAAACAGCTTAAATTCTTGATATTTGAAATACTCATATATGAATTGCTAAAAGGAAGATGAACCAGTTTTATTAGTTAAAAGTTTTATTTTCATGAAAAGCAGAGTTACTAAGATGGCATTAATTGCTTAAGACTTTTTTTTAATTTTTAAATTTTTTAAAAAACATCAAATTAAAAAAACTCTGTAACCACTTGTAAGACAATGGGAAAGAAATGCTGGATAGAAATGCTATTTTAAAACATTTGCTAAAAACTAAAAGCAATCTACCATGAAAGTGGATAAGATAAAAGAAAGAAAGAAAAAAAAAAAAACTAAAAGCAATCTTACCTAAATATGAAATTTGAATAATTATTTTAATTAAGCTCCTTTTAGATTTGTAAAGCAAAATAACAAAATTTTACTTTGAATGCCAACTCTTTAAGTAATTTGGTATTTTATTGCTCAGATTTTTGTACCTTTAAGTTGGAATATAAACCTCCTATTTTTTTCAATTTGTTTATAAATTCTAAATATAGAACACAGATTCTAGAACTTGCCACATATTCATTTGTTGATTTTGAAAATGCATATAAAAATGATGCATTTTTTATTTTACATACAAATAAATGAACTAGTAGCAAGAAACAGAAACTATATGGCATATTCAAGTTTCTGGCATTTTATTTTTTTTAAATTGCTGAAACAATGATTTCAGGAAAAGGAATATTTTTATTTTATCTGAGACCCATAGTACCTTAAGAATGTTTTTAAAGGAAAATCATAATACCCTTTACAAACTTTCCATTTTACCAACTTTTAGACAAATAAAACAGCTGCTGCCAATTACAACTTTGATGCAAAATGTAACTCAAAATATAGTTCATAATCACATCTTACTAAACTAAATATTTACATTAAGGTAGAAATAAATGTCATATATCCTATGGGGTTAAAAGAAAGATATCACACAGAAAATAAGAACTGTCTTCAATCAAAGGTAATTTTTAATACAATTTTAGAACTTTCAAATCCATAGCTAAATAGTTGCATTTACATTAATTAACTAATTTCACAGTTTTGATATTTAAGAAGAGATAGCTTAGTTTTTTTAGATGCTAAAAGGTTATATGACTCAGCTCTATCTACGTGACGTTTACAAACATCCAATTGTTAGACATCACTCAGGCAACATAGCCCTCTGCATTTGTTTGGTTTTCATCCAGACATATAGACATTACGAAGGCATAGTAATTGGTTTTATAGTGATAACATAGAACTATACTAACATTACTAGAAATGTTAGGAATAAGCCAGGTTATCTCCTGAATTTGCTATCTAAATGTTTAAGTATTTGTCCTAGATTTAAAAAAAAAAAAAACTTGGTTACAATGAACTGCATTTAAGAAAAAAATATATATATCTATGTTTCTAAGTTAAAATAAAAGCAACATGATTAGACAAAAAAATTATAGTAATACCTTATTAAATAGGAGCCATAGATAAAAACTAAAATGACATTTTGCTGTTTTATTATTGCTTACTATTATTCATTCACTAGATATTGAAAATAATTTTCAAAAAATGATAATGTTAGATCTGTTAGCATGTAATTTTAATTAATTTTTTAAAACTTCATAATATTAAAAAAATCTGTATTCTGATCTCTTAAATTATTTGCCAATCTCAATGAAAGCTTAACAATTGAATTGTGTTTATTTCTAAAATATATTTTCAGATACTCTAAATGATATTCTTTTCTTTAGATTTTGACTAAAGAATTCTGATACAATGCCAATCCTTAAAATCTTGATCATGATAAATAATTTTTTTTTAAGTTTTGATTTTTGTCTAATGTTATAAAAATTTTTATCTGTGTTGAAATAGAATTATTAGAAAGAATTTCAATGCAATGGCAAGATTTTCTTTTTGCTATTTTTAATGTGAATAATAATAATGCTTGAAAACTCTCAATATGTCCAGAGTTTTTGTCTTCATGACGTTATTATTATTTTTTTCACAAAATGCCATGTAAGAAGAAATATAAAATTATGGCTTAAAATGTTTTGCAATATGCTACATAAAATAAATATTACAAGGAAAATACTTTTTTTTAATTACTAGGGACATTGGACCCCATCTTCATGAAACTTTCTTTCCTTTTATAAACAAAAATTTTTCTTTATTTTCTTTGTTTTTCAGCTTCCTTCGTCTTGTTTTAATAGTAATATTCCATTTTGCTAAAGAACTTTCTATTTGCAACTTACCCCAAATTAAAAAGATTTAATTTAAGCATTATCAATGACATCATTATTGGTTCTTGCTTGGCAGCTATCACCTATATCTCTCTCCTTTGCTGTCCAAATGTTACAGAAAAACCCCAAACAAAAAACATTCTGGCCTCCATCTCTGTCCACTGTCACTATTGACTAGGATTTTTAAAAGCATTTCTAATTCTCCAGATTTGCCAGGCATTCAGATGAGCAATTTACAGGTAGAAAATAAATCAGCTATTCAAACAGATGTTCAGCAAATATAAATGTTAATAAAAATAGGCAACAAGACCACTTCACCCCCAACCAATTTTTCTGGCTTCTTTGACTTAAAAACATTGTGTCCTAAAACAGAATTGGCTGGATTAGGTTAAGTCTGCAGAGCTGTGTTAACTTCCTAAACCTTTTTTTAAAACCTGCATTATAGCCATGGCCAAAGCAATGAGAAATGAAGGAATGTAAGGAAGCAGACATCCATATGCTTTTATTTTTACATGTTTATTGTATTCATGGCTCTATCTAAACTATAATATTGTATCATGCCTTTGGTAGAACCATCCCAGACCTCTCTTTAAAAGCTCAGAGGTATCAAAACATCATGTTGTATACACAGTTAAATATAAATTAAATATACACAATTAAATTAAATATATACAATTTTAATTTGTCAACTATACTTTAATTTAAAAAATAAATAATTTTTCAAAAAGCTCAGAGGTTCATCTAAGTAATTTTCAAAGAAGCATTGTTGACTTTTGCAACATCATTTGACTGTTTAATCAAAAGTGTTATGCCCTATATGATGAGCATTTAAAAATGTCACTCATCCTGACCAATAATCCATACAATTTATCTTGTTACCATATTTCACCTAATATCTGGATCTATGTTTGTAATTGATATAAAGCAATTATTTGCCCAAACATGATCCCATCCCCACCAATTTTTCTCCACCTTAGTGGATTTGGAAGTTGATTTACCCAGGCATATTTTGCTAGGGAAACAGGGTGATTATATCTGAAGAAACATCTTTTTTCTTCTCTGTCCATGCAATCTGGAAAGGTCTGGTTAACTAACTGCTGATTCTGACAAGACTTATTTGCAGCAGCTCGATCCCAAATGCATTGAACAACTTCAGATAGACGTCCTGATAAAATATAATAATTTTTATGATATTACAATTTCCCAAATGATCAGAGTCAAATGATTCTAATGGGATCCTGTAAGGACCTGGTATTCAAGTTGTGGCTACCTGTGGTATTTTTGTTCATAACAGAAGTGTGGCTCATGAGCTCTAAATGTACCTTCAGAAAGTTACTATTATATTTCTGTTTGTCCTTGATATTTGTTGAACTTTCTCTGCATCTGAACTTTAAATGTATTGTGGACTCTTTAGTCTAGAATTGTCCAATGGCAGATGGTTAAAACCACTTGGTGGTCCCATTTGTGGAGTTTATTGTGCCTTCCTGGTCAAGTTCCCCCTCCTCAGGTGTCCAGAAGGACATATTACTTCAGCCACCAGTTCAATGGACTTTAGCACTAATTTCATTTGGTGAATTCCTGGTGATGGCAGCTTCTTTTCTGTATTGGATTATCACTCTGAAATAGGAAAGCCCATAAGGTTGGACTTCCAGCCATGGCAAAACCTTATGTTAGGTCCAGAAGGGAATTTATAAATCAATACGTTCTCCTTAATGTTAAGTAGGGAGGATGCAGTGTTGGAATTAATTCAAAAAATATGCATTTGTTTTTGTTTTTTATTGGTATACTAAAGAAAAATTATAATATACAAAGTACAGTCTGGGCAATGAATAAACAGAAACATTATTATTGTTTTCAGACACCAATTGGGAGACTATCTGATTCCGTGCCGGGAGACCCTGCTTTGATTCTGGGTCTGGTAGTGACTCTTGGTGTAAACCTCTACAGTAATTTCTTTGTCTGGAAAAATGGGGTAAAACTCTGTCCCACGGGGTTCCTTATAGTATTAAATGAGGTGACATGTAGGTAAACATTTTTGAAAGGTGAAATTCCAGTCCATGGAGAACAGAATTGGACGGGGAGGCAAAGGTCCTGGGTTTTCAGCATGTTGGTTGTGGGACTTTGGGTAAATCATTTCCCTTCTCTGGATCTTGGTCTCTTTATCCACAAAACGTGAAAATTGGACTAGATGATCTCTAAGTCCTTTTGTAGCTTTGCCAACCTGTGTTTCGGGAGGATGAGGAATGTTAGGACAGGTGTCTGTCATTGACAAGAATGCAAGGAGCTGAGCTACACTCAAAGTGGGGGTTAATAGGTGCACTTTTATTTTCTCTGTGCCTAGGTTAATGCCCTACGTTTCTGTTTGCTTCTCATACCTCTGACTTTTGGGGAGGGATAGCGTCTTGGAGGGTACTCCAAGACATGGCAAGCCCCCGTGCATCCAGATATCTTTGACAGCCACTTTTGTCATAATGCCCAGCAATGAGGTATCTTGCCACGGATTATATTGTGGGGGAAGGTTGGATATTCAGCCACCTCAACTCCTGTGTTTCTGTGAAGTTCATTTCCTTTTAAGAACTTAACTGGATGGCTGGGTAATGAAAGAGTGAAAAGAATGAAGCTTCAATATGGTTGAGTTTTCACTGCCTTAATTAATATGTCGTCTTTATCAAAGCACTGGCCTTAATAAAATCTTAGTAGTCTGATAGATTTCTTTTTTGAAAAAATGTAATTTTGTCTTTTATATATGGAAGCTGTTGGTTACTTGGACACATGACTTAGACCACGAAGGAGACTAAAATTTGGTGCAATCAGAAAAGAGATGGTGGGTGGTTTGGCGAGAAAAAAAAAAAAAT
>VBSM01001265.1:3773880-3796521 GCA_008086735.1 Cheirogaleus medius | reverse complement strand
TTCATTTCTTTCATTGTAAGAATTGTTTTCTATTAAACCCTTAGCTGCTCTGATCTGAAGGCATCATGCAGCTACACATTACAACAAGCTATGGATTCTGATATAAAGTAACTATGCTATTGGTATTTGATTTAAAGCTGACTCTGTAGGGACCTGGGCACTTTTCCTGCATTGTGGCTTGAACTACATACTAGTAGCCTCCATTTCCTGTCACCAGTTTCCTCTTGTGCCTCCGTTGCTCTGTTTCCTCTTTGGCCTCTGTCCCTCCTCTCAGGACCACACCTGGGCTGGAAAGGACTCCGGGAGGCAGTGGCTGGTGACCACCCAGCAGTGGGTGTGCACGTGTGTGTGAAGGAGTGGGCAGTGTGGAAGAGGGGAGGGACACGTGGCCAGAATCTTTTTCTTCTTCCGAAAAGCAGTCAGAAGGTGCAGTCCTTCATCTTTGGATTTTGGTGATTATTCTTTACCACGACCATGGTTTACCATTTGGTGGCTCCCTCTTTGTCATCTATTTAAGAAGATGAACAATTCAGCAGTCCATATGGCCTTGGTAAGTCATTTTACCACTCTTGTATTCATCTTGAGAGTAAATGAATTGAATTAGATAACCTCTGAGGACCCTTCTAACTTTAAGACCAATGTTTCTAGTCCTAGGCATGTAGAGTTAATCAGCAATGTACTGACTAAATGAGTAAGTGATGCTACTGACGTTCTGTTTCTCAGACAGCAGAATGCCCGGAAAGGGTGGGACAACACAGCTTATACTGTAATCTTCATTTTAAAATAAACTTTTTAGAGGAAAAAAGTCCCTTTCCTGTGGGGCATTTAAAGTTTTCTGGCGTGTGTGTGTGTGTTGAGGTTGATTTTTTGAGCATCCCATTGAATGATGTTAGGACGGTATCAGTAGGCATGACCACCGCGTGGGAGGATGTGTGCACAGCCTGTCTGTCCATCTGCTCATAGATGGGGTGACTCTGCAGCCAAAGTTCTTGGTCAGGGGTGAATTTCCTAGTTTTTAGATCACCATAGACTCTGTATGGCTCTTCTTTACTACTTGCATATTTGACATTTTTCTTGCTATAAAGGATTTATTTGGGAAAGGAGTAAGGGGGGTGTAGCCAACAAACTAACTTATTTACTGATTTTTCTGGAAAGTTCTTGGTGACTACAGGAAAATATTGAGAACTGTTTTTGGATTCTAGTTACCCACGCTGGGTTTTGGTACCATTTTGGAAGCAGTTCGCTTTGATTCTACATACTATTTTTGTAGATAAATTATCATATGTAGAAACTTAAACATTCTACACTTATATTTTTGTAAATGTACATCTGAGTGTGTTGGCGTATCTTTTAGAATGAGGTTTGTAAGGGAGTGGCTTACATCTGAGAGTTGATGGGCATGCCTCACTCAATTCTAATACTACCCGTAAATATTCTCCACTTCATACTTTTCTTATAGCTCTCTTATTAAACAAGAAAAAATAGAGAAAAGCATACTATGCCATGCTTTGGTTATAATGGAAAAAGAGAGCATCTTTATCTTTTCCCCATACAGTTTTAGTTCAGGGAAAAATTAAAATTTGTATTTCCTTAAGTAGCTCAGTCATATGTGAATCAATAAAATCACAATTTGAAAACAACAACATAGCACACATTTTTAAGGTGGCCTTCTGGATTCTGGGAGGAGGGGAATGACTGAAGGTATAGGTGGAAAAAGAATGTTGTCTAGCTGTTCCAAGCAGTGTTCTCACCCTAAATGGCATGGAAGAATTGTCACCAAGACAGCGTTAGGTGTCGGGGATCATAAAACCTTTGGCCATCTTCTCTTGTTTGCATCAGTTTTTGAAAGAACCATATATAAGAGTCCTTAGTATTTCTTTAAAAAAAAGTACAGTAGTTTACAGATGGAATTGAAGAGAAAAGATAATCTTCGTTAGGTTAGCTGTTTACCCTGTTCTTCTGAGCCTTTCTTACAAAAGGGCAGGGGATATCTTTTACCCTGGTCTCAATGGCTAAGCATGGCTTAAAATATATGTCAGGTCGAGCTCTAGTCCTTCTCCCACCAGCACCTCTTTCTTTATTCCTCACTCCTAGAAAAATCCCAATGATCCATCCCCCAAAACCACATAATTCTATTTTTTCTGAATTAACTAAATGACTAAAGGAAAAGTGATTTTTTTTTCTCTGAGCCTCAGTGAATTTAACTGTAGAAAATTGCCACATTTTCATCCGGTGTAGACTGGATTACAAAGACCAGTACTGAGCTATTAGGCAAAACCACCCCATTTTCAGTTATGTGACTATATTTAGATTTTGTGGTCCCCCTTTTCCACCCTCTTTGCTCCCCAATGCATACTAATTATTGAGGGAAAATATCTATTTGAAATCCATCAGGATCTTTTACCCAGTTCTCATCTGTGTTTGATTTAAAGTGACATCCCATCCCCGACAGGCATAGGGCAAGACTGGATGATGCGTGGTGGTCCAACAGAAAATGGGCATGGAGCAGTGCAGTGGAGCGTTGATTCCTTAGCAGAACTGGCTGGAATTAGCCACTTTAGAGGTGGCTTCTATTTAAGAATACATGTGAACTGTCACTGATGACAGAATAGAGACTTCAGTGTATTGTCAAGAAAATTAGATTCCAAGTAGAAAAATTAGGATATGCCCTGGGTATGAGAGAATTATTGTTAATTTTGTGGGTGTGATAATGGCCTTCTGGTTACATAGGAAAATGTCCTTATTTTTTAGATGTGCCAAATGAAATATTTGAGAGTAAAATGCCATGATGTCTATAATTTCCTTTAAAGTACTTCAGCAAAGGAAAAAAAAAGCGAATGATGAAGAAAATATGACAAAATATTAACAACTATTAAGTAGAGATGATGTATGCATGGGTACTAATATTCTTTGTACTTTGTTTGAAAATTTCCATAATACTAGTAAAAAACACCCCTTGGGATCCAATATTTTAATGTTAAAAATACCACACATAATAATAAAATAAAATCTTATTGAGATAGTATTTTATGTGCATGCACAAGAGGAGAGCATGGATTTAAAATTTCTCTGGACTGACAGGCAAACTCAGTGTTCTGAGGTGAGGCTTTAATTCTTAGGGTATGGTTGGTAACACCTAAGCCAGTATAAAATGAAAATCCTGTGCAAAAAGTACTCTTTGTTTTATTTTTAAAATACATTTTAAATTCTAGAATTAAATCTGTAAGAAAAACACAGCAGATATAAAAAATGAAGACATAATCATTATTTACCTGAGCTAAATGCTGAAATGTTCAGGGTTCTGACCCCAAGGCTAGGGGGCAAGTTCCTTGAAGACGGCTGCAAACACAAAAGGATTGAGGACCTTGAATTCATGGATGGGAACTTGCAGTAGCCAGTACCATGATATAAACTAACTGCAAGTCTGCACGTAATGACGTAAGTTATGAAAACATAAACTATACTGAGATGATTTGCTTTTAATCACCTTTGGAATTACAAGATTAACATGCTTCTTAAAAATGCTTTTGTCTTTTGAATGGTTATTACTATAGTAGCTATGTTATACCCAAGTAATGTAATACTTTTTTGATATATTAGTATAGCATTTGTTTATCACAAAATGTGTGCATGTTTATTTATTGACACGGGAATACAGAAGGAAAATATACCTCAGGGATATTTTCTATGCAATATTCCAGGGTACGAAGCCCAGCTCCAATGGTGTTGACTTTAAGTCCTTTGGTTCCTTACTGTGCAGAAATTCATGCCCAAATCTACTATATTAAAAATATATACTGAGGCCGGGCGCGGTGGTTCACGCCTGTAATCCTAGCACTCTGGGAAGCTGAGGTGGGAGGATCGCTCAAGGTCAGGAGTTCGAAACCAGCCTGAGCAAGAACGAGACCCCCGTCTCTACTAAAAACAGAAAGAAATTAATTGGCCAACTAAAAATATATAGAAAAAATTAGCCGGGCATGGTGGCACATGCCTGTAGTCCCAGCTACTCAGGAGGCTGAGGCAGAAGGATTGCTTGAGCCCGGGAGTTTGAGGTTACAGTGAGCTAGGCTGATGCCATGGCACTCTAACCCGGGCAAAAGAGTGAGACTTTGTCTCAAAAAAAAATATATATATATATATATATACCGAATGGATATAATGAACACTATTTGGGTGATGGGCACATTTATAGCCCTGACTCAAGCATTATAAAAGCTATCCATGTAAAAAAAAATTTGTACCCCTTAATATTTTGAAATAAAAATTGATCTATTAAAATATATATAAATAAAACTGATCTCACTATTAAAAAATATGTAAATAAAACTGATCTAACTATTAAAAAATATATCTATTACCTGCACAACCCTTTTAAACCCCACTTTTGTTTATATAGGGAAGGAGACCTTTCCTTCTGGACATCTATTTGTTTTTTTAATTAATAAATATAAAATGGGCTCATTTTTCCAAATCAAAATCCCCATTTGGTAAGACTTTAAACCTATACTCAGTATGGAGGTGATTTTAATAGATCTGAAGACTTTGGTAAGCTTGCTCTTCCAAAACTGCTGGACGCTGTGGATTTACTGGTAGCAAAGATGGGCTGGATCCTTGGAGGAAAGGACAAGTGAATCCACAGTCCTTAATTCCTTGGAATTTGCCTTTTAGCAAGAGAAGAAGGAACATAGTTCAATAGATAAAGTCCTGGACTAAGAAATGTGAGGTGTGGAATATTTTAACATCTTAAAATTTAAGGGTACTTTTGAAGGTACTATTGCATTAATGAATAGTATTTTTAAAAAGAAGTAGGGTGTACTACTTTTGGGTTGCAGTCCTAGTTTTTTCACTAGCTAAGGACTGACCTCAGTGTCTTCATCTGCAAATTGAGAGACGCTCATTAAATAATAATTGCTAATATTTCTTCAAACTTTTTAGTCTGTGCCAGGCTCTGTTTTGAATGCTTTACATTAAATTTGTTTAATCCTCAGAATGACTCTATAGATATTCTTATTATACCTAATTCAATAATTAAGAGACTAGATATTCTGAGATAATCAAGTGCTGGGAATTCAGAAAATTTTAGAGGTGGTGTGCCAGAGAAATTATTTAATCTGGGAGGCAGTGCATCCTGGTGGTTAAGGGTGCAAATGTGTGGCTTTGAAACTTGGATCTTTCACTCCTTAGGAATACACCTTGAGCAAATGGCTTGACCTTTGTTTGCCTCAATTTTCTCACCTGTAAAATGGAGATAATAATAGAATCTGCATTATAAAGTTGTTAGGATTAAATGTGCAGTGCTTAGAACAGTGCCCATCACCTAGGAAGCTCTCAGTAAATGTTATCACAGCTAATGATGAGGATGAGGACGATGATAGTAATGATTGGATAAGTAGACACTATTGTTTTTCTTAGAAGAATGTATTACAGTAATATTAAGACCTCCTCAACTGTGTCAGAAAGAGGTGCTGGTGGTAATGTTGGTCTTGATGGAAAGAATGTTGTTATGATCATCAGTGATACAGAATGGCTTCTTAGAGAAAGAAATGAATTAGGCTGAAGAAGCAGAGTGAAGAAAAGTATGTGTTAAATTGTAATTCGGCAAAAAATTCACAGAAACGCAGTGTTCATGAATTGCATGGGTGCATGTATTTTTCAGGTTGTCTTTAAAGCTGTGAAATTTAAATAATGTGTAAGAGAAAAAGTAATATGTGAATATCATCAAGGCTAGGGAGGAGGTTCTATTTAGGAGGTTAACACGAGGCAAGCCAATGAATAATAATTAGCAAAATTGACCCATAGCCCTCTGTGCACTTGAGGGTTCTCTGGCGGAGTCACAGGTAGATCTGGGCTCCAAGGCATTAGTCAGAATGCAGATTTTCAGTGAAGGTTCTGCTAAGTCATCAGTGTTTGGGAGGGGGAGGGAAAGCAGACTGAGAGAGACAGCAGTAACACTTATAGAAATGAGGTCCAAATTTGGGTGCTTATGTGGAGATATTCCAGTTTCTCTGGATCCTCATAGACGCATATAGAATGTTTGTGCTAAATGGGGCCTCGGAGATTGTCTGGTACAACCCCCTCATTTTCCATTTCACTTTGCTATGAAGATAGAGTTTGGTGAAATTGGCCAGGAATTCAGTATAGTGAAACCAGGGAGATTTGTGGTGTGTTTGAAGAGAGATTTCAAGTAAGGATGTAGGGAAAGCAAAGTTCCTTCGGTTTTAGAGTGATGCCTAGGTAGCAGAGTAGAGTAGGGAAGGCAGTGAATTTTCCCAAATCCATTAAAAGAGAGAGAGAAAGAAGGAGGGAGGTAGGGAAAAAGAAAAAGAGAGAAAGAGAGAGAATCTAATTTTATGCAAAACAGTTTTAGATTAGACTTGCAGTTAATGTTTAAAAGTTGATGATAAGGAAAACTCTTATTTTATTATTTCCAGGAACTTGGGGGAGAGTTTGGCAGCATTGATGATTCCAGCAAATGAAGACTCCTTTTGCAGCTGGTATTGAACCTGGTAAGCAGTTTCTGTTAATCTGTTACTGTTTAGGATGAATATATCTTGGCATTTTAAATAATCACTTTTAACTAAGTTTATGCTTAGTGCTTTCTTTTTAATAGGAACTAATCATTAGTTTCTCAATGGGAACTAATGAGGTTCATTTGGCATGGAATTCTGAGCAGGGGAGGGGACAGAAATCTTCTTTCAGAGCACTAAAAATGCTTTGCTAAGTTTCCTTTACAAATTCCCGGAGCCAGGGTGGGGCTGGGGGAGTCTTCCGGAAGATTTAAAGGCTCCCCACCATGCTCACTCCCCAGTCACAATAGCATTGGGTTGCGAGGAATAAGGACTCGTGTGGAAGTCTGCATCTCCTGTCTGTTTACATGGAGAAAAAGAAGACAGTATCACTGAGGGTGAGGCAAAGATAAGATTTGGGTGTCTCTGTACCCACTTGTGTATAATTCTTTGTAAAAAGCATTTACCTACCATGTCTGTAAGTACTTTATTAAGAGGCTTTCAGTTTGGCAATTTTTAAAATTATTATTAAAGAAGAAAAACATTGCACTTATTTCTTCCCATATTATTGTCTGCGCTGTTGTAAGGTTTGGGGATATTGGGGGCTGTCCATATTTGAGGGCTCAACCTTGCCTAATAGCACAGCCACCTCTGTGGCTGAAAGAAAGGCTTGGGGGAAACGGGTGGAGCTGAGGAAATAAATACCACCTTGGTTTAGGTCTCTCTGTTTTCTTTTTGCCTTTTGAGTCAGTCTGCACTGGCTGCTCCCACTTCAGTGTTTGCTTGTTGTGCTGGGTGATGGAATAAAGTTAGAGATGAGGAAACTGAGGCACAGTGGAGTTACAGTCTCTCAGGAACATTTACATGGCAAAAGGACAGAACTCAAGCTTTTAGTCTGGGTGGAGACTTAGTAGAACATGCTGCTTCTGTCCTAGAAATTGGTTGGGCCTGTAAGTGGCAAACTCTTCTACCCTTAAAAGAAACTTCTGCTTGGCACTTGCAAAATTGTTGGTACCCCAAATGTCACATCCTTTGAGGGGGAAAAAACAGCTTAGGAAATCAAAGGTCACCAAGAATGACATTAGGAAACGGTATTTTTTAGTGTCTGTGCATATGGATTATATGAGTTCCATGTAGCTCTAAGGCGCCGATGTCAGTTCTGAGCAAGATACTTTCAGTGATGTGAGGGGTGGTGTCTGTGGCTGGCATCCTTTCTCGTGGTTCTAACTCACCTGTGCTCTCCAGCTTTATTCATCTGTATGACAACCCTAAAGGGATGCCCTGGTGAAGAATGAGAAATTTCCAGGGTCTGGCAAATGAAATTCCATAAGTCCCTAGAGGGAAGTGAAAATTGTTTATGTTTGGAGTATAGAAAGGTAACCTTAGCTAGACTGTGATTATGCACCAAAATGTAAAAACAAAATCAGAACATGCCCTCAAATGTTGGGGAGAAGAATGTTGGGCAAATCTTCGTTTGTTAAAAAAAAAAAAGAAAAAAAAGCTAAGTGGGGAATGGTGGAATCATATGAAGGGAAGAATTAGAAAACAGGTCTGGAGAAAAAAATTCAGGCAGGGGATGGAAACAGCATATTTAATACTCATTTCCCCCCTCTAGAGTTTGAAGTATTAATAGTAGATCCTTATGGGAAATTAAGGGGACGTGTAAAGAATCTGAAAATTTTCTAAGCAGAAAATAATGTTTCTTTGGAGAGAAGTCATGTGTGTTAATGAATGTAAACCTACATTAAAATGGAGAGAAAATTATGAGCAGAAAGAGGGAGAGGGAGAAGCAGGACAAATGTTTTTTAAAATTGAGCCTAAATTGTCCTCTGTCTTAGAGTATTTAGTATTTCCACCTTAGATTATGTAGTATTTTAAATATTTCTTCTTGGGGAAATTTATTTAAGGGTAGAAAAGCCTTTCAAAAATTAGAAATTTTAGGGTTTGGATTTTTTTCTTTCACATGTTTATTTGAAATTTAGACTATAGTAACTATGTATAAAATAAACATTATGTATTAGAAAAATCTTAAAATAAATAAGGATAGTTAATGACTTAAATATATTGAAAGTATTAAAATTATTGAGTCATAAATAAGATCCCCAAACTATGTTAATGGCAGAATAAAATGTAGAAAAACTAAGTATATAAGAAACTACTATCTGTGATAAAATTTAAAACAGAATTTTTTAATTGCAGTATTAATTTAATTATATTTAAGCCTTGCTACCTAAAAGTAGGACTCAAAAAATACAAATATTAATATGCACATTATGGTTTTTTACAGAGTAGAAGTGATAATAATTTACTTATTTTTTTTATTTCTATAGGAAAATATCGAAAATTTTATCTCCTAAAGAACCTTGAAGATTTTTTTTTTTGGAGATTCTTTTAAAGGTGAAACTTTTCTTCTTTAGGTAAGGAAACATTTTCTATTGTTTATCCATGGGTCAAAAAGAGAGCATTTCAATTAGAGGAAAGAAGTAACATGTACTTAAACTTTGCCTATTCTAACTGATGTAAAACATTATGAAGATAATAGAAAGCAAGATTTTTAAGTTAAATAAAACAAAATAATTAGAAATTTTTCATTTAAAACACATCAATTTGTTGAGGAAAAAAATGAGGCACTTTGTCTTAGTCTGACATATAATAGTAGGATTCCCACGATACATCTTTTTTAAGTATTCAAGACATAACAAAATTAAAACAAAAAGTTGTGTTTCTGGTGATAAAGTTTTAAGTACTATTTAACAAAATCAGAAAGAAGAGATTTTTCAGCCACCTAAAATAGTCCTAAACATAAATGTAAACCAACATGATAATAAACAATAGACTATTTTAATATATTTGAAAAACTAGTGATTGCTTTAAAAGCAGGCCGGTGAATTAAAGTTAATTAAAATTAGTGCAGTATCAGAGAAGCTTAAACTCTGAGATATAGTCACATGCTGGGAAAATGTTGTTTTGTAGGGCCAAGAAGGTAAATAAATATAAACAATTTGTTTAATCAGGCAAGAACCGGTACTTTGTGTGCAACCTCTTTTCAGTTTTTGGTAATTGTGTTATATTGGTAACATAAAAAAAGCAAAGACAAACTTTTTAAGCATATCAGAATATTAGCAACTCATTCTATTTTTGGTAATAATCCTATTAGTACAGTTTACTTGCATGAACTATATAAATTACAAATATGAAAATCAGATGCTTTAAAGCAGATAAACTAAAAATGCAATTAAAATATCTAAACAAGTTTTTAAATGTTTTGAAGTATTGTATGAAATTAAAAGAATAAAAGAAGTAGTTACAGAAATTATACATAGAATCTATTATATATGCAAATTTTTACATTCTAGCTTTGTCACCAATACCACATTTAGAAAAAGAAATAGATTCCAATGCTTGTCTTCTATTAACATGTATATGTTCTCAAAAGTACACAAGATTTCTCCTTATTTTAAATATATTATTATTGTTACATATGAATATTTTAAAAATCTTAGTATAGAGTTTAGGGTTTTAAAAATTACACATTAAAAATCATGTGGTAAAATAGAATCTAGAAATTTTGAGAAAAAATACTAAATTTTTGGTATGAATTTAAAGTATTCACTTCTAGAATAAATTAATTTTCTTCTTATAAAGACATTTATGTTAATATTAAGTATGTAGGTTAAGACTTACTTAAATTACTTACATAGGATATACTAAACTTCTAAGTTATTTTTAAAAGAAGGATTATAGTCATCTGAAAAATTATACATTTTTTCTAATGTAATCTTTACATAAATCCCTTTATTATATCAGTTTTTAAATCTTATATTTTGATGGTTAAAATAAAAGAAAAAAATGACTAACCTAATAGAAAGTACAATCTTATAGCACTAAAAAGAGAGTTGTAAGCATGTAATAAATTTATGAGATCACTTTCATTTCTGACTTGTTTTTGAGCCTTTCTTATGATTATCATATATTTTAACATCTGGAGAATAATATATAAAATATACATTAAATTTTTATGATCTGGCAGGTATTAAAAAATAGAGGGAAAAAATACAGCTTTGCCTAGCTAAATACTAACTAAAGTGTTAGGTGAAAATTAGAAAAATACAGAAGCTAAAATAGTATAATCAACTAAAATTCCAAATACATATGTATATAATTTTTTATATCTTGGTATATAGCATTTGTCTTCATTGTTTAGGAAACTACATGTTGTACATGACTGAAAAAATAAATGATGGAGAGGTATTTTCTCATCATAGTTTACTAGATAAAAAATTTACTAGTAAGCTAAATGTAATATTAAGGGACACATTTAAAATAGAATTTTGTAGAGTTTTACTGAAGTTGTATCTTTCCACCAGGGCTTTTGGTTTTTTTGTGTATATTAGGATTTCTGAGATTTGTGATTTCAAATTCATGATATATATTTTCAGTGCTCTTTCAAATTGCAAAAGGTTTCTGTGGAAAAATCAGACATTATGTACATTTTATTTTATATTTGGGTATGAGAAAAATAGCAGATACTTTGGGAGAATTCTGGTTGTTGTTTCAGTGCATGCATCAAATGCCAAACAATTATTTTGTCTCTCAGTCAGTTACACGTCTGGGCATGTTACAGTTTGTGTAGGTACATGTTGGATATTTAACTTATATTGATGATACAGTGATCTCTAAACATAATTGTTAATCTTTACTGAAATTATGGGCAAAGTATTTAAAAGAAATTCGTTTTTAAAACTCTTATTTTTAATTAAAATGAGAAAGACTCTGGAGTTCATTCATTAATAAAATATGTGATTGTGCAGTTTCCTGAAAGAATGAACTCTTAGTTTATTTTTCGAATTTTAGTAAAATTTTTCTTTATTTATTGTTAGTTGGCATTTTAAAGTCAGGAAGGAATAAAGCAGCATTATATGATATTTCTGATTATCTTTCTATCAATAGAGAGAAAGGAAAGGCAAAATATATGGGCACAATAGAGTTTTCCGCTAAAAAACATGAACTTGAAATTGAAAAAATATATTGCCCATAATTAATTTTTCTTATTAGTACTTATTTGGAGTTGCATGAATTTTTCTGAGCCAATAAATTGGAGGAAATTTGTCTTATAAAATGGAGAGATGTAGAACATTGTGGTCAGTTATAGGATAGTACTTCTCTCATGTTGATTCCCAGAACTTAGAAAATAGATCTTAAATTAATAGTGTGGAGTACACGATCTCTGGGCTATAGTAATTTAGAAAAATGTTGGAAAATGATAAAGGCGAAGGGGAGGATTGAAGCTAAGTGTACCCCTTAAATAGTAAACATTTGACACTGAGAGGAGTGCTCTGGAGATTAACAAGTAGTACTCTGTCAGGGATAATTTTCTGGGCAGCTAAGGTTGTTTGTGTGGTAAGGGAAGGCGGCGACATATCATAACTGTAAGTGCTTGATAAAATTTCCGAAGTTAGTTTCGGATCGTGAGGGTGAAAGTAAGTGCAACAGTTGGGTGTTGGAGGGGGAGGGGATC
The DNA here is from genome assembly GCA_008086735.1 of Cheirogaleus medius. Classification (NCBI taxonomy): domain Eukaryota; kingdom Metazoa; phylum Chordata; class Mammalia; order Primates; family Cheirogaleidae; genus Cheirogaleus; species Cheirogaleus medius. Next base: position 3,784,497 of record VBSM01001265.1, on the reverse strand, counting down.
ACAGCTCGCCAGCCCTGGCGCCACGACAGGGTTAATGGCGTCGGCGCCCGGTGCACTCTGGGAGTTGTAGGCCGCGGGCGCAGGCATTGTGGGAATTGTCGTAAAAGTCTGCTTTCCTGCTGTGATGGCCGCCTCTGAACCTGAGAGTTGGGGGTTTCTGGCTTTCTGGAGGGTTTAGGGGGCTGGCTGTCCCGTCAGAAGGCCACTAACAGCCCCCTCAGGTTGCCAAGGGCCTGTTAGTTGTGTTCCTGGGAGGTGGGCGAGCGGCCTGACTGGTTAACGTTAGGGTTTGCAGTCATTAGATCGGCTAGGGGGCCTTCAGCGACTACAGGCTTGATGAGGGGGGTCCCAGCCGGCTGGACGCTGGTTGTTTGGCTTTCTACCTTCGAAATGTCTGGATGACCAGGGCCTACGTTTTGGGGTGTGCTTTATGTTGTGGTTTGTGTCCTGCACCCTCCACTGTTTACAGCATTCAGCCCTGTCCGTGTAGCAGTTGGTACCCATGACCCTGTTTGGGGTGAGGTGGGGGTCTTTTTCTTGGGCCTAGCGGGACTTATGCAAGATCTGGAAGTTTGGAAGGTGTGTAGAGCAATGTACTGGTATTGTCTGTCTGGGCTGTAAGAAATTGCATGAGTTATGAGCGTGTTCCTGAGTGTGTGGTTGGCTTTCTCTTGCTCTTGGTGAACTTTACCCCTTATTTGTAAATGCTGAGAGACAGGGTCAGGCAGTTCCTACTTGTGAAATGCTTTTCTGTTAACTTGGATGTATTCTTAACTCGTTGGGAGATTCCAGAGGACTCTTTTGCAACTGTGTGTAGAAAGATATGTGTGCAAAACTGAATTTAAAGCAAATGCCAGTGTCACAGTACCTTTAGTTCTAGGGAGCAGCCCCCTGGGCTTCCCTGGTGCTGTGAAGTTATTTGGGTATGTATGAAAATCAGATTTGCTTTGAGCTGTGTTATCTAACTTTTGGCTCATAGGGTTTCTCTGCATGTCAGGACTCTGATCTTTGGTATTGGGTACTCTTTCAACAGTTGAGGCAAAATGTAACTGCATGTATCAGAATCTCAGGATAACACTAGGTAGCAAAGCAGTACCTGTTTTACCTGTTCACAGAAACTTGGACCTCATTGTCTCTGCCCCATAAATTCTGCCTTATTTCCATGTTGTCTATGTAACTTGGGGCCCAACTGGTCATGAAAAGCCATTTCTCAGACAGTATTATTATGCTATTTAAAAGCTTTTTTCCCACAAGTAGAACTGGCATCTAGAAAGTTTTTCATTCAAGTTTGGTAAATTAGGGGATTTGAAATAAGGTTCAACAGTAGTTTTAAAAATCAGCTATCAATTTTTAGTTTTAGGGGTGGCTATGTGACAGAAATGATTTATAGAGAGAGTAAAAAAAAATAATATTCTGTTTTTCTTGGTATTTTAGAGCATATAAAAACTGGGCCACTTTTATGTATCATTAAAAAGCCCTTTGAGCCTTTTGACATTTTGTGTTGAATGGGATTTTCATAACTTCCCACTTGTCTGGGTTTGTGTAAAATATAGAGAAAGGAACAAAGCTAGCTGGGTTTATGTGTGTGATTCCGTTGAAAATGATTTCAGGTATAGACTGATACTGTTCTTACTGCTAGTCAGATCTCAGCCAAGTATTTCCTTCCCTCTGACCCTGCCTTCATGTGTCTCAGAATATTAACTAATTCTCCATTTGAAAAAATATTGGGAAATTTCCCCCTTTATAAGTGCTCCATCTTGTCCAAATTTGTTATTGTTTGGGGATGTGATAAAATACTGTTGTTTCTGGTGAATTGGTTTTGTATGTTAGAAAGACTGGATGGCTACAATTTGTAGATCATTCAAAACTGACCACAACCACACTGTTAATTTGCTTTGAAAGAAGATGCCTAAGTTTTTAATAGCCAAGTTACCTCTCACTTGAGTTAAGCAGAACTAACCAACCATTCATTAGAAGGTGCTTTGAGAGTGGAAGCGTACTTAACTTTGATAAGTGTAGAGGTAAACTTATCTCTGCATTTGTACAGAGCTCTTCTGGACCTTTATAAAGATGTATCTCTCTACAAAATGGTGAGGTTTTACACCCCAGAATTCTGGTTTTTAATCCCTGAGGCCATTATTTGGTACTCTGTTTTCCACCTCCATTACTCCAATTCTGCTCTTGGTGTGAAATGTTTTTTGTAATATACAAAGGCAACAGTAGTTGTTTGTTTGTTTTTTTAAGTGGTAAGATCTACTTAACATGATTCTTAAGGTTGTGTACACATATTTGATAGAGGTGTCAAAAGCTGTCTCTTTGAAACCTAAACTTTGCATGGTTTCAATGAAACTCCTTTCAATGAAACGTAACACCAAAGGATAACTTTCTTGTCTAAGGTGTTATAAATGAAACTCTTTAGTTTTGGTGTTCATTCAAAAAAGATGCAAACTTATGAATAATAAAATTTGGAAGATGGCAAAGTATTAAAGTTTCCATTTTAGATTGTAGCCAAAATTTGGAGACACTGGGAAGGGAATTGAGTAGGTATATCTATTATATTGGGGGCCTTTACTCAGGTCCTTTCTAATCTGTTGTTTTCCTGTATATCTGTTCACTTTGCTAAAAGCAATCAGTTACTATTAATGCATTTCTGCATTGTGAACATTTATAAGTAGTAAAACTACATATGCAAGATAGCAAATCACCCATTCAGGATTTGACCTTATTTTTCATTTATATTATTTGAAGAGGAAGAATTGTTAATTGTAGTTTATGCACATGTATGTGGTTTTCTTAAGTTAAATACATTTGATTTTAGATTGCAATACTTTTAAACATGGTGTGTATCTCCACCCCACCACTCCACCCTCCTGGAAGATAATAAAGTTTATGGGATAAAGGGGAAAGGTATTTTTAAAACTTCCATGCCTATCAATGATGAATTTTATTTTTTGATTCTTCCTACATGTATTTCCAGGGCAGAATACATTATCTCTGTTCTGCTGGGCCCTATTTTTTGAATTTAGAGAATTTATCATATGATTTTCACGAGCAGGACAGAGCAAACCACCAGTTACTTCAAAATACTGAATGTAGATTGAAAGTTATTAATTTGTTTCCATTGGAAAGAAAGCAAGATTATATGCATATGTCCTGCCATTTAAAGGATTCTATATCTTAAAGCGCCAAAAATCATAAAAGATCATTTTGCTTTGTCTTCTGCCTTCCTTATTTTTATTTTTGTTCAACTTTCTCCCTCAGTGTATCTGTGTGGTTCCAGAATTTAAATTACATTTTTGTTTATTTTAGGAATCTTTTTTCAAATTATTTGCTTTAACTTAAAAAAAATTTCACCTAAAATATTCACAATAAGGGTATCATTTTAATAAGGCATTATTGTTATAGTTTTTATAATTAAAATGCTATAAATATTGAATTTCTTTCCTGGGAAAAAAATGAGCCAATGACTGACTTCCTTAAACCTTACCACAAAATTCCAGAGTTTGGCCTGCAAAAAAATCCAGGATGTATGGCTGTAGTTTCCTTTTCTGTGATTAACAGTGTAGCAATGAAGAGCAATATATGACTTGGCCTCTTCAGAAGGAATCTGGAAAGCATTCCTTGCTTGACATTCTCATGAAATACACTGTTAAAATTTTCTTAGCACAGTGTAAGAAGAAATCACTGAATTCACATAAAAGAAGAAGGCATTTGTATATGTGTTTACTAATCTAAAAAATTATTTGTAAACCACTTTCATAATTTTTTTAAAGCTCTGAAATAAGTCTATGTTTGGCCAACTTGTTCTTTTTTATTTTACTATTAACAAAAATATAGAGTATATGCAGTTTATAAAGGAAAAAGAGCCCATTGTACTAGAGAGTTAAAATGAAGACAGTGGTTTTTAACTTTTCTGTGCCATTTGTTATAATTATTTTCTGATCAAATTTGTAATACATTATAATGGAATTAATTTTAAATTATTTGTGAAATGGCTTATTCCTAGATAAGATCCCATATATTAATTTTTTAGATACATAGGGTTATGTAGTTTTTTTCATCCTAACAAAAGATTTTAAAAAAGAAGCCAATAGTAGTAAAGTAAATGAAAATGATTATTATTATATTCTTAAGGAAGTACTCTAAAATTAAAACTTGGAAAAAAACATAACTTTTATAAGCACAAAATATTTGAGATATGTAATACAGTTTTTATAAATTGGTAGGGAAAAATGGAAAGGCACAGCCATGGTCTGACAATTCACAAAAGAAAAAATTAAAATGGCAATAATAATGTGGCAGATTGTGTTTTCCAAAGATGGCTTCCCAGCTTGACATGCTTTTCTGCAAATGTGACATTGTCACTTTGTTGTCATGAGGTGGAGTCTTTCTACTTCCTTGAATCTGGGTAGGCCCTTTGATTGTTTTGACTAAGGGTATGTGGTAGAAGTGATGATGTACCAGTTCTAGGTATTGCTGTGACCTGGCATAATGACTTTTGATTCCTGCCTCTTGGAAGCCAACTATTATGTAAGAATTGGCCTGAAATCACTGTGTTGTGAGAAACCCAAAGAAGCTAGATGAGACATGAAGTGGAGAGGCCAAGGAGCACCAAAGAAGCAGAACTGTAAGTGAAGAAGCCATTTTAAAAATGGATCCTCCAGCCCCAGCTGCCCTAGTTGTTGCTGTGTAAATCAGATGAACCACCCAGTGGAGCCCTTCCTAATTTCTGACCCATAGAATCATGAGCAAAATAAAATGGTTTGTTTTAAGCTTCTAAGGTTTGGGGTGGTTTGTAATGTAATAGTAGGTAACTGGGACAAATACTGGAGAAAATGTTTATAATGGATGAAAATATGGGAAAATACATTTGCACGTCTAAATCTGATAAGGAACTGATATCTACAATAGACAAGGAATGCCTAAATCATCAAACAAAAAAGAACCCCAGTTAGAATCATGTGTCAAGGTTACGAATGGGCAGTTTTTAAAAGAGGAAATCTAGGCTTACAACATATACAGAGATTCAGATTGAAGCAATAACAAAATACCTCTTTATACCCAGTTGACTAACAAAAATTAGAAAGATGGATGATGCCAAGTATTGGTGGGGATTGGGGGATGGGAACCGTTATACACTGCTGGTGAGAATGTAAACTAGTGGAGTCATTCTGGAGAGCAATCTGGCAGAATTTAGTTAAATGAATGTAGATACTAAATTGTTTCTAGGTATATGGCCTCAAGAAATCTTAAGCAGGTCTCTAAAGGAACAAATATGAGGATATTCATCCCATTGTTTTTGATGGCAGAGGCTTAGATACCACTTGAGGTTCTTCATCCCTCAGGGAATACATAGGTAAAACATGGTAGGTGCACACATGTAGTATAGTATTCTTCCCTTATCCATGGTTTTGCTTCCATGGTTTCAGTTACCCATAGTCAACTGCAGTCTGAAAATATTACATGGAAAATTCCAGAAATAAATACAAGTTTTAAATTTTGTGACATTCTGAGAAATAAGAAATTTCATACCATCTACCCGATCCCACCCAGGATGTGAATCATCCCTTTGTCCAGTGTATCCACACCGTACACACTGATCACCTGTTAGTCACTTAGTAGCCATCTCAGTTATCAGATGGGAAAAAACCCCACGGTATATATAGGGTTCAGTACTATCCTTGGTTTCAGACATCCACTGGGGGTCTTGGCATTCCAAGAGGAGTAAGAGGAGGCTACTGTAGTATGAATCAGATAGAAGCAAAAGACTACATATATCTACAACACATATTTTAAAAATACAGCATTTAGTGAAAATAATAATGGAATCTAGAAATGCTCAAAAAGATGTGTCAAGAACACTGGAATGGTTACCTAACGGCATGAAAAGTGTTGCCCATGGAAGAAGAAGGAGAGACTAGTAGTGGAGATTTAAAAAAAAAAAAAAAACTAAATAAAAAGGCCAAGGATGATGGTGTGCAGTGAACCAAGGCCTGTGATTAATCAATCTTTCTGTGCCAGAGATCAAACAAGAAGAGAAAAGTAATTGTCCTCCCTCCAAGAAGAGAAAAGTAGTTGTCAAATAATCAATGTAAAGTAGAAGAATAGAACTATTCTTTAAAGCTGCCACAAATTTTTAAATCAATACTTAGAGTGGTTAAATAGTCAATCTCATGTTTTGTTGGATATGCAAATTGGTATGACTTTATACAAGACAGTATTTATCAAGGTCCTTAAAAATTATCATATCCTAGAAATAAACAATTGAAAATTGAAATTAAGTAACCAAAACACTTAAATAGTACCAGTAAACATGCAACATGTAGGGATACATGTAACAAATAATGTGTAAGACCTGTATACTGAAACTACAAAATGTTGCTGAGAGAAATTAATACCTAAGTAATGAGAGATCCCATATTCATGGATTGTAAGACTCAATATTGTTAACATTTCAACTCTTCAAATTGACCTATAGTATCAAAGCAATCCCAACCAAAATACCAGGAGAATTTTTTTATGTATACATATACAAAACTCAATAGGCTGATTCTAAAAGTTATATGGAAATGCAAAGGCTCTAGACTAGCCAGGACAAGAAACAAAGTTAGAGGACTTATGCAACTTGGTCTTTAAGACTTACTTTAAAACTGTAGTTATTGAGACAGTGTGATTTTGAAATAGATAGGTAGATAAATCAATGGGAAAGGAAAAACAACTCAAACCAGTTTTCCTATGCTCCTCATACCACACAACAATCAACAGAGAAAACGTCTGTGACCAAATGTATGGGGAGTTTCCCACACACACCAAGCAGTCAATTCTGCAGTAGACTCCGGCTGGGTGTCTTCCAATTTAATTCTGACACTGTCTACCTGAAGATAGCATCAGATCCCACAGGTTGAAGGCTGTCTTATAAAACTGCCTCTCCTTCAGATGCCAGTCACAAGTCCAAACCTCTGGAACTTTCTGACCAACTGGCTTCAAGGTGGGGTCCCCATGACACTCTCTTCGAGTTCAATTTATTTGCTAGAGTGGCCCACAGAACTCGGGGAAACACGTATGTTGGTTTATTATAAAGGATATTACAAAGGATACAGATGAAGAGATGCATAGGGTGAGGTATAGGGGAAGGGATGCAAAGCTTGCATGTACTCCCAGTGTGCACCAGCCTTCAGAAAATTCCACATGTTCAGGTATCTGTAAGCTCCCCAAACTCTGTCCTCTTGGGCCTTTTATGGAAACTTCATGGGATAGGCATGATTGACAACCATACAAAAATGTAGTTGAACAAAAAGGATATGATCTAATATCTAATATGATCTAATAGGCTGCAAGGAGAAACCCAGAAAGGCCTGTGTGTTCACATTATTCTTGGCCTTTCTGTGCAGCATTCCTTTCTCCAGGGTATGGGGCAGGACCTTTCTGAATGAGAGTTTTACAATCCACAATCAGAAAGGTGGGCGGAGATTAGAGTCCTTCACTGGGCTGGTGAAAGGTGGGCTTGGGAAGTTTAGAGAGAGAGAGAGAGAGAGAGAGATTCTGTTTTCTGAGACCTGCTTCTGAGGCCTAAAGAGACCCAAAATTATAACAAAAGACTATAACAGGGGCTATGGGAGTTATGAACAAGGATTCATGAACAAAAACATATATATGGAAATGCAAAGGATATGTATATATATATGTCTCAATATCACAACAGGACAAAACAAAATGGAGATGCACAAATATATCATCAAGAGATTTTCAATAAACTTGCCAAGGGTAAGTCAGTAGGGAAAAGATAATCTTTTCAAAAAATGGTGCTGGAAAACTTGTATATCTATATGCAAAAAGATTAGATTTGTCTCTTGCCTTATACTATATTCAAAGATTAACTTGAAATGGGTCATAAAGCTAAACATAAGACCTAAAACTATAAAACTTGTAGAAGAAAACAGGAGAAAAATCTTAGGTAATACAAATATTTCTTAGATAAGACACAAAAAGTAGGAACCATAAAAGAAAGAAATTGATAAATTGGACTTCATCAAAATAAAAAATTCTTCCTCATCCAAATACACTGTTAAGAAAATGAAAAGCAAACCACACACTGGGGAAAAAATATCTGCAAGACATCTGATGAAGGATTCCTCTCCAGAATATATAAAGAACTCTTATAATTCAGTAATAAAACAGACTACCTAATTAAAAATACGAGCAAAAGCTTTGTTATATAAACAAGCCAAAGATGGCTTCTGTGTATTGCCTCCTGTTTTTTTTTATTTCTTCACAGCAGGCTGAGACCTATTTGCTCAAAAGTCCACCAATGCCAAAGTCCATTTTTTAAACATCCAATTATTTAAAAAATAGCCCAAAACATGATTTTTAGCAATTTAGAACCTGCCTGCTTTGCATAAGCCATGAAACCACCCCACACCTGCTGGCAATAGATAAGACCAGGCCCCATATCACTGCTCTCTGACCCAGAGATGTCCTGCCATGCTGCTGGAGTGGTATCACCTAGACATGTAAGCTCCCTCTGTGTTTCCCTCTCCCTGGGGAGTTTCTGGCACCTCCCCGCTTAGTCCAGAGAGCCTCATGCTGTGAAGGACTTCCTCTCTCATGCAACCCTGTCCAAGCACCACGCAGTAAAGCTTGTTATGTGTTACTGCTTCTTGTCTTTTTCCTTGATCAGCCCCCAAATCCCTCAAACCCTATACATGATTTTAACAGACACTTCACAAACTAAGATAAAAAAAAGTCCAACAAACACATGAAAAGATCCTCATTATTAATATTTACAGTGAAAATAATGCTAATTAAATATGAACTAATTAACACTAAAGCCACGTTGAGATACCCCTGCATATCAACTAGATAAAAAAGACTAACAATACCAAGTAGGGGTGAAGATATGGGACAACAGGAACAAAATGGTACAGCCACTTTGAAAAACAGTTTGACAGTTTCTTATAAATTAAATATTTACCATATAACCCACAATTCTGTTCATCAGTATTTACTCAAGGGAAATAAAAGCTTATGTCCACACAGACTTATACATGCGTGTCCATAGCTGCTTTATTCATAATAGTAAAAAACTGGAAACAACCCAAACATTCATCAACTGAAGAATGGATAACCAAATGGAATACTACTCAGCAATAAAAAAGAAAGGGAGGTGGCAGAGCAAGATGGCCGAATAGAAACCTTCAGTGATCATCCCTCCACACAAACATCAAATTTAACAACTATCCACACAAGCAAGCACCTTTAGAAGAACCAAAAATCGAGTGATCATACTACCTGGTTTTAACATTATATTAAGGAAAGAGGAACTAGAGAGGGCAGAAAAGACAATCTTGCGTTGCTGCGGCACCCCTCCCCATCCCCTGCCAGTGCTGTGCCAGCACTGGAGTGAAGAGAGAATCTGTGTATTTCGGGGAGGGAGAGTGAAGTGATTGTAGGACTTTGCATTGAAAGCCAGGGCCACCCTGGCACAGGGGAGCACACATAAGGCAGAATTCTACCAGTGCCCCTGGAGGGAGCCTTTAGACCAGCCCAGCCAGGGAGAAATCCTCCACCCTGAAACCTGAGTTCTCACTAGCCCTGTGACCACTGGCAGCCAAAGAGCAACCTGGAGCCTGGACTAAATTCGTAAGGCAGTCAGGACAAAAAAGGGTACAGTCCTCGGGCAATTCCTGTGGCTGTGCTGGCTCAGAGCCAGTGGACTTGGGTGCATGTGACCCAGTGAGACACCAGCAGTAGCAGCCAAGCCAATGCCTGTGTCATACCTCCCACCCCCAACTACAGACAGTGCGGCTCAGGGAGTCTTCTATTCGGGGAAAGGAAAGGGAAAAATTCAGAGGACTTTGTTTTGCAACCTGGGTACCAGCTCAGCCACAGTAAAAATAAAGTACCAAGAAGACTCCAGAAGCCCCTGAGTCCAGGCCTTACTTCCTGGATGGCATTTTTGGACCCACACCAGGCCAAAAGGAAACAGGTTGCCCTGAAGGGAAGGACCCAGTCCTGGCAGGATTCACCACCTGCTGACTAAAGAGCCCTGGGGCTTTGAATAAACATCAGAGGTAGCCGGGCAACAGTCACCATGGGCTTTGGGTGAGACTGGGCTGGCTGGCTTCAGGTGTCACCTGGTGCTGGTGGCCATGAGGCACTGCCCAAGTCACTACTTCCCTAACTACAGCAGCCCAGCACAGAAAGTGAGTGAAAAGAGAGAGACTTTGCCTGGTATAATCCAGAGAATTCTCCTGTATTTTACCCAAGTCTACCAAGGTGTTACCACCAGGAGCCTTCAAGAGTCACAGCATTACTGGACTCGGGGCACCCCCAGTGCTGATACAGCTGCAGTGACTAAGACTTAGATGGCAACACTCAATTCCCTTTGAATATCTGGAAAGCCTTCCCTAGAAGGACGGGTTTAAACAAGTCCAGACTGTGAAGATTAAAATAAATACCTGACTGTTTAATGCCCAGACATAGGTGAACATCCACAATAATTAAGAACACCTAGGAAAACATGACTTCACCAAACAAACTAAATAAGTCACCAGTGACCAATTCTGGAGTGATGGAGATATGTGACTTTTCAGACAATGAGTTCAAAATAGTTGTCCT
>VBSM01001265.1:3738758-3764515 GCA_008086735.1 Cheirogaleus medius | reverse complement strand
AAAAGTGAAATTCTCTATCCTCCTTTAAGGAACAGTTAAAAGATAGACTCCCTTTCCAAAACTAATTGTTCAGCAAGCTGTGTTCCTAGAGTCTACTTTTCATTCACCTTACAGCTCTTATGCCATTGTGTAGTATAGTTATTCGACTCCATCAAGTTATTTGCCCTGAACTCCAAGTCGTTGGAGACTCAGCGCGGGAGGGAGGCCCGGCATTTAGAGGGCCCTCAGTGAGTGAGTGTAAGCCACGCGAATGCGAGCGGCAGGGAAGGCACGGAGACACAAGACCGCAAGCCCTTTTCGGAAAAGTTGATGGGACAAATGACAGCACACTTGGTGATATATTAGTGTTTAATAAAGAGGGGGAAACAAAACCAAGGCTCCACGCCCACTTCTTACTACGACCTTCCCATTCACTAGCGGCTTCACTAATCCCATTCCCTCTTCAAACCAGAGCTCAAAGCAGGCTGGGTGTGATTGGCCAATCGGAGCGCAGTCTTCCGCAGTCGCGTGGACCGCTGCAGCCAATGAGAGACCGGGGCTCTTTGGTGGGGTGAGACAGGCCGCTGGCTGGCGGAACCCTGGGGAGTGGTGATGCGCTTGGGTGGGACTGAAGGTTGATTGGCAGGTGAGCTATCCACCGCCTCAGAAGGGAAACCCAACACGGTGTGCGCTTGGAGGAGACGTGGGCGGGGCACTGAAATGGAGTCAGCCAATGCCTGACGCACTACGCGCAATCACCAATGGCGACACGGATATGGCGCCGTGGGCGGGGTTTCGGCCCAAAGCAGTGTAAGAGGGGCGCCTATTAGTACCGTCCTCGCCGTCACTGGCGGCGCCTCCGCCTCCCTCTGGCTTCATTCATTCATTTTTCACTACCTTCATTCACGGAGATAGTGAGGCCTACTCGAAAGCCATGGAGAGCGTTCTCCCGGCCGCCGGCTTCCTGTATTGGGTGGGCGCGGGCACCGTGGCCTACCTGGCCCTGCGCATCTCGTACGCGCTCTTCACGGCCTTTCGGGTCTGGGGCGTGGGTAACGAGGCAGGGGTTGGCCCCGGGCTCGGTGAATGGGCAGGTGAGTCGGATGCAGCGCCGCGGCCTCTCTCCTGCTGCGGCTCGCGGCTTGGGCCCGGTGCTTGGCCTTCCCCTCCCCGGCTCTCTTCTCCTCTCTGAGGCTTCGCGTCTCGCTTACCCGCCCTGACTCCCTTAGTCATCTTACGGCTTGCTTAGACTACTTGTAGAATTTTAAAATACCAAATACATTGGTGGCTCAACTCCGGGAATCTAAAGTGCTGCTCGGTGGGTGCAGGAGAAAACTTAAGTCCCTGGAGCTTGTGTCCCTTAAGGCGTTCCGGGTTCGTGGCCCGGAGTCAGTCGCCTTGCTTCCTCCTTAGTCACACGCGACCCACCTGGTTCGCCACTTGTGTTTGTAAAATAAAGTTTTTCCCTTGGTGTGAATACTGGCCCTGCGCTAAGGATGCATAGTATTCTCTTGGCTTTTTGGGGGTGAGTGGAATTTTAAAAGTCATTCTGCTCTTTGGGACCTTACCTTTCCAGTTACTTGGATTTGGGCTATTTCATATCATTTACAAAGCCCTTAAAAAGAAAATCCTCGCTAAACTGTTCTGGAGACCCAATTCGCAAAGTGATAACTCTTGTAGAAAGCAAAAACACTACTTTTTGTAGGAAAAAGTATCCTCACAAAGAATGAGCTAAACACATGGATCTTTTTCTATCTAGTCGGAGGATTTTAAAAATGGAAGACAAAGGTCAGACTGGAGAAATTGGGAAAATTACCAGCAGGGAAGTTTTGCACTCACTTTTCTTCTTTTTGTGCCTTTTCTGTTTCCTTCTTTGCTTTATTTTTCGTCTCTTTTGGCTTTTTTAAATTAAGTGATTGCTTATGATATGCTTGTGGTTGTTCTCTAATGTGATTATTTATTTGGATGTTTTATAATTGAATGTTTACTTCCTAAGCATTTTATTTAATTTTGGGGTGGTTAGGCATAGGATGTGGACTAAGCTCAAGTAAGATACATGAATAATGTTACTCCATGTTCTTTACGTTGTTCATTCAAAAACATTTAAACAACTTAGTAGGGAAGACTTAATACTTTAACCTTTTGGGTTTATGTTAACATAAACATTAAAAGAAAACATCTCAAGTAGTAATGCATATATATGTGAGATCTTTCCATTATGTGAAGCCACTATTAACATTATATGTAATACTTCTGTTTCACAATCACCTGTTGTCTTTTGATATTCTCTGATAAAGAAAATGAAGTGTTCAACTTGATTATAATCAAGAGGATGTATGATTTCACAATTGACTTGCCCAAGTTCTTTTTGTCAGCTTTGGAAAATTTGTCGACTTTTGCAATAGTTACACAAGACAGTAATGCCATAGGGACTTGTATCAAGATAACATTTTGTAATTTGTAAGCAAAGACTGATGTTATTAATAATTATTTATTTAACTATCTAACTACTTACTGGCTAATTGTTCAAATGGTAAGTCCAGGTCATGTATATGTGAATCTATAGTAAAAGTCAAGTGATGTGACATTGTCATCTCATAAGTAACATTTGTATTGAATAGATTTGGCACCAGAGGAGGGATAGTTGATAAATTAAGGGAAGTGTTTCTAAAAGATTTAGATACAAAATTTGAACTAGAACGCTGGGACAGCAGAGAGGATCATATCGTCATAATTGAAATGAAATATTGATGGGTTCAGTTTACCGTGGAGTTTTGGAAAATCTTTTTTAAGTGCTTAAGCAGAAGTGATCAAATTGTTACTTATAATATTAAGTGTATTAATATAATATACTATATATTAATATAATATACTAATATAATATACTAATATAAAGTATATTATTATAATATACTTATAATATTAAGTATTATAATACTTATAATATTAAGTAATATAATACTTAATATTATAATATTAAGTATTATATTACTTATAATCCAAGTGGCCTGGATCTTAAAAGAAAATGCTTTCTTTATTTCTCCAAATTCAGGGACTCCTTTCAAAAACAAAGAAAATTAAGAGCAGCTCATCTTAAACAGGTTCTTCGTATCAGTTGGAGGGGTGAACTGAAATAATTAGAAAAAAAACAAACTAGCAGAGATGACACTTGAATAATTAGGGTTAAAATGTTTTCTTTAGGTTTTGAGGTATGACATGATTTGAAAAATTATATATGAAATGTTAATTATTTAAATTGGTAAACCCAGAAGAAATATTAATAACTACTATTTACTTATTTCTTTTTTGCCTCAGACTCTCTCTGAGTATAAGACTTTTTTTTTTTTTTAAGAGAGAGAGTTGTCTTGCTGTGTTGCCCAGGCTGGTCTTGCGCTCCTGGTCTCAAATGATCCTCCTGCCTTGCTTGGCCTCCCAAAATGCTAGGATTACAGGTGTGAGCCACCATCACTACCATTTATCGAGTGAATGTTTGAAGTGTGCTGGACACCTGACAGATTATTTTTAATCTCTCTTTGAGCTGTGCTCCGTTATCTTCAGTGAATAGTGGAGAAAACTGAGGCTTAAGTAAATTACTTCCCTTGTCTGTGGTTTCATAGCTAGTGAATTGTAGAGTCAGGATTTGAAGCCAAGTCATCTATTCTGCAACATTCACATACTGTATGTTGGTGATTGGCCTATAGACAGGATAAGTACTTGGGAGTAGATTTCTTTATACTCTGTGAACTTTATTAAAAGCTTTTTGATTGAAGGCACACTTTCAAATTTGCACATGTGTGGTTTTTCTGGAAGCATTGCAGAATAGTCAGCACATTTTAGGGTCAAGTAGCTTGGGATTTTCTTCAAATTTGCACTCATGAATCTTGTTGCTGCCTGAGAAAATGGTAGAAAGTCACTGAGGTGCTTAACAAAGCAAAGGGTTTGACTGTCATCAGATTGGCTGGACTTGACTTTGAATGCTATTTTCTGTTTATCACTCTGGCATTCTTGAATGGATTTAACAACTCCCTGGAGGTTCAGCTTGGTAAATGTAACATGCTCCTGTTGACATTCAGGAAACTCTAGTATTAGGGTGTAGATACTTGTTCTTGCTGGTGAGCTGGTGTTGATTACAGTAGTCATTACAAAGGCCATGTTTTTAAAAAAGGCAGGACAAGTGAGGGAGGGCAGAGAAACAAATAAACTTAGTTGTAAAAGTTTTTGAATATTTGTTCATTCTGCACTTCAGCTCCCAAAAGGGAGTCCATGTGCTTAAATGGAACACATTCTCCAGATTGGAGTTGGCAGTGCTAGATGCAGCTGAATAATTAGACCTAAAAGCATTACTTGACCTGATTTGGAGAAAATACCAAAGAGGGGGGTTTCCTGGGATTATAGATTCAGCTCCTGAACTCCCCAAATTAGAATATATTCTCCCCTTAACCCCCCATCAGCCCCCATTCTCCTCCCCTGCCCTGTTTTTTTTCTGTTCTTCTCCTTCCTTTCTGTGCAACACTAACTTTCCTATTTAGAGGTCAAACCTGAGATCTTGGCAACCCAAACCTAGACTTGAATTCTAGCTTCTCTACTAGAGAAGCAGGTTTCACAGGCTTATTGTGAAGGGTAAGTGAGAATACTTATTCTGTTTTAAACCGATAGTACATAAGTGCTTAATAACTTATTAATAGTATTATTAACCTTAGTCACATTATGCTCTAATCACTTGAGCTAAGTGCCAGAATAAAGTTTAGTAAGAAAAGGTAATATCTGAGTGACTACGCCTTCAGAAAGCTGAAATTACCATTGCTACTTACAACAGAGAGTGTTGTATTTTAAAACTGATTTTTTTGGGTTTTTTAGTTGGTTGAATTGAGGATAATTTCTTTCGGTTTCAGAGAAAATTTGTTGGAAGATTTAGATAATGAACTTTCTAAGTTCAGAATACATGGGTATTTGAATAATCAATTCCAATGCTGTTAAATGTTATTTGTAGATAAGCATAAGTTGAAACTTTTTTTAAAGTAGTGGATCCTTTTCATTTCTCTTGTCATCCTTAGCAAAAAATCAAACTGTAGCAATTCACGTGCATATCTTCTGGGATAGATTGAGATTAAGGCTGCGGAGGCAAGGTGAGCAAAAGCCTTTGCTGGACTTGGGGGAGAGTACAAGTATATCCCTCCACCAAAAATACCATTGAGTGCCGACCTTATGATAGCCCAGAGGGATGGCAAATAGTAATCAAAGGAACACATTGTGCTGTGGGAAGGTCCTAGAACTGCCCCAGGGAAGTGATGACTGAGCTGAGATCTGAAGGTTGAGTGTGAGTTAGCCAGGTGAAGATTGGCAGGCATAGCAAAGGGAAGAACATTCTTGGCAGAGGGAAGAGCAGGTGCTAAATTCCAGAGTCAGGAAAGAGCAGGGCATTCATGAAACGAGGCCTGAGTGGCTATAGCCAGCAAAAGGTGGGCACAATGTGCCATGGACTGGAGAGGTAGGAAGAGGCCAGCCAGCAAGCAGCTCCCTTAATCTTAATCCTAAGAACAATGGAAAGCGATTGAGGGGATTTTAAGCAGAAGGATAACATAGTCGAGTTTGCAACCATAAACAGAGTTTCTTGTTTCTATGACCTCCCTGAAGTTTTTGCTTGTCCTGTTTGAGAAAACATTGCCATCCAGAGATATACCAGTATGAGTCATTCAGATAATCTCAGTTAAAATTGCCTTTAAAAAAATGTGATTTTATACTTTATAGTAAGGGTGGCCACTTTTGTGCACTTCTTGGTTATCACCTCTCAGAGACCATTTCTCTCTGGGGGAAGAATTTAATCATTATGGTATGAGAAGTTCTTCTCTTACCAGGGACTGAGTGATAGGGTTGTTGAATGAACCCTGAAACTGGGTTATTGCTTCTCATGGTAACATAATACCATGGTGTGATACTTGAAAAGCCTGCCACAGATCTGTATCAGAAGGAATGCTTTGTTTTATTTATTGATTTTTGTCTAGCAAAACAAGGCATTTGTCTTACCTCTAACTGGCAATTCCAGGGAGACTATCCAGTTTCTGGAAAGTTATCTTTGCCACCAATAAGTGAAGTTATTTCTATTTAAATAACCTAGTCATTGCAGGAAGGGTGGAAAGGCTAGACAATTGAAGAATTTGAACAATTAGTGTACCTAGAGAGTATTAAATTGGGAAACAGTACAGCTAACAAACAGATTGGCTTTGGAGTCAGTTGGGCAAGGACAAGCTTTGCTGCTTACTAAGCCATTTGACCTTAGGGCCAAGATAGTTAACCTCTGAGCATACTTTTCTTCATCAGGAATCGTATGATGAGGAAATGAGATGTAAATGAAGTTCTAGTGTAGTCCTTTGTGTGTTTTTATGGATATCAAGTAAGATATACTTAAAAGAGCACTTTTTTTTTTGAGACACAGTCTCACTGTGTCACTCTGGCTAAAGTGCAGTGGTGTCATCATAGCTCACTGCAACTTCAAACTCCTGGCCTCAAGCAACCCTCCAGCCTCTGCCTCCCAAAGTGGTAGGATTATAGGTATGAACCACCACTCCCAGCCAAGAACATCTTTTATTTGTATAAATTACTCTTATTTGATGAAAAGGGATTGTTGACCATAGTTCACTCAGCAGTTATACTATTGAAAATCTGAAGTTATGAACAGATCAGTTAGGAGGTGATTAGTGTAACTGTAAAAGAATTCCTTGCTTGGTTGAAAAGATTTACTAAGCAGTTCCTTTATATTTGGTTCTCCTTAATGAATCTAAGATAGAATGGACTTAGAGAAGTTTGGTTATGTGCAACTTTTCAATTACATTTGTAAAAAACCTTAGAGTCATCTTTGAGTCTTCTCCACATACAGTCTGTGAAGAAATCCCACTGACCCTAACTTCAGAATATCCAGAATCCAGTCATTTCTAAGCCACCAAAATCTCTTGCTTCTGGGAGAGTAGAATAACAGTCTCCTGTCTCTCTGCTTCTACCTTGGCTCCCCTACAGTTGGTTCTTACACAGTGGCCAGAGTGATCCTTGACAAACCTCAGTCAGCTTATGTGCTGCTCTGCCCAGATCTCTCCAGCAGATTCTCATCTACTCAGATTAAAACACAAAATTTGCCCTAGGCTTTAAACCAGGCTTTAAACAACCTGCCTCCTGCCTCCTTTTACTTCTAACCTCATTTCTGCCCACTTTTCCTCTTATTCTCTCCATTCTAGCCACACTCACCTCTTGCTATTTCTTGAACAGGGTAGGCATTGCTGCAAAGCAAAGGTTGGGACCTTTGCCTCTTCCTCTTCACAGAATTCTCTTCTGTAGCTGACTCTTACCTCCTTCAGGTCTTTGCTGAGATATCAACTTCTCAATAGAACTAACCCTTCTGCCTTTAAACTCATAGTTCTCTCTCCCCTACCCCCAATCCAATCCTATGACCCAACCCTACTTTTCCTTTTTGTCATAGCAATTGTCACCATCTCCCCTACTGTATGCTTTGCTCACTCATGATGTTTCTAATTGTCTACCCCTGTTAGAATGTAAAGTATAATAAATGCAAGGATCTTTGTCTTTTTTGTTCACTTGTATCTTCAGCACCTAGAGCAGGGCCTACACATAGTACCAGTACACATTTGTTGAATGAATGAAAATATCTATTAAGGTATTCTAGTTTTTTGTTTGTTTGTTTGTTTGTTTTGTAAAGAGACAGCGTCTTACTCTGTCACCCAGGCAGGAGTGCAATGGCACAATCATAGCTCACTGTAGCCTCGAACTCCTGGGCTCAAGCCATCTTCCTGCTTCAGCCTCTGGAGTAGCTGGGACTATAAGTGCATGCCACCGGGCCCAACTAATGTTTTTATTTTTTTGTAGAGTTGAGAGTCTTGCTCTGTTGCCCAGGCTGGTCTTGAACTCCTACCCTCAAGCAATCCTTCTGCCTTGCCTATCAAAGCACTGGGATTACAGGTGTGAGCCACTGTGCCTAGCCTCCAGTGTTTTTTTTTATTTTATTTTTTTAAGTGAGGAGTGTCTTGCTTTGTTGCCTCAGCTGCCCTCCAACTCTTGGGCTCAATCAGTCCTTCTGCCTCAGTCTCCCCAGTAGATGGGACTGTAGTATGAGCCATTGCATCTGGCTTCCAGTATTTTTGAGATTAAGGGGTAATGTATTTTTGTGGGTTATCTTCCCTTTCTACAGTCTCTTATTACAAATCTAAGAAATATTAGCAGTATCCCAACCTTTAAAAATGAAATTATTTACCTAAAACCAAAATAGACTATAACCTCAGAAAGGAGTTCTCCTACTATAGACTCTGGAACCATGCTCTACCTGGTTTTGAATCCTAGCTCTGCCACTTACAAGCTCTGTCACTTTAACATCTGTGTGCCTCAGTTTCCTCATGGGGATAATAACAGGTTGGAAGTACTGATTAAATGAGCTTAGATTATTTAATGAGTGTGAAATACTTAGAACAGTACCTGACATTTCTGTAGTAAATACTTTAGAAATGCTAACTGATATTATTACTGTTGTTATATATCTGCTGTCACTTTTATCTGTGGGGATGATTCTTATTTTTATCTATATCCATCTTTTCCAGATTTTTCCTCAAATTTCTAACGATTTACTGTGTATCTCTTCTGGATGATTATCAAAGACTTCAATCCTAGCATGTCTAAAATTTAGCTTTTTTATTCTTCCAATCTGTTCTGGACTTACTTATTTTTGCTAATTTATGTCAATCATCTTGCTAGTCATCCAGCCCTAAATCAGGGATGGCAAATTCAAACGTCTCAGGCAGATAAAGTGAGTGAGTGAAGTGGGCCAGGTGTAAACGCATTTTGGGACACTGTTCAGGTGACGTTGGTACAGTCCTCTCAGATTTTTCACTAGAATCTCAAGTTTAGGTTTTCATGTGGGAATTTTCTTTTTAAGGTTGATGCAAATTTCTCAAGTTTATTCTGTCAGCCAAATAAATTATGTCAATGGGCCAAATGCTCAAGTGGCCAGTTTGCTCCCTCATTTCGAAGTCTTATAATCACACTTTTCGTTCCACATCTAGACAGGAAATTCCCAACTCATACTGAATCTACCCCTGCAGTTTCTTTCATATCCATCCCTTCATCTGTGTTCTCCTAATATATCACATCCCTACCAAATCTTACATGCACTCCTGTGCAAATTTAATCTACCGGGAAAGCCTCCAAACAAGTTACCCCTTCCTTTTATCTTACACAAAAACTTCAGAAGTTTCATAATGTTTCTGCTGACATCAAGCTTATTGGCCCTTTTTGATCCTGCTCCTGTGTCTATTTCTGGTGTTATCTCCTTATGCACCTTCCTTGGATGCATCCCTGGATGACTTCCTGTGTCCCAGATGTGTCTGTGCTTTCCTGCTTCCTGCTTCCATGGCCTTGCTTGTGCAGAGGCGTTTAGTAGGTTTCACCGGTGGTTGAATGTTGATTTCACTCTGCCTGAGGTGCTCTTTCTCCTATTCCATACTCTTTCTCACTCTTTCTGTTTGTGAAATTCTACCTATTTTTCAGAATGCAGATTATGAATTTTTTCCCTGGAGGCTGCCCAGATGGAATGATTATGCGCTTTTGGAACTCTTATAGTACTTGTTTTGTTCTTTTTTTGTGGGCCTTTTCACACTTCAATTTATTAGAAATGTGTGTGCACATGTATTACCTCATTTGTTCCAGAGTGTACTATAATATTTAGTGAATAAATGTTTTTTCCTTGAAGTTGTGATGTGTTTCAACTGGAGGTGGGGTGTTTTTGCTTTAGTTTTGTATTTTTTGTTTTACTTTGCAAGATAATTTGAACACATTTTTTCCTCTTTGTTTTAAAACCTCAAGTGCTACACACCTTAAAAGGCTAGATTGAAAATAAACCAAGGCTGGTTAGACAAAGACTGGTTACAGGGTTCTGATAGCACAGCATGATAATAGTTTTGAAAGTGTGAAATGCATGAGATCAAAGATACATCCTTGAGTAGCATTGGTAACAAGCTGACCTTTCTTCATCTGTGGTTTTAGGAAATTGTTACAGGGAACGGAGCACTCTGCCACATATAATAAACATGTAAATATTAGTAGAATTTTGGTAATATGTTTATTATTCATCCCTAAGTTTTCTTTACAAAATTGTTACAAGTAGGTTTTCTTTTAGTAAGAAAGATTTTTCCAATTAAAGTTTTAGTAAAACCTTGCTAATTGGTAAGGCTGAGATGAATTTGTGAAAAATTAAATTCTAGGATATGTTGGCCAAATGTAGTTTTTAATTCTGAAGGCCTGATAAAATGAATCCAAGCATTCTATATGTGTCAGACTTTTTGAATTGTTGGAGACAACTGAACCAAATTCCCTGGAAAATCTTTGGTAGTAAAGGCATTGAATGGTAAGTATATAGAACCAATAACTGATAGAAAGTTAACCACAGAGCATTGAGTATATAGTTTATTTGCCTTATGGAAAGAAATGAATCCTACAGTTGGTTGACAATCTTTGCAAAAGCCATTTTGTGAGAAATCTGAGAATATGGAAAATTCATCAGGAGGCAGAAGAGAATAATGATAGAATAGCAAAACCGGAAGAGATGTTAGTAACCTCTTCAAATATTAGGGAAATATGTGCTGGAAGAGATAATGACTTGCTGAAGATTATGCATCCAGTTAGAGAATGGCCAGGCAAGACAGGTCAGTGGCAAAGGGCAGAAGATGGTGGATGCGTCTAGCGTAGATTGATTAAAAGCAGTGATAGGAGTGATGAGCAGCAGGCTGACAACAGAGTAGAAGAGATTTTTCAGGGATGAATTAGAGGAAAACTGGTGAGGAGGAAAAGCAGAGGTGATTAATAGTAACGATGAGAATGCTGGCAGAACTGGACTTCATCACACATTCCTTCAGCTGGTATGAGAAAAAAACAGCCCTCTCTGTACAAGATCCTGAACTCTCAAATGACAGGTACCTCTGTCACCCTTGAGGGCACCATTATGCTGTGCTCTTAGTACACCCTACATAGACATTAAGACAGGGGGTACCTGTTCATTGTATATAGTGGTACAAGCTAAGTTGGCTGATCCAATACCTCTTACCTGTAGTCTCATCTGTGCTTATACCTCAAACTGCTGTTTATGTTGACACTGAATTGCCAAGGAATTATTGTATCATTTTACTATATGCTTCTCAAGATGGCCAGGAAAAGATGCAGTCTTTTTTAGAAATTTAAATACCAGTTTTAAAGTTCCCTTAACATTCCTAGTATGTAGAAAACTCATTCTCCAGATTGGTTTTACTCTAATGACTGGCATGAACTGCTTACAACCGAACTACCTTCCAGTAGAAATATTAGCAGCCTAGCTTTAGTGATAGCTGAGATGCCAGTCTTGTCACAAACAGTGCTTATGTGGTAAACAGGCACCCTTGATCTTGCACATTCAATCTTATAATTTTGCTGTGGATCAGTGAGCTACTGCTTATCAGTGTGTTCAATGCCTATCATTGCCTGTTATGTGAAAGGAGGTGATGATCTCTTTATAGATAATGTGGGAAAAAAACCCACATTGGGCTAGACAACAACATTCACACATTTTGAATTAGACAGCCTGAATTAATGAAATGGTACTGTAATGATGACATATTAATTTACAAAGTCCTTCTCAAGTATTCTTGAAAGATTTCCACAACAACCCTGCAAGGCAGGTTAGGATTGGTTTTGTTATTTCCACCTAATATACCAAGACGATATGGAGACACAGTGACACTGTAAGGATTACACAGCTAGTAAATAGCAGAAGAAATTGAAATCCAGGTTTTCTGACTCTAGGCTCCATGTTCTTTCCAATTTACTGCCAAAGTTCCTGAATAAGAGTGACTTTAAGGCAATTTGGAATACTTACACAGTAGCTTCTAAGTTGGAGAGTTCCTCAAATGTTGCTTGGAAGTTAAAATCTTTTTATGTAATGGCAGTATCCAAACTCACGTGAATCCTATGCATCAGTCCAGTGTGCTTGTTAATTATATATTCCAGGGCTTCACTACAGACGTTGTGAATCGAAGAGAAGAACATGGGACCATGAGTTTTGGACAAATTAGAGGAGTCTTAACGTCATGCATTTTGGGGAACCACTGGACTAGCCCTAGAAGAAGACAGTGGATTATCCATGCAGGCTTTTTAGTCAGATATCTATTCTTGATACCAGGGTGTGGTTTATAATAGTGTTAAAACTTCCAGTGCTCTAAAAAAACCCCAAAAACCCCACAAAAAACAAACAAAAACTTACAGTGATTTCTGTACTAAATATTTGCTTATAATTTTGACAGTTTTATAGGGATTCTGCTATAGGCCAGTTCTGTATGTGTGCCTCTGAAATAGATTAAAAAGAAAACACAACACTTGGAACTTCAGTATGTTGCTATGCAGTGAAAGCCACGCACAGCGCATCCAGCATTTCCCACTAATTGGAGATTGCTGGTGAAGGTAGGGAAGTCAGTAAGGATGGGTTTGGTAAATGCAAAATAGTAGAATTTTAATTTGCTTTTGGTTTAAGTGGGTCCGTAGAAGTATAGGTGAAGACTTTGGAAACTTAACTATAATCATGGAGAGAATAGTATTTTGTTCTTATTTATTTGTTTATTTTTTAGTGACCCCATATCTTAGTTTATTTTTATTATATTTGGAGAAAAGAAAGTTTTAAGTCTGCTTTCTTTTCTTAGAGGTGGGTTTTAAAAAATTACTGTGTTTCAGTATGAACTTGAAAACAATTACTGGGAAAATAATATTAATGATACTTCTTGATGATGATTCTTAAAGAGTCAATAGACTGAAGAAGATGTTCTAGTTAGTTTTTTTTTTGTTTTTTTTTAAGTCCTCCAAATGATGAGTAAGAAGGAAAATGGGCTTAGGTTCAACCATAAGAAATTTAGACTATAGTTGACTATCTGGATGACCTTTGCAATGATTATACAGTGGAATTGGGTCGTTCATTCATTCAGCGGATGGTTATTTACTGTGTGCTGATTGTGTGCCAGACACAGTGCTGGGTATGGGGATACAAGGGTAAGCAAAAAAGCCATAATCTCTGTCTCCACTGGTCTGGCAGAGGACACAGACTTTACATAAGCAGCTCCAAAAAGTGTACTAGGAGCCAGCTGTGGGGGCACTAATGTAGTTCAGGGGCTTGGAGAAAGTTTTCTGGAAGAAGTAACATTTAATTTAAGATGTAGAAGAAGAGTAGGAAGATGAAGATGAAAGAGTAGAAAGATACTTCTGTGTATATCTGAATTAACTCATTTAATCTGCTCCTAATCCAATAAGGTGGGTTCTTTTAAAATCCCATTTTTCTGAAAGCTAAAATATAGAGAGGTCAAGGAATTTGCTCAAAGTCACATAGCTAGTAAGTGGAGGAGCACCAGGGATTTGAACTCAAGTCTGTCTCATGACCTTCCTCTCTCAGCCACTATGCTAAATTGCATTGATGAATTAGAGAAAGGCAGGTGAGGGACAATGGAGGACAGGGGAGTATTTCAAGCAGAGGGAACAATTTGGGTAAAGACCTGAGGGAAGTAAACATATCAGGAACTTTTTCTAAAAGAAGGTTGGGACAGTTGAGGCTGAGAGTCTTGGGAGGAGAGAAGCAAGAGGTGAGGCTAGAGAAATGCAAGGCAGGGGCCAGATCCTACAGGAGCTAGAGGTCATAGTAAGGGGTTTGTTTATCTGAAGGACAGTGGGAAGCCATTGAAAGATTTTAAGCAGTAAAGTGTCATGATCAAATTTGTATTTTGGACAGTTTTCTCTGGTATTTTGGAGAATGGATGTGGAAGTAGCAACCCAGGGGTGGGGAGAGCAGGAGGAGACTGGTGATGGTAAACCAGGCATTGGGTGATGGTGGCTTTGATTAAGGTCATGGCAGCAGGGACCGAGAGAGGGAGTCAGGCAAGAGAGGAGGTGGCAGTCAGGGGCCCTCGTCATAAATTTATGGTTGTGGGAGTGTGGGAAGCAGCAAAGTCCAGAAGGATTGTGAAGTGTCTGAGCCTTGGGCACTGACATAAACACAAGGAGAAGCAGCCAGCTTTGGGAAGAAAATAATGAGGTTGATTTCTGACAGGTTCTGTGTGGCTGTCAGGCAACCTTACTATAAATTAGCGCCATACAGAGCCAGATGTTCTAAGTTCCTTGCCCAAGTTCTCTAGCCACTCTTTATAGCTGTCCTAAACTGTATGTTATATTTTATAGCCTATAGAAAAGTTTAGCGCCTCAGCATGTCATAGTTTAGGAATGGGAAAACATTATTTTTGAATAGTTTGAGTGTATCCCACGTAGCACTTTATGCTATAGTTTGGTAAATCAGTTTGCTGTTTCCTTTTTGGACAGGAAATATAGTGGCAAATGCTCTGGATTATCACAAGATAATCCTGAGTTCATATCTCAACTTTCCCACCTTTCCACTTATAACACTTATTAGCCATGGAGTCTTTGTTCAACCATTCTGTTTTTTTTTCATCTTTCAAATGTGTCTAAAAATGCCCACTTTGTCTAAGTTGTTAAGGGTCTTTGGAAGCACTGTAGAAAGTACAGAAGGTTTCAATTAGGAACCTGGAAACAGAATTGCCCCTTGAGTTGATCAGATTGTTTGTGTGAGATTCAGATTGCTTCAAGATTTATTTTGGGATCTGTTGCAACTTTGTTGTGATCAACACCTGAGTCTCTTTTGATGTGATTATCTAATATATATCAATTTTAGAATATACCTAAAACAGATTTTTTTTTATAATTTTGTTAATGTAAGCTGGGTTTCTAAATTAAAAGTTAATCTGATTTAACCACTAATTGTTAGTTTTAAAGAAATGCCTTAAGCTTCAAATTTATTTTTAGCCTATACAAGATGTATGGTTAGGTACTATAATGGATTAAGGATATAGTTAAATTATTGCTAGTGGGGTGTCATTTCAACTGTGGTGTAATTGGAAGACTTTAATAGCTTGACATAACTGTTTAAAGTCCCATTATTATATTATAAGCATTATTATAAGAGATGATTATAAGTTCCTGTCATTTCTCACTCAATACCCCACTGTTCCTTTCTCAGGCTAAAAGATATTTAGAGAGTTCTTTTTCTTCAGTTAAAGATTTTTTATTGTTTTCATTTTAATTTAAGCAAAGTTCTTATGAATTATGTTATGACATAACAGTACCTTTTAGATATCTATAGCAAACCTATCATCTTTGAAATGAGGAAATATCTTCCGGAATGTACTTTGAATCTAATTTTTAAAAATACAGCAAGGATTAGGGTTATATATAAATATCAAAATCTCATAATATATTTGCTTCAAAATACATATATTGCTTCTTTGAAAATTGTGAATTACTTTTTAGTTTTTCAAATTATTTGTTAATATTACTGCAAATGGAAACTCAATTTTTTCAACTTTTGTGTTCCTGTCTTCGTTTGGGTTCTCACAGAAGCAGGTTTGAGACTCATTCACGTACAAGCAGTTTATTTGGAACGTGATCCCAAGAAACACCAGTGAGGAGTGAGACAGAGAAGGAAATTTGACCAATAAAGGAGGCATTATCAAACACTGTAGTCAACTGGCGCTTAATCCTACTGTGGAACTCTGGAGCTAGTACATAACACGAGTTTCAGAGTTATCTCACCTGAGGACCCAGGAAGTTTAGGTATTTACACATCAGTTAGTCATTGGATGAGGGCTGCTGGTAGGAAGGAGCATTAATTCCCTAGTGCTCCTAGTCTACTGTGCACTTGGTTGTTGCAGCATCAGTTATCAGAGAAAGTCCTTGGTCATAGAGATGCATTGGAATTTTTTCCCAGTGGTATGGTCACAGAGGATATAGGTAAGGCACCACCAGCTTAGCTGTAATTCCCATCACAATGTTTGCACTTGATTTCATTTTCTTTAAACAAAGCTACAAAATAAGCCTGAGGAAAAGGTAGAAAATAGTTGATTCCAGGAGATAATAGAAGAAATATAGTATATTTGAGGAGTAAGTTGATGTATGTTATAATCTTTCATGTGGGCAGAGGTTTTGCCACCTCTCAGGGTGGTTGATGGATTGGCCTGTTTTAAGTATTTTAACATTTTCTATAAATATAGATCTCTGCTGACTAAATATCAAATGGACCTCATAGGCTTGTGTTTGTGTTAAAGTATGAATTAATCTCTTCTCCATAATTTTATTCTGATCTACTGAATGGGCGATAATTGCCACATGGTCAGTGCAGAGTGAGTACAGCATTTGGGGAAGTTGTAGCAGATATATTAATAGTTGATTCCTTATTGATAGAATCCCAAATTTGTATAGGTACTGGATAACCATATACTTCAGGCGAAGTTGGCCCCCTCTTCAACCCCAAGGGCCACATCTTGATTTGTTTAAGCCCACCTTGGAGATTCCTTTCCCCTTGTTAGTGGTTGGTTTAGGAGTGGGCCGTATTGCAGTTCTGGCAAACAAAACTTGAGAGATCTGCTGGAAGGAGCGCTTCCTTAGCCTTAAGAAGGGCAGAAGAAAGAGTGTTATTATGTGAGGATGTGATGCCTGGAGCCCTTCTTGGGACTAGAGGAAACAAGCTGGGGAAAGAACCACCACACTGAGGCTTGCAGAACGAGGGAAAGCACCTGGGACCTTGATGCTGTCGCTGAGCTGCTGAATTCACCCTCTGGAAGTGCCTTACACTTCCTGTTGTTTTGAAATAACGAATCCCGTTTTTCTTAAGTGATCTCTGTTACTTGCAGCTGAAAGCGTCTTAAGCTACAGATTCAGTGGAAGAGGGGGGAAATTTTCTTGTTTTGAATGAAATTTTATGATTGATTTAAAGTCCTGTGGTTTTGAGTGAACTGTTCATTTGAATACTGAAATGGATGAAAGGAGGAAAACTTTTGTATGGGATATGGTTGCAAGTCTCACTATAAACAAAGTCTCATTCTTGATTATGCTGGTCATTGAGTTTGGGTCTATATTAGGTCATTAAATGATTTTAGTACCCAGGTCTACAGTTTATAAAACCAAAGAATAGGCATGTGTGGGAATTGTCTTATTGCCATTATTCTTTGAGAACTGTTAACAAATGATTCAGGAATATTGGCTTTTTTCAATTATCTTGAAGTAAGTTTCTCAGGATGGTCTACTTTAAGTTACTCTAAATAACTATTTTTAGCAAGTGCCTGGTAATCTGGGGACTGTGGCCCAACATAGTTCACCTGAATTTGAAAAGGATCAGGACAGGATATGAAGAAGTGATGGCAGGGTGGGTACATATATGTGTGGGTATGTTGCTCTCCTTAGGGCATATTTCTCTCTAATTACATTTCAAAGCCGTTAAGAATTTAATAATGTTCATTAGCTTGGGTGTACAGTCTTAACCCTGCCCTTTCCACATATTAATGTATTAAGTATAAAGGATATATAATCCATTTCAGATATTCCTGGTTGGAAAGTATAAGGTTAGAGATACCATGGTATTTAAATTCATTTATTTGAAAAATTGAAATGATGGAGAAATGTGCCATCTGGGTTACTGAAAAGCTGGAGCAAAGTACATGGAACTCGGGAACACGAACTTGCTTTTTATCCTTGCTGGGGATGTGGCTTTACTGATGCTGAGTTTGTTTTAAGAACCAAGAGAGCCTGATGTATGTGTATAAATATTGCTTTACAAAGAAGATAGAGATTGTTTATCTTGAATACTAGTAATATAAGGCCAAAGTCTAAAAGGACTGTAGGACAATATGAAATTAATCCTCTTAGTCTGTGAAGACTCGAGATCTTTCACTATCACTGGGAGTTAAAGGGAAACTGTGCTTCTTTGTGTGGGAGTATCTCTTCTGATAAGAGAGATTCAGTAACTTAGCCAAACTTTGCCTGTGAATGAAGGGGGGTGTGTGGTGTAGGTTCTTTTCTTGCCTTCCTACTTGATAGGAGAGGCACTCACTGGTTTTGGAAAGACAACTCTTCTGTATTTAAGGTACAGTATTGCTGACTAGTAAAAGAATCTGATAATGGGTCAAAGGCAAATACAAGGTTAGGAAAGCTATTATTACTGGGTTTAATTTTGGAATTTTTATTCATCTTTTTCCTCTTTATTTTTTGTTACATTTTTAAATTACTATCATTTCTGCCCTTTATTTGATAATGGTACCTCATATAGGGATATGACATATATCACAGATATATTGTCAAAGATAAGATAGAACATCAGGGAGGTTATATCATCTATTAGGTTCTCTCCGTACTCCCATAATTATTGTTATTTAATCGATTCAGTAAATATTTGATCATCTTTGGTGTGTCAGACACGTTGCAATGGGCTAGAGGTATAGCTATGAACAAAATGGGCAAAGTCTTCATTCTCATGGAGCTTGTATTTTAATGGGGGAAAGATGGACAATAAACAAATATTTGGTAAGTCTGGTGTGAGGTATACTAAGAAGAAAAATAAAGCAAGATAAATAACAGAAAATGACAGAGGAGGAAGGGGACAAAGTTTGTTTCTCTTCTATTTTACATAGGGTGGTTAGGGAAGATTTTTCTCATTAAGGTGATGTTTAGGCTGAGACCTGTATGGAATGTCTTCACTCCAACCATACAGGCCTCCTTGCTATTTCTTGTGCACCTACAGCACAAACTTTATATTAACTTATCCCTTTGCCTAGAATACTCTTTTTATAGATAGCTATAATTTAAATAGGGGAAAGGACTAGAAACTATCAATTGTGTTATCAGGCAAAGGGAATTCCTTAGTCCCTTAGAACTGCAGAGGATAAGTCTGGCTGACATTGAATTATGTAGAAGACCCTAGCTGGGACTTTTGGGTTTCATTAATGAGTCACTTTTAAAATAACATGCATAATTTGTTTAAATATAGACTATGTTTAGATGAATTTTTTTTTTTTTGAGACTGAATCTCACTGTATCACCTAGGCTAGAGTGCAGTGGTGTCATCATAGTTCACTGCAACCTCAAACTCCTGGGCTCAAGCAATCCTCCTTGCCTTAGCCTCCCAAGTAGCTGGGACTAAAACCACGTGCTACTACTCCTGGCTGATTTTTTCTATTTTTAGTAGATATGGGGTCTTGCTCTTGTTCAGGCTGGTCTTAAGCTTCTGAGCTCAAGCAATCCTCCTGCCTTGGCCTCCCAGAGTGTTAGGATTACAGGTATGAGCCACTGCACCTAGTCTAGATGATCTTTTTGAAGACTTAATCCCACCCAAGTTATTTTGCCCCACTTGCTACTTTACAAAAATTAACTTTGACTATCTATAACAAAAAACTGAGCTGTCTTCATCAGTTTGGGCTACTATAACAGAATACCATGAACTGGAGGGCTGAAACAACAAATTTATTTCTCACAGTTTTGGAGGCTGGAAAGTACAAAATCAAGGCTCCCAATGTTTGATGAGGGCATTGTTTGTGGTTTGCAGATGGCTATCTTTTCATTGTATTTGCACATGCTTGTGTTTCTTCTTATTAGGGCACTAATCCCATTCATGGAGATTCCACCCTAATGACCCAAAGGCCCTACCCCAAAATACCATCACATTGGGGATTTAAGCTATTATATAACATATGAATTGGGGTTGGGGGGAACACGAACATTCATAGCATAAATTACAATAGTTTGTCGACCTAATCAAACATGATATCCTGGATCATAGCCATAGAGAATTGTCCTATTACATTACTTTTACACAAATAAAAGCTTAGAAAGCTTACTGGTAAATTGAAGCCTAATAGTTTTATACTAAAGCAATTTTTAAAACAACAAAAGTCTATTGTATTATAAGCTTCTCTGAAAACTGTACATTTATTGACTTTATCTAGAAGTGCAGTATTTATGTGTCTCTACTAATCTTTTTTTTCTTAAACATGTCGAAAATAATTTCCGCTACACCCTTAGGACTGATTAGGGTTATAAAGAAAAGGCAGTTCTGAATGAATTGCTGCTAAGCATCCCCTATTGGCTTAAATTTAAAATGATTATGCAAAAAACAAAAATAAACTTATTTTTTACTGTGTATATGATTTATGTCATTGCAAAAGAACTGAATGGTTTAACACCACATTTTCGTGGAGATGTCTTACTGGGATGTAGTAGCCAGGTGTACTATTGTTGAAAAGGAGAACTTCTATTTTTGTGTATTCTTTAGGTAAGTCTGTACTTAAACTGGGTCATTTCTACCATTATGTTTTATCTTCCTTTGCTTTTCACCTCATCTTTTATTTATACTTTATAAATAGTGGTATTTGGAGCATAATTGGCCACTAGCCAATTTAGTGATTATCTTTTATAATGGTTTTCAAGGAGAACAGAGATAAATGAAATTCCAAAATATTACTGAAACATCCTTCCCAATAGCAGGTTTAACCTTCTTTCTCATCCATACTTTTTCTGGAACTGTACAACAGATGAAATTAGATGTCACCAAATTTTCTTTTTAGCTAACTGTGCCCTCCAGTGGAGAAAACACAGGGCAGTGAAATAGCTCAGGTAGTAAGCAGCAGAGAGGAGAAGATGTAGCACAGCCAGGTTAAGATTCAAGCTACATAACTAATTTCTACATGAAAGAAGTAGTTTTTGCCCTTTGTAAGCAAGATTTTTATGCATAAGTCTTCCTCTTTATGAGTTTGTTGATGATTCAAAGAGGGATATATTAGCAGTGCTTTGACTTAACGCCTTTGATGGAATGCTTTATAGCTTTTGATCCCCTCTGTTATGACATATTCAGTATACGAAACGTTAGGCAAGTCTAATAGAAGTTGAGAGTAGGGAGTAATTAGATTTTGCCCCCTAGAATGAACTCAAATGGTAACTTTTAATCTTTAACTTTTTTGAAAGGACCAAAGAAAACCCTAGATTAATAAGTGGTTGTAAACAAGAAACATTTTGCTGCTATTCCGATGTATAATCAAAGCACTCAGAAGATTGTGAATTGAGTACTGCTTCCCTCTTTTTTGAATAGGCTGTTGTCTTGTTCTGTGACTTTGTGAACCCTGGGCTTCGTTGGCGTGAATGGTGACTGCCTATGACTGAGCCCCTGAGATCATTACAGAGGCGCGTGCTCAGAACATGGGCTGCTACGTGTGCAACTCTGGACTGGGGAATGGAGTCAGCCTTAGGGCATGCTGCATTCTGCAGCGTGATGATGTGGACATTGTCACAGGCACTTCCTCTCTGCCTCTGCCCGTCTAGGGAGGGAGAACTGGATAGCTCAGTTGAAGCTGAAATGTTAAAGGAGATTTGATAGTTTTGTGTTGGTAGAAATTTGGAGATATGTTTCACTAAAAGAATTTAGTGCCTGATTTTTGAGAAACAGTAAGCAGGGGCTTTTTTTTTCTTAGTGCTTACAAAAACTTGGGCCAACTATCCTTACAATGAATTATCACTCGAAGTTTTCTACATATTCCAGAAATATAAGCTTCCTTCTTTATCTTATTTTAATGGAGTATGTACTATGAAAACCTTTTTAGAGTTAGAGTGATTCTTAAAATTTAGGCATAAGCAGAATAATTAGACATAAAAATGTGTAACTTAAAGGTTTTTAAGTAGAAATCCTTGTGTTGTAAACTTTCAAATGCATAGTATCTTTCACTTGAACAATCTTTCGCAAAACAACATAAATATCTTAAAGAGACACTGCTAGATTGAAAAAAAACCCAGCATGATATGTGGACTTTTAGAGGCGAATTTTGAAGTGGTTCTTTTTTTAAAAAAATTATTATTTGTTTTAAGAGATGGGGTCTCACTCTGTCTCCTGGCTGGAGTGCAGTGGTACAATCATAGCTCTGTAGCTTTGACCTCTTGGGCTCAAGCAATCCTCCTGCCTCAGCCTCCCTAGGACTACAGGTGCATGCTACCATGCCTGGCTATTTTTCCTTATGTTTTTGTAGAGATGAGGGTCTTGCTGTGTTACCCAGGCTGGTCTTAAACTCCTGGGCTCAAGAGATCCTCCTGCCTCAGCCTCCCAAAGTGCTGAGATTATGGGCATGAGTCACTATGCCTGACCTAAATTTTGAAGTTTTTGAGGGGAAATTATGATATGACTATGATGTAAGTTACTTAAAAATTCTTTACCTATATTTTGTTTTTATTTTTAATAATGTATTACTATGTTTTAAGATTTGGTTCATTCTGAACTATAACTGACTCTAGAGGGTGCTGATGAGCACCAAAGACTTTCTAAAAATTTATATTGAAGGTGATTTTTATTAAAATAAAGTTTGGGTTGGGTGCAGTGGCTCATATCTGTAATCTCAGTGCTTTGGAAGGCCCAGTTGGAAGGATTGCTTTAGACCAAGAGTTCAAGACCAGCCTGGACAACATAAAAAATAAAATAAAATGAAATGAAATTTCCTTTGAGGTTTAATCTACTATTTGAAAATAAACAAATATTTTGCCCTCCCAAGAGGGCCCTGAGCAAAAATACTTGTTTTTTTTTTAATTGGTTAATTTTCCATTGTACTTTGAAACTATTTGAAAATTCCATTGAATTTATGGAATTTCTGTACACTACTTTTGAATCCTGCTTTTGAAAGCTTATTTAATATTTCAAAAGAAAAGAACCTACTTCATGGATATAAAATATAAATTTTGTACTGTTATAATTTATTATCTTTTATATTTAGTTAAGTTTGCAGAGATATTTATTTTATCTTTAGAAGCTATTCAAAAAGTGTACTCTAAAGTTAGATTTTATGGAATTAACATTTAGCTGTTAGAGTCCCAAGTAATGTATACTTCGTATATTTTAGCAGGTAGAATACTTTAAAACTATAGTGTGATATATTAATTTGAAGAAAACATTCCAGACTTTTAAGATGGGAGGGCTTTTAGAAAAATGCTCCCTTAACCCAGACTCCAAAGATGGTGATGTTAAAGATTTATATTAACAAAAAGGTCTATGATACAGAGACTAAAGTTTGCTAAACAAAATTAATCGTATTTGGTTGGAATATTAGTCACTTCAAAGTACGAATTTTAATGTAAACTTTTCCATTCTATCAACCTATAAAAAATGTTGTATTTCCAGAGACTATGTCGTTGTTTAACATTTCTTCTGAAATATCACACTGTTTTCATTACTGCAGTCAGAAAGCCATATTTGAACTTTCAGTAATTTGATATGAAACCTATGTTTCACTCACGTAAGATAGTATTGTCCAGTAGAGCTTTTCGTGATGATGGAACTATTCTATATCTGCACTGTATAGTTTGGTAGTCATCAGCTATTGAGCACTTGCAATGTGGCTATGTGACTGAGGAACTGAATTTTTAATCTTATTTGATTTTAACTTAAAATTAATGGCCACATGCGTCTAGTGGCTACTGTGTTGAAATGCCCAGATTTTAAGTCCCTCTGGCCAGTGATAGATATATCAGGGATAGAATTATGACCCTCATGGTGCATATGCATACCTTTAGTCCTCAGTACTTTTATAATCCTTCCTAAAGTACTATAACATGTAAACACCTTGTTTTCAAATAACCACATTTATGGGAAAATAGAAATTGTGTCTTGAAAACTAAGTTGATAAGTCTAGATCTAGAATTCTGTGACTTTAAAAACCCACAAATTAAATTGTGTTTGCCCTTTGGATGTGTATCAAAGCCTGGAGGTTTTCTTTTTGCTTTTGAGTTAAAATACAGATAGACAAAATATGACAGGTGACTGCAAAATGGAATGACTGATGAAAACAAAACAAAAGCAACAGAACTTACATATACCTGCATAGGAACTTTGGAAATCGGTATGCTTTTCCAAGTGTCCTTAAATGTAGCAAGTCTTCCTATTTTGAGGGTAAACTCGAGTATTGGAAATAGGCAATTTGTGCTCATGTCTGATAAATATTTGAGTAATGCTTTATAGTTTCCTAGGTAATTACAATTCCATCTTCCTTTGGGATATTAGCTGTATTTTACTGATGAGGGAACGATGACTTAATTAAGGTTTTAAGGCCCATCTATTCAACAAGCATTTATTATCATTTAGTATTCATGTAGGTTTCTATGCTAGGAATGAATGAAAGAACAGTTCCTTCCCTGGAGGAACTAATAATCTAGTGAATTGTGTGTACAATTCAACAAGGAAACAAGAAATAATAATTTGGAATAGTCAGTAGTGTGCTATATGTGTGCATAGGATGCAGTGGAGAACAAGGAGAAACACCAGGCGTGGCAGTGAGACCTGAGGGAGATAGGATTTTCCCCGGTGAGGAAGGCAGGGGAAGGGCACTCCAGCAAAGCAAAGGTGTGAAAGTACTAACATGCTAAATCAGGCAATAAATTTAGTACATAGGAGATACCTGAAAATTCAGGTGCACAAAATTTACTAGTAGTCTTATATCATCTTGACCTTGTTTTTCTTCTAGCTCAGTCTGAGGAAAGGCTGGTCTAAAAATAGCTCCTGGTACAGTGATAAAACATCCAAGTAACAATTTCAAGGAGAAAGTTAAAACTAGATTTAGTTATTTGGCAAACAACTTACAATATTGATGTGCTAATTAGACATCATTTTATTTATTAAAGCAGATTCCTGGAGGCGTATCATTATTCCCCACACTGGAATATAGACTCCATAAGGGCTTTAATTCACTGCTGTTTTCCCTCAGCAATACCCAGCACATATTAGGAGCTCAATAAATATTTGGTGAATGAAGGAATGAATCCTAAGTTATTATCCTAAAAGTCAGTATGAATGTTTAAGTGTATTAAAAATCCATTTTTTAAAAATTCTAGAATTCAAACATTTCCATTATTCAGACTGGCCTTTTCCCCAGTGTTTCAGTTACCTATTGCTACATAACAAACTATCCTAAAACTTAGTGGCTTAAAAAAGCAACCAGCCATATATTGTTTATGATTTTGTGGATCAGGAATTTGAGCAGGGCTGAGTGGAGACAACTTTTCTCTATTCCACATGGTATTGGCTAGGGTAGCTCCACTGGGGCTAGAGGATTCAAGAGGGTCTTACTTCCATGTCTGGGACCTTGATACTAGTTGTTACCTGGGAAGCCTCAGTTTTCTTTCATGTGGCCTTTCCATATGGTCTCTCATCATTCACTGGACTAGGTTGAATTTCCTTATATGGTACTGAGATTGTTCCAGCAAAGTAAAAATAGAAGTTGTAAGGTATCTTAAAGCCTTCATCTGAAAGTCATACAATGCGAATTCTACCACATTTTGTTGGTCAAAGAAAGTCACAGGACAGCTCAGATTTAAGCAGAAGGGAAAAGTTTCCACCTTTTGATGGGAGAATGTCAAATTCCCATAGCAAAATGTCATAAGACAGGAGGTATTATTGCAGCCATTTTTGGAAATGGTCTACCACAGTCTGCCCTCTAAGCAAAGTAATTCACATTTCTTCCATGTGCAAAATAAACTTACTTCCCCTAGAAGTCTTGTCCTTTTATGGCATTAACTTAGAGTCCAGTGTCTTACCATCTAACTAAAGTCCTGATGTCTATGGAGTTTCTCAGGCACAGCTGCTCTGGTGCAGCTTTTTAGAATCAAGAAATCTGTGAACTAAAAAGACAAATTACCTACCCCTGCTGCCTCTCCACTGCCTGCTATCCAACATACAGTGGTGAGACGGGGACAAGAAAACTATAGTAGACCTTCCCATTCGAAAAGAGGAAGAAAGAGAAGAATGTAGCCAGCACTGCTCCATAGCAATTTTGAAATTCAGCTGGGCACATGTTATCATATATCTTGCCCCATATATCGAGACTGAACCTTGGTTAGTGCCGGGTTCTGCTCCTTGG
>VBSM01001265.1:3715076-3738658 GCA_008086735.1 Cheirogaleus medius | reverse complement strand
TGCTCAGGCTGGTCTCAAACTCCTGACCTCAAGCCATCCTCCCACCTTGCCCTCTCAGAGTGCCCATTTGTTAAATTGACAGTCTTTTGCCAGTTGTAAAGACTGTCTTCAGCCCTCTGTACTTCCCCTAAATTCTACTTCTTCTTTAGTCCATGACCTTCTTTAGTTTATTTCTCTCTTCCCAGTAACTTTATCACATGCATCTAAAAGGAGCCAGTTGGCACTTTTAATGTTCTACCTGGCAATATCATTAGCCAGTTCCATAAGTTAATTAGGCAAATTTCTATCTTATGTAATTATTAAGTTGGGTAAATATTATTGCAGGCAACCGTCTTACCAAACATTCCACCATTATATAACATGAGTTACTTTCTCCTGCCTCTAATAGCAATTTTCTCATGGCTCTTCTGGCCTTTGCTAACAACCTACTTGCCACATTTCCATTTTCTGCCTTCCATCAGGTCCCAAAACCAATGCTGCATATTTTAGGTGGTTGTTTTTGACATCTCCCTTTAGCAAGTTGGTCAAAACAAATCACATATCCAAGGGAGGGAAAATAGATTCCATCTCTTGAGGAGAGGAATGGCAAATTCACATTGCAAGAGGACATGTGAAATGGGAGAGATTATTGTAGTCATCTTTAGAATAATCTATTACACCCAAATAAATTTAAATTTGGGAGATTTACTATAGGTGAGAAGTTAACAAGTGTTGGCCTGTGTATGTATCTGGATCACAAATACGGTTTACTTGACTTGCGTAGAGTTTTAATTGAAAAAACCAACACAGTGATTTGCCAGTAGTATGCAAATGGAAGATTTCACCTAGAAGGTTGATATCAGACCTCTCTTGAAAAATAGTAAGCTGCTGTCGTATTGAGCCTGCATTTTTATATTAGCTAGAAATTGCCTGCTTCACCCACTTTCATTACCTCTTTGGCTCCTACAGGTATTTGAGTTTGCCGTCTTTGCTGCTGTAGATGATTAATTTATACATTAGCTTTATTAGGGCATACAGTGATGGGCAACACACTTATCTTGCTCTAGAGCTACTAAGTAGGAGAAGATGGACAATAATCAACTAGACAGATAATATAATTGCAGGTGGAAGTGAAATAAGCAGGAATCTGGGATAGAAAGTAACTGGTATGTGAGTAGTGGGGTGGGGATATTTTTGATAGGGTGGTCAGGGAGGCCTCTCTGAAGACATGACCTTGAGTAGAGCTTAGTGATGAGAAGGAGCCAATCATGTGAAGCTCTGGGGTAAGAGCATTCCAGGCAGAGGGAAGAGCAAGTGAAAAGACCCACAGGTGGGACGGGGTTTGGTGTGTCTGAGGAAAGGCAAAGCCTTTGGCTGCGCTATGTGAATAGGTGAAGCATGTAAGAGAAGATGGTAGAAGGGCATGGATGAGGTCATGAGAGATCCTCTAGGATGTGGAAAGAACTTTGGATTTTATTCTGAGTAATGGGAAGTCATGGAAGGAATTGAAGAAGGATTGTGATGTGACGTCATTTACTTTTTGCAAAGAGGACTGGCTGCTGTGTGATGAATAGACTGTAGTGTCCAAGGGTGGAAGCAAGATGATGGACATTAAGGAGGCTTCTAGTCATCTAGCAGACATATGAGTGATGGGGCCTCAAACTAGGGTGTGGTGCTTTAGGGAGTGAGGAGTGGTCACACACGGTGTGTATTTGAGAGACAAAGTAAACGGGTCTTATGGGTTGAATATGAAATATGGGAAGGAGAGGAATCAAAGCTGACTTTGAGGCTTTCGGCTTATGTAGCTGAATAGATGGGGGGGTCCCATGGGGAGTTCTGACAGAGGAGCAAGCTTGAAGTGGAAATCAAGTGTTTTATCTTGACCATTATTAAGTTTGTGATGCCTGCTACAAAAATAAGATTGATAATAATAAAAACCCCTAAAATGAAATTGTTTTTATCTTATGGCTTTTTATATTTTTTTTCCCCATTAGAAAACTTTGCCATTATTTAGATTGAGACACAAGCTTCAATAGAGGGAGTATGTGGATGTATATTAGAGGGTGTATTTATATTTTAAGGTGTAGTATCTACTGTCAAGAATTAGTGTTTGCTGTACTATTGTGAGAACTTCATTGGTTCTTGAAATGTTGATCTGTTTTTCTTTTTTCTTTTTATTCCAATTGGGTATGGTCATAAAGGATCAAATGTAACTTATTCATATTTTATTGTTAGAGAATTAATTCATTTTTATTATTAAACAAGGTAGCATGATAGTATTCAAAATATTCTAGGAGAGT
Source organism: Cheirogaleus medius (assembly GCA_008086735.1). Lineage (NCBI taxonomy): Eukaryota > Metazoa > Chordata > Mammalia > Primates > Cheirogaleidae > Cheirogaleus > Cheirogaleus medius. The sequence continues at coordinate 3,736,379 of VBSM01001265.1, read as the reverse complement.
CTTCCAGAGGTTTCTTAGAATTGAAATCATCATTTAGCTAAGACCAGAATCATAACTATGTAAGGCAAGATTGAGTAAGGTGAATGGATTTAATGAATTAAAGTGCTGCTTATAAAGGACAGTAAATTTGCTCTTGTATTTTAGCTAACAGCTTTTTATTGTAAGTTCGGAAACAAAATGAGATAATAGATTTTACATCCCATCTCCAGAGTCATTTGGAGATAGCATTTTGACTAGATCTGCCATTCAAGTCAGCATGGCTTAGAAATAATTTATAATTTTAGTTTTAAATTCCTATTTTAGGATATTATCATGAGATGGTGATAATACCACTCTTTTATTATAATTGGGTTGGGAGGAAATAATCTCTTATAAAAGGTGAGTTAATGGTTTATTGCTGTTACCATTTATTTTACCTTTTTTAGAAAATGAAGATCATTTAAACTTAAACTCAGTATATATAAAGAGAACATAAGTGATTTAAAACTGTGTAAAACATCTTATTAATGAATTGTTCAGTTTTTCCTTCTTTGTGAAACCTTGAGTCAAAATGTACTAGTGAGTGAGGGTGTTTGTATTCCAGTGGTGTAGCTGAACCAGACAGGTCTGCAGCGCAGTGGTTTATTTTTAGACCTGAGTTGCCATTTTTATCCTGTAAAAATATTCATCAGTATCTTGCTGACAGGCCATCAGTTTTATAAATGTGTCACATAGACCAGATTTTGTTCATCTCATTTTCCCTCCAACTCTTCTTTTTCCTTTGATTTGTTCATACAACTATTTGGAGGAGGAGAATGTTTTTTATTTCAATTCATGTATTAGATACTTCAATTCACAGATTTTCAGCATCACACAGTTCATTCATTTATCTGCAGCTGTGTGTATATCTCTACTTATTGTCTGATACATGAAACTGTTGTAGATCACTTAGCTAAAGGCAAGGAAAAGAGAAATGCATGCATTGGAAGTTCTCTTCATGAGTCCAGTCAGTTTTTGACTGCCTTCTACATATGTTATTTTATGTATGTGTATATGCTCTGTGTGTGTGTGTTTTCAATTATTTACTTGTCTTACCCAACAAGGGACTGGCATTATTTTGCATGAAAAAAAGCTGCCTAAGGGCCTAGGGGTTACTATATGTGGCAGAAAGCCTACTGGTTTGGGATGAAAATAAATCTGTCATTACCTTTATTTATTTATTTTTTTTGAGACAAAGTCTCGCTTTGTTGCCGGGGCTAGAGTGAGTGCCATGGTGTCAGCCTAGCTCACAGCAACCTCGATCTCCTGGGCTCCAGCAATCCTCCTGCCTCAGCCTCCCGAGTAGCTGGGATTACAGGCACGCGCTACCATGCCCGGCTAAGTTTTTTCTATATATTTTTAGTTGGCCAATTAATTTCTTTCTATTTTTACTAGAGATGGGGTCTCGCTCTTGCTCAGGCTTGTCTTGAACTCCTGACCTTGAGCGATCCGCCCGCCTCGGCCTCCCAAAGTGTGTCATTACCTTTAAATACGTAGAATGTAAAACAACAGTCATTTAATTTGTTAGGAGTCTGTTTTCGCTGTAACCATAAATACCATAAACTGAATGGCTTATAAACAACAGAAGTTAATTTCTCATAGTCCTGAAGACTATGAAGTCCAAGATTAAAGCCCTAGCAGATTTAGTGTCTGGTGAGGATAGATGGCGACTTCTTTCTGTTGCCTCACATAGCCAAAGGGGCAAATGAACTCTCCCTGACCTCTAAAAGAGCACTAATCCCATCAATGGGATCAATCCTCATGATCTAATCACCTCCCAAAGGCCCCACCTCATGGTACCATCACGTTGGGGGTTAGGATGTCAACATAAGAATTTTGAGGGGACACACATATTCAAACCATAGCAGAGACAGTTTTTAGATTCCAAGTGCTTGAAAGGCAAATATAATCAAAACAGAAGGAAAATTCCTGTAATCAAGAGAAAGTAGGAGCACATACTGATAAATATAGTAAATATTTTTAACAACGTTTATTCATATCTCATTTTTACAAAAGCTTAGATTTCCAAAGCAGGATTGGTATTCACTTGTCTATCTCTGTAATAAATATTTACTGAGTAGTTGCTTGGGCTTAATGTATGAATTAATTGCTTTGGTGGATAGCATGGCTTGAAGAACAGGATTCCTTACTTGTAGAGCTTATTTTAAGAAGAAAAGACTTATATATGGATATTTCACAGACATGGCAGTATAGCATGCTAGGTAAGAGTGTAGGCACTGGAGCCAGAAATTTGGGTTTACAGTTTATAACTGTCATTTCTTAATTGTGTTACCTTGGGCAAGTGCTTTTCTGAGCCTGAGTTTATTCATCTATAAAATCAGTATTAACTTCAGAAGTTACTGTAAAGGTTATAAAAGATGATACTTATTTAGCAATGTGCTAAAAATACTCAGCATCATGCCTAGAACATAGTAAGTACATAATAAATGCTAGTTAATTCATAATAGTAATAACAATGGTGGGGACGATAACAAATATTTGTTAGTATTCTCTAGTGCTTTAACAGTTAGGAATGTATTCAGCTGTAAGTAACAAAGCGCATGACTATGGTGGCTTCAACAGGTAAGAATTTGTTTATCTAACAAGAAGTCTGGGGTAGGCCAAATGGAATATTCATTATTCAACAATATTTATTGATAATCTATATGCCAGGTACTGTTCTAACCACAGGGGATTCACCTTTTAATGAAATGCAATTATTCCTATTCTCATGAAGCTTATATTCTAACTGGAGAGAGAGGTAAAAAAGAAAACTAATATAAAATTATAAGTTTATTACTGTATTTGAAGGAGAGCCCATTTAAGTTAGGCCATAAGGGAACATTAGAGTTTTAGTAAATGAAGGCTAGATAAATGAAAGGCACAACAGAGGAACAGATGTAAGAAAGGATGGAGGAGCCATCTCAAAATGAACTTTTGGTGCGAGTGCTATGTTAGTCATCAAGTAGTCAGGAGCCATGAATGTAAGATTTTTGGAAGATTTCTAAATTAAAACTTTTTTCCGTTATTGTTATTATGTTTACTTTATATAACAATTAGCAATGTGATACTTTAATAATAATAATACGAATATGTAGTGCTTTTTAAAAACATTGTTCTAAACACTTAATAATACTAATGATAATAAAAACATACTATTAATAGTTGACACTTTCAATGCTAATTATGTGCCAGAAACTGTTCTAAGGATTTGGTATATTCATATCCTAATCTCTGAGTCAAGTACTAATGCTAGTCCCATTTTACAGGTGAATGAATTTAGGTAGTTAAGTACCTTGGGCCGGGATTGTTAGTCTCTAAGGACAGTAAGAAAAGAGGTAACTGGAGAAATAGCATCTCATTCCATAGTCCAGGGGATAGAGTGGGTGAGGCAATGTTTAAGGAGTATAAGTAGATTGAATCCCTAACATCTGAGCAAAGGAAATAGGGAGAAATTGAGGGCATGAGTTGAACTTGTTTATTTGAGCTTGAGACGGCTCATATAAACAGTTCCCCTGATTTCCACAAGCCTGGTTGAATTTTGCCACTAGATGTGATTTGGACCACAGCTCTGTCATATTTCAGAGACAGGTTTCCCGTTGCCAAGCATCAAGCATATACTTTAATTTACTCAACAGGTGCCATTAGAATCCTTTGCTTATGAAGAAAGTATCTTTTGTTGTTCATTTCTTTACTTGGTTATCTCTTGACTTAAATGAAGGAGGAATTTCCCACTTTCCACGTGAGCCTTCACATGGACCGAATTCCCAAGATTAAGCACATTTAGGTTGCATCTGAATAGCTCTTATAGAACAAATGTTATGACACATCCTGTCTATTAAAATTTCTGTCTAGGTTTTTGTACATGTTCTGTCCCAAATTAGAAACTGCCAGTCTGTCAGAATACAGTTGTGGTCTACTCTTAAAACCTGGTGTAAGAAAAAATAAATTTATAAAAATAGCTAAAATGGGGGAGGATATATATATTCCTAAAAAAAGTTCTTAAGGCTTCCATTAAGTTAATTGGGGAAGTTTGCTTTATGTAATGATTTAAAGAACAGATTTTATTTATACGGTATATAAATGTGATACCACAGTTAGTACATAAAAGGTAAACTTACTTCATTGTACTTTATATTAAGGATTTAGTCGTGATATAATGTCACGCTCATTCTCAGTGAAGGGGACAATTGTATAAGTCAGATAGCATATGATAGAAAGGACTGAGGCCTGTCACAGGCCAAGAGGTCTGCTAAAGCTGAGTGTGGCCTTGCTGGTCCTGTTAGACTGAGCCCTTGTCAGAAGTAATAGTAGATTCCATCACACAACATCCAATGTGAAATATTACAGCAGTCCTTGTTATTTTCAGTAGATGATTCTCTGACTATTCTTATGTTATTAGTATCAACTAATTCAATGAAAATGGCTCTGTTGTATTTACATGAAATCTGAGTTTAAAAGGCTTCAGGGAAGACCCAGTTTAGAGGGAACTTTGTGTGAACTTTGAGTCATTTGACTCTTTAGCATGCTAGAGGAATAACTCATGATTATAAGGCATTTTGTTGATATAAATTCCCCTCATAGAACAAACCACCTTCTCTTAATGCTGAGCTTTACAACTCTCTTTCTCCAAATACTTCGTGTTATGGTAAAGCAGTAGAAAAACTACAATTATTCACCCTTTCTCTACCCTTTTATCCATTATGGTCTTTGAGCAGACCTTTTCTCCTGCACTTTGCATAGTGTACCCCTCTTGGTCTTAGGTTAGGAGCGATGGACTACGGCAGTAAGTAAGTATACAGTGGGCAATGGCCTCCCATTTCTCCAGAAGTGGTAGAGTAGGTTTAGTTTAAGTGCTTTTGTATACTAGGCTTTGAAGCTAATTGAATTAAACAAACATCCATTGTGGCAGTAACCACACGGGGGCTTGCATAGTGTAATTCTGTTTAAGTTAGCATTTGCAGAAAAATAGTTTTATTTGAATTTTAAACTTTATAAAAACATTATATAAGAAAGTCATTTAGGCTAGGTGCAGTGGCTCACACCTGTAATCCTAGCACTTTGGGAGGCTGAGGAAGGAGGATCGCTGGAGGCCAGGAGTTTGAAGTTGCGATGAGCTATGATAACGCCATTGCACTCTAGCCCAGGCAACAGAGTGAGATCTTGTCTCAAAAAAAAGAAGAAGAAGAAGAGGAAAAGTACTTATATTCTTGTATTTAGAGGTAACTACAAATAACTTTCTGGTCTATGTATGACCCTTTTGTTTCTTTAGATTTTTTTCCAAATACAAAAAGTGGCTACTGTACTTGTTACTCCTGCATCTGGAAATTGGCTAATTTATGAGCTAGATTGTTGGTAAGCTTCTTTTGGTTCATCATTAGATCATGGTCATTAGAAATTCCAATTAAGGGTCTTTTGAAGAAATAAACATTGTTAAAATAAAAATGGTCTATTTTGCTCCAGTTTCTCTTAGCAATGTATCATAGACAGTGTTCATTGCCAGTCACTATTCTTTGATGCCTTAATTTTTGATAGCTGCACTGTCGTGGCCCGTTTGCAGGACGGGGGATGAACACGAAACACAAAGAAACACACAAAGAAAGACACAGACACACACAAAGACGGTACAAGACTGCAGCGCCGAACACACCAGTCATTTTATTTTTATGCCCTAAAAATCAAAGTTACTTCCTTATACCCAGGCATATATTCCAGACCACCCAGGCATTGCAGCAATGGCCATAAATTCTGGAACACATAGCCTAAGGACACAGATGTCCCCTGACTCAAGATTTCCAGGCGGTTGCTCAAAGCATAGGTCAGAGGCTGAGATAAGCAAAGGTTAAGCAAGACAGCCACAGGGGCACTTTCCGTCCCCAGTTCCTCTTGGCTGGCTCCCCGGCGGCTGTGCCTGTCTTAGGTTGTTCCTCCTTGAGGAATCTTACCCGTCACTGACTATCCAGCCATCTTACAGGGCCAAGCAACAATAATAGGAACAATGTGCTTATTGTGTGGCCTTCAGGCCCCTATTAACGTGGGGCTGGGCAGCTCTTGCCTATTTGCAGAAACTCAGACCCTTTGTAATGCCTTCAAGCAGCAACCCTGTTTGTTAGGTGAACCTTGGCCGGAATGTATGATTCTCACACTGCTCTGGGCTGGGCACGTACTCCTTCTCCTAAGGTTAATTCTTAAGCTACATAATCATATTGCAAGTCCTCAACACTGCACTGTGTTCCATTGTATTGATATGCTAGAATATATAATATTTAATGTAATATATAGATATACTATATACAATATAGGTATGGATATACTGTGGATTAGAATATATACCATAATTATATCCTATAAATGCTATATATGTCCTATAATTATATAATTTATTTAGTGGTCTCTTATTGTTAGGTGGTTTCAATTTTGCTCTTGTAAACAGTGCTGTCATATACCTGCATCTTAAAGGTCATGTTCATTCTGAAAAACTAAAAAGGAAAGGCAATAGAGTAGTAAGTTAGTAAGGTCTGGCAGATGGCATAGAAAGACGTGACATTTAAAGAATTGTTTCAGATGTCCTTGCATCTTAAAGATCAATGGCAAATAAAGACAAACAAGGACTACTATACATCTAATAGAATCTAATAAAATACTGAATTTGTGAGTTTAGCAGTGTCCTAATCTTGAGTAATTGAACGTGTTTTCAAAACTTTAAATAGCAGATAGTATTAATTTTTTCAACATACATGCAAGGTAGATAAGCAGTCAGTAAACAGTACAGCTACAACTTCAGGCATCAAAGAACTTGATAATTTCTCTCTTTGAGCTCTAGTCCAGATAGTGAAACTTTGTTAAGTAATTTACATTTGAAACTTTCCTTATAGATCAGTAAATTTCTAACATGCCTTTGTAAAATAAAGAGAAATGTAAGTAAATAAATGAGATCATTGAAAAGTAGATAAGGTGACATTTTAGATCAGCCTTTTATTAGAGGCTCTATTTGTGACAAGTAGCTTCTAGAAGGGAGGTAGGTAGCTTCCTTTGATTCCATAATGCTCCCAGTCAGCTGTACTTGCTCCCCAACCACTGCATCTAGGAGAGTAGCTTATCTATGAATTTGAATAAGACTAGCTTCAAATAACAAGCAGAAAATTATTTCACTGTCTTTAGTGCTTCCACCTAAAGATTCATAGGAGAAACTAGCCTCAAGTTTTCTTTTCCTGTTAAAGGTCTGGGAGAGAAGTTGAAAATAATTAAAAGTTACTTTTTAAATTCAGTTACTCATGTTCTTTCTGTCTTGAATTTTTGAAGAAGAGCTAACTGTAGGGTTTTTTCAAATTATTATTTTAAATCACAGCTATGACTTGACTTATACTGTTTCTAAAACTTGTGGATTTATTTTTAGAGAAATTAAAAGACTTAAAGATAAGCCATTACTATGATTTTATATTCATCATAGTCATGGAATCTTGGCTGTCCCTTTAGTTTGTGACTACATTTTAAATATGCCGAAAGTAAGGCTCAGAAATGTTAACCACTGGTCCAGGTTCATTTAGCTAGCAGAACCAGGACTAGAACATAGGTTTTCTGACTGCTGGTCAACCCACACTGTTTTGTGTAACAGTATAATCTCTGTAACTAAGAAAAATTGTGTTGGATTACATGAAGCTTCTTTAAAAAGATTCAGTTGGAAGTGAATTTCATTGAGTGTTTATTCTGAAAAGTGTGTTAGATGTTAAGTTGCTTAGCATAATTTCATTAGCAGTCTTGAATTTTCCTAAAAAGCAGAAAGAGGATCCATCCAGATGTTCTATAACAAGAAGGAATTGTGTTGAACTTCCATGGTTTTGGCTCTTCAGGGATGAGGAAAAAAATTTAAGCGAGAATACATGGGTATTCTTCCTCAAATTTTTTGTTGATACTACCATTATTTATTTCAGTTTCCAGATATATTATTTATTTATTTTTCTGAGACAGAGTCTCACTCTGTTGCCTGGGCTAGAGTGCCCGTGGCGACAGGCTAGCTCACAGCAACCTCAAACTCCTGGGCTCAAGCTATTCTTTTGCTTCAGCCTCCTGAGTAGCTGGGACTACAGGCATGTGCCACCATGCCTGGCTAATTTTTTCTATATATTTTTTAGTTGACCAGCTAATTTTTTTTCTAATTTTAGTAGAGACGGGGTCTCGCTCTTGCTCAGGCTGATCTTGAACTCCTGAGCTCAAACTATCCACCTGCCTCGGCCTCCCAGAGTGCTAGGATTACAGGTGTGAGCCACCACGCCCGGCCTAGATATATGAAATATATAGTAAATTGTTTATCAAACTATCTTTTGGGGAAAGCCGTTTTGAAGTTCTTGATGAGGACCGAGTTAGGCATGTCAAGTAGATTGACTTGATTTCTCCTAGGTGTAAAATACCTGGGGATGGCGGAGGCCCAAGCTGCAGCATCAATATGTTTAAATACATGCTTTGCAGTATTTAATCCTTAAACAAAATGTAATTATTCACTGGGAGACTCTGGCTCAAAATAGGATTTTATTGTAGTAATTGTGATAAGCTTGGTGTCTTAAAGGAGAATAGCTTCTTAGGCGGGACAGAGTAAATAAAATCCAGGGTCTCTTTGTTTTTGGAGATTTCACCCACTTCTTATCTGAAGAATATTATTAAAATCTTAAGCTGGATAAATTAGGTTGCAATAAGCCAAATACCCTCCCTATATGTTTACCTACCTTAGTGTATATAAATTCGGATCACTGAAAAGTTAATTAGTGGAATTACCAGGTAGATCTCATTACATCTCTTTCACTTTTATCAGACCTAAGTTATATATAGTATTTCAAGGATACTTAGTAGTAGGCACTATTGTCCTACTGATGTGTTTGCGTACTGTTTGTAAGCTAAGGAAATGTTTAACTTAATTATTACTCTACCAGTTAAATGCATATGATCATGAGATAGGTCAAAAGCTAGTAGTATTTTGAGCTATATTGTTCCAATTTGGACTTGTGGAAGTAACTTCAAGCCTGTAGGCATTAACTAGGTGTAAATTCCTTACATAGGACTAGAGGGGATGTCATGGTTTATGCTGAACATTAAACAGTTGCATAGAATGGACAATTGTCCTTTGAAAGTTAGCCACTCCACATTAAGAAGAAAATAAAGCATGGATTATATATTATAACTCATCAGAGATAAGAGTCTCACAACTATATCATCATCTCAATTTTTCCTTGCTATACTTCATGACTTAATTAATCATTAGGACTAAGAACTAGATAAAAAGTCAGGGAACTTTGGTCCTATTTGTTTGCTTCCAATTATTTTTAACTTGTGTACATTATTTAGCCTCTACTGATAGGAAGATTACTCAGGACTTTGACATGCTAGAAGCCAAATAACCAGCCAAATTTAATGATTGTTGTGGTCTATAAAGCCTAGAAATTCAAGTTATCAAATAGTTTCTGATGGGAATGGGGGATAAAGAAAAATGTCATTTTCAGTGGTGAGGAGTGACGTGGGCACGACATGGAGCTGATTACTGGGCACGTTGTATTTGGGAAACATAAGACTGGCCAGAGTTAAGAGGCTGGTTAAGGAATAATGCAAAATAAAGCTGGATTCTGCATTATCAGAGTAATGAGGAAGGTACTCTTTGTAGTATTTGTGTGTGCACACTGCATAATTGCTAAATGTGAAGGCAATATTCTATTGTGTAGTGGGTTTATGTTCTGGTGATTAGATTTAGAATGATGTGACAATTGGCAAGTCATTTAACCTGAGATTGTTTCTTCATCTGTAAAATTAGATATTATAATCAGGTCTTATTATCTACAACCCTCATAGAGTTGTTTGGGCAGCTATACTGATTGTACCTCATAGAGTGTTGGGACAATTAAACAGATGGTGTCTGTAAAGTGTCTGCTACCGTGTTTGGCACCTGTTAGGTACTTAGTAAATCTAGATATTTGGAAGAAGGCTGTTCTATCCATGGGAGCAATCCAAACTTAGTTTCCTCTGTATTCTGAGGTTAACTAGCCTCTGTTAGATGGCATAGTTGGGATCTGAATCTAGACTTCAACCTTGCTGGTCTGATATTTAGTGCTTGTGTTCTTAACTGTTCACCATACTGTATTTGTGGTAGAATAGCAAAAGCCTAAGTTTTTCCATTATGGTGTCTTACTAGGCCATGCAATTAAAAAGTAGTAACTTCTCTGTCCCCAGTCAGAATTCCTACTCTCAAGAGGCCCCTTCCATGTTACCCTCATGTTTTGGATATTCCCAAAGGAAGCCACAAAGTAGTTTGAATCAACTAAATAAGGCATAAGGATTGATAGCCTTTTAATTCTTATACAAGGGTTTGCATTTTTAAAGAAGATGTGGCATTAACCAAAATGAATCATTATTTGGAAAGGCTTTCAGTTAACCAAGTAAAGTGAAAAATTCAGGCAAAGGATATTTTTGGGTTATGGTGCCACCAGAAGGAATCACAGAGCCTTGCCTGGAAGTTGGCCCAGGGGAGTAGCTGCCTTTATATCCTTCTTTTCACAGTTTCTTAACATTTCTCTGTTCCGAACCCATAGGTGCTTTGAATTTTGTTTTGGTATGGTTTGTTTTTTGTTTATTAGTTTTTTAAGTGGCAAGTATAACTGTTTACAGTATCTGATTGAATCAAGAGAAGGAAGTGAAATTTAGGGAAGAGGGCTGCTCAGTGGGGAACCTGAAGACTGAGTGGGATAAAGGGGACTCTATATTGGGACAGGAAATTTGTAAACTGGGCATTTTTTTCTATAGTAATCTACTGTCCTTGAAAAAAGATGTATACTTCCCCAAACCATGTGGGAAAATGCCAACAATATCTGGATTTATGCATAAACTTACGTTTTTATGTAAAATTATTTTTTATTAAAATATGATTAGTAGAACAAGTTATAGTTGTCTTTTCTTATTTTGCATTACTTTCACTGTTTGTCTTTAATACAAATGCAGGAAGTTGCTGCTGTTGTATTAACTTGCACCCTGCATGCTTCTTTTCTTTGTTCTTTGTTAAATATGAGCTGGCATATGTTAAGACTACGTTAGCATTTGCTCTCAGGGACTTCAGTGGTTTCTAAATTCAGCACTGTTAAGCCCCTACACTGTTTGCTTGAATCAATTGAGACTGCTATTTTTAGCAACAAAAGGGAATTGAAATAGCAATTTTCTTTCCATGTAATAGATCCCCAAGAGGAATACTGATGCAAGCTCTCTGTCATTTTCTATTCCCCCCACCCCCACCCCACCCCACCCCAAGCACTCAGAGGAAAGGCAGCTGTCATGGTTTGCGGCAGTATTAATCTTTAATCAATCAAGTGTTTTCTGCATTCAGGTGTTCAGGAGGAAGAAAAAGGGTCACGAGAAGGAACCTGCTTGGAATAACTAAGCTCTTATGCATGGGCTCTGCAGTCAGAATTTGGTGGGTAGTGGCAGGGAATAGACAGAGGAGCTAAAAATAGTGTGTTTGCTTCCAGTGTTCCTCTAGTCTATTTTTGATGTTTGATTTTGATAAGGTTGATTGGGTTCTTACTAAAAATATCTGTTCCTAGCAAGTTGAGGACAAAAAGAGTAGAATATTTTTAACCTACACAAGCTAAAGTATTTTTGTTGACTATATAAAATCTGGAAGTGGAGCCCTGGTCAGTTGCCAGTATTTTATATAATCTGTAACAAGCTAGACACTTCTGGATGCCAAGTTGGGATATTCTTTATAGTCGTCAGTTTCTGTCTTCTCAAAAGCTTGTAAATTTGGGTTCTGGTGTTATATTTATATATGAAGACATAAGCCTTTTTTAGTCTCCTTTTTTCCGCCTTCCCTTCTTTTCTTCCTCTACCTCAATTCTACCCATGATCATCATATGTACTCCCCTAACCTGCTGGGTTATGGGTGATACCTGTAGCTTATTTCTGTGTATTGTTAACAGCTACCTTAACTTATTCATTTACTCCATAGCAAAATGGAATCCGAGGACACCCAGTGTTAATTCAAGAAGTAAATCTTAGTGACAAGAATAGTGAACTGTCACTACCTTAGTCATTTACCATGCTTTACTAAACCAAAGTGGTTCGTTTCCTCTTTGCCTGATCTAGTTTTGGACTAGAGTTCACTTCATATTCACCCTGGCACATTAGAGTGAAGTGGTTCTCTCTGGCATTGAAAAATCATATCTTTTCAAGGACATTCTTGGAATCCTTTGAAAGTGTAAATCTACAGGTTCATCATAAACAAAGTTAAACTCCTTTTTGTTAAATTTCTTAAATCTTATTTCAGATCACTGAGTTTTGATGTCAAGAGGGGGCTAAGAGTGTATGGGGTTGTGTAGTAGTTCTAAATACCACGTGGAAAAGCAGGATAGCATCGTAAGAGGTTAGTTTTCTATTCATAATCTCCTTTCATTCATTCACTTATCCATTCATCCAGCAAAACCTCATTAATCGTCTGCTTTTTGCCAGGCACTGTGCTAGCAGTTAGACTGTGGTAACCCAGATAGACCCTGCCCTTTGGAAACCTGTGTGATGAATGTCACTAAGGGCATGTACAGAGTACTGTGGGGGCAGAGAATTGTGAGGTCCTAAATTAGTCTAGAGGTCAAGGAGGAAGGCTTAGTAAGAGAGAAGATGTTCAAGTGAAAACATCAAGGATGATAAAGAAACACAGGTAGGAGTGTGTCTTAGTCCGTTTGTGCTGCTATAACAAAATGCACAAAGAACAGAAATTAATTTTCTTATGTTTTCGGATGCCAAGAAGTCCAAGATCAAGGCACTGGGAGGTTCTGTTATATGGTGAGCGATACTCTCTGTTTCTACGATAGCACTTGTTGCTGTATCCTTGGAATGGTGTGTCCTGATGATGGAAGGCAGAAAGGCTAGAAGGCTGAAGGAATAAGGGCCTTAATCCCATTCATGAGGGAGGAGCCCTCATACTATCACTTTGGACATTAAATTTCAATACCTGACTTTTAGAAGGGACACATTCAAACCACAGCAGAGTGTATATTGGGAGTATAGGGACCAATATTTGTGAAGAGAAAGCATGTTACCGTGTAGGAATGGAAAAATTTCAGCACGACTGTTGGGCATGCTTAAGTAAAAGGAGGAAAGTGGTGGGAGGTAAGGTCAGCTCATGGAAGACCTTGTAAAGAATACGGGGAGTGGGAAGCCGTTGACAGGTTTTAGGCAGGGAAGGGATGTTTAGATTTGCACTTTGATCATTTGGCTACAGTGTGGAGAATGACTAGGAAAGGAGTAAGAATGGGACCGGTGAATGCATTAGAAGGCTGTTATAGATAATTCTTCTGGGATATGAATGATGGTAGCTCCAGGTGGTAGCAGTGGGACAAAGTGAATAGATTTGTGTTTCTGGTTTTATAAAATTGGCAATAGGGAAATATCACTTCTTGGCAAAGGAATGAGATCATAAAAATGGTGTTTGAGAAAGATAATTAACTGTGAATAGCATGAATCGAGTAAAGAGGGACTGAAAGATTCCTTTCAGAAGTCCTTGGGATGATAGCTTAGACTGGGATGGTAGTTGTAAGTATTAACTGGATAATATGAATGAAGTACCTTGAGCAAATAGTCTTATAATGATGTGAATACTAAATATTTTGTTTTTTCAATTTACTGGTAGTTTATTCTTTCTTTTCTGGGCCTTTATAAAGTGACTTCAATAAGAAGGTTTTTTTTCACTCACTTTAAAGACTAGAACTTTTATGTATGTTTCATTCTTTATGCTAAGCAGCAAAAAAAAGAGAAATGATTGTTTTAAAAAATGACATGGTAATTCAGTGGTGTCATTAGAGACCTTGATTCCTATGATTCTGTTCCATCATTCTAGCCCATGGCTTCTACCTTCAAGGTTACTTCATGGTTCAAGAACTGCTGCAGCTACAGCCATCACTTTTGAATTGGCCAGATGAAGGGCAAAAGGGGGCCTCTCTCTGCTGAGTCAACTTCCTTCAAGCAGCCTGTCTCAAAGTCCCTCAGAACCCTGTGTGCATCTTATTCCCAGAATTTAATCATATGGCCATACCTAGCAGTTAAGGTGGTTAGAAAATAGTCTTTATTCCAGGCTGCAATGTGTTGGGCTAAAAGTCAGTGTTCTCTTGCAAAGGAGGAAGGGAAGAATGGATATTAAGGAAGGCAAGTAGCAAGCTTTGGCCCAAACATCCATTTAACACATGAGGGATGGAGTCCCCAGGATAGTTTTTGCACATTGTATCTTAACATTTCAGTGTTGGTGTGAATGCTTAGATTTTTCATTTTAAGAAACCACAAAAACAAGTAGTACATCTAATTTGGATGACTTGGAAGCTGGTATTTGTTTCATTTGGTTTTCACTGAAAGTTGGAATATCCAGGTGGGGGTGTTTGTTTAGATCATTGTTTCCCAAAGATAAACCAAGAGATGATCTTAGGTACTACATTGATGAATATTTTTACATTTTAATATTTATATATATATTTCTATACTAATAATATATATTAATTGAAACTGGTGGTCTTTTATAAGAATCAAATAATTAAATAGTAATTATATAATCAAGTTTTCCATTACATTTTATTTAAGAAGAATAGGTCAGTTTTAAGAAATTATGAAGTGACCTCGGGAAGCACCGATTTACACAATGCTACCCTGATTTTGGGGAAACTGGAGTAGATGAAGAGTTTACTGGCTCAGTTTACACTATCTTTCTATTCATAGTAGGAAAGAAATTCTTTTTTAGAAACGCAGTCCATGCACATGGTTAGAAAAAATACAAAGAGTAAAAAGAAAGCATATAATCAAAGAATTAACATAGGAAAATTCCTAGAATTGAAGGTCATGAATTTTAAGGCCCCTCAATACCTAGCACCAATAAATTGAACGATTACTCCAAGATATATTATCACAACAGAATCCTAAAGATTAATAATCCTAAAAGCCTCAGGAACAAAAAAGCTATATCGTATATCTAGGTGTGTACAGAATACCGTGGGCAATTGTAAGAAAGTGGTATGTTTGTATCTAAACATAGAAAAGGTACAGTAAAAATATGGTATAAAAGATAAACTGGGAGTGATGGCTCATGCCTGTAATCCCAGCTACTCAGGAGGCCAAGGTGGGAGAATTACTTGAGGCCAGGAGTTTAAGACCAGTCTGGGTAGCATAGTGATATCCTATCTCTACAAAAAATAGTCAAATTAGCTGGGTGAGGTGGTGCATGTTTGTAGTCCCAGCTACTCAGGAGGCTGAGCCAGGAGGATCACTTGAGCCCAGGAGCTCAGGGCTGCAGTGAGCTAATCATGCCACTGCATTCCAGCCTGGGTAACAGAGAGAGACCCTGTACCCCCACTCCCCTACCTTCCCCTCCCCAAAAGTTTTCTTGACCAGGATCCAATCCAGAATCATGTGTTTCATTTAGTTGTCACATCTCTTTAGTCTCCTTTAACTTGAAACTTTTGACTGTTTGGTAATTTGCAGAATATTCACCAAACTCGTTCATTATGCAGCTCATGTGTATGCAACCACATACACAACCTCATGTATGTGGTTTGCTTGCTCCACTGTTGTAGGCTTAAGCAGAATAATCTAGGTACAAAAGGCTTTGTAAATAGGTAGATCAGTGGCTTATAGGTGTTAATGTAGGAAAGTATAAGATATTGTCTTTGTAAAGTGAAGACCTTTGAGAAACCAGCTTCTCAGGAAAGCAGTCTAAGTCTTGTGTGTTTTGCAGTTTGTCAGATCAATTAAATCTTGAGCATCATTCATAGACTCAGTAAATGTCTGCTGAGCAGCCACCTTGAGCATGTCATGTAGCAAGGAACCTAGAATCTGATAGAAGAATTAAGATGTGTAGATGTAAAGAAATACAATTTAAAATATAGAGTGATAAAGTGCCATGAGACATAAGGATGTGGAAAGTGCTGTGGGAGTTTAGAAAAGAGAAAGTTTTCTTTTGTTTGAAATGATCTGGAGCAGTGGAGTTGGTGGAGCTTCAACAAGGCTTTGACAGAAGAAGGCAGGTGCTGAGGTTCTGGGATCTTAGAGAGAAGAGAAAAGTTTACCACAGAGAGAAGGAAGAGTAGGGAATTGAAGACAATTAGAATATGTTTATCCTTCGCTTGTGAAACATTAGTGAATCAGTTAACTAGAATATGGTATAAAATTGGATTCCCATGCCTCCAAAACCAGGAGACAAAAAGTTACAGAAAAGCACAATCAAATTGATTATGAGGTTGGAGGAACTTTCATATGCTGCTCAATTTCATGTAGCTAGGTTCTACTACGATTGGTTAAATCTATCAGTTAATAATGTTTCTTACAAATAAAACTGTAATGATAAAGCACATGAATTACCTTTGGAAGATGCCAGGGAACCGATTTATTTTGAAAACTGATAAATAAAGCTTTAAAAAAATCACAGTTATCTTTTGTTCCTATGCAAGCTATATATCATGGTAACCAACTAACAAGGAGTAATTTCTCTATGGAAATACTTCAGCTATTAGCTAAGATAAATGATTGAATTCAAATACCACTATTTTGTAGCTCCTAATGAAATAATGA
Organism: Cheirogaleus medius; assembly: GCA_008086735.1. Classification (NCBI taxonomy): domain Eukaryota; kingdom Metazoa; phylum Chordata; class Mammalia; order Primates; family Cheirogaleidae; genus Cheirogaleus; species Cheirogaleus medius. The sequence continues at coordinate 3,719,789 of VBSM01001265.1, read as the reverse complement.
ATCTCAATAGTGATCATCAGTGGCTGCTAATATAACAAAGATAACCAGACATGTGCTTCCTCTTCTAAATATGCAATGTCACTTATGAAGTACTCTTACCAAAAAAATCAAACCTGTCTTTGATCAAGCATCTATATCCACCACTACAGGACAAAGAAATATTATAAATGATATCAGGGAATGCATTCAGTAAATGCCAGGCTGAGAAAGCACAAAGCTATGACCTAATATCTTCAACAAATAAATTAGGGGTGAGGGAGAGAGAGAAATAGATAGGTGGTAGATAGGTGGGTAAATAGACCCTATAGATTAAAACATTCAATAGACAACCAATTTTGATATGGAACCTATTGAATCCTGATTAGAACAAATTGTTAAAAGTTTTGGAAACATTTGGGAAAATTTATAGTGATTAGATATTTGTTTTCAAGGAATTATTTACAATTTCAGGAATGCGATAATGATATTATGGTTATTTTTAATGGGAGATGCTTACTGAGATATTTATGGATGAAGTGATGTGATGTTCAGAATTCACTTCAAAATAATATGAGATGAGAGGAAGCAGGTGAGGGTATAGAAGAAGCAAGATTAACCTCAGGTTGATCATTGGTGAAGCTGGGCCATGGGTACAAGGGTGTTTGTCATACTGTTCTTTATGTTTTTGATTTTTTTTTAATCTAAAGTTTTAAAAAATTCTGTAAAGATGACAGCTGAGTAGGAACATGCTGAAAGTCTATGAGATTATGAAAGTTGTGGCTAGAAAGAATATGGATGTGTTTGCCGTATTTCTGAATAGAAAAAAATTAGGGACCATCTTTTGTAATTCGAAAGAAGTGGTTCTAGGAAAAATACAAGAAAATCCTATTTTACCCATAACTTGTTTTTTATAATCTGTAAATGGCTTGGAAAACTCATATTTAGAGAATTGGGGGGGACGGGCTCCCTAATCTTTTGAAACAGACACCTATGCTCTGAACTTATAACAAACATGATTCCAGTGTTCAAGAGGTAAGATACCATGGTGCATAATCTGACCCATTATAGTTTTCAAATATTTCTGCCACATAAAGTTGTTGAGGTTATAAAAGAAATATGGTTTCTCACAGAAGAATTAAATCTTATTCAATCACTCTTTACTACCCTTAATTTTAAAAATTAGTATATTAAGATATAACATACACAGTAAATATATACTTCAGTGGTACAGTGCAGTGGATTTACACACACAAACACACAGTGGTAACTGTCACTCTAAAAAGACATGTACACACGTCCTCTTGTATGTAAGTGGTGAGTCGTAACTATGACCAGTTCTTCATTGTAGTTCTTAAAATAAACTATTACTTTTTTTTTCCTTTCTCAGTTGTCACAGGTAGTACTGATGGAATCGGAAAATCATATGCAGAAGAGGTAGGTAATTTTCAAGACCTTTCTTTTTAGTGTATAAAAAAAGAGAACAACTATGGAATGATTTCTTAGAGTAGTTTTGATTTTGGAAGTTAAAAACTCAGATATGATGTTGTATAGTACAATAAATGTTCTTTGTTTCTGCCTTGTCAGAAATACTGTGTTTGTTTAAATAAAAATATTTTAAGCAAATTTCCGTGCAAAATAAGCATTAAACTTTCTATGCTGGTTAGTTGAAATTAGGAAAAGTTTAGTGTAATTTTATTTTATATCATGTAAGTGTGGATAGTCCTCAGTTTTTAAAGTCAACTATTTTGAACTATTTTCTAAAAAAATAGAAATATTACCACAGGTTGTTATATTTCCAGGCTACCCCATAGCATCATTTTCACAAGTAGGATTGCGGTTAACAGAAAGATATTGACAGACACAGGCAAAAGATTTAAGTTCTCTGTAATGCAGTGGTGGGGAAGCATAATATTAATTTATTCAATTTCCTACCTTAGTTTGCCTTGGTTGTCTATAAAGTATAATACCCAAATTTAAATTTAAAAACTGATTATATTTTTAGAAATTCCTAACATTTTAACTGTAGTTTTCTTTGCCAGTCCTTTGGTCTGTATTTTATATATCTGGTCTGCAGCAAAAACTTTCTTAAAGCTAATTTTTTTAAAGCTAATTTTTAAATTATGAAGTAGCAGACACTTAATTTTAAAAAGCCAAATAGTATAGATGGTACAAAATGAGAAGTGAAAGTCTCTCTTCTTAGAAAACCCTTTGACCTTTGACCTTGATTTAGAAAGATAACCCTTTGGGTAAAGTCTTCATTTCGGATTGCCTATTCATACACTCAGGTTTATTTTTTTTTAAATTTGATTATCATCTAGTCAGGTTTTCTTAAAATGGGGCCATATCTGATTTATATTTTCAAGTGAAATACACAGGTGTGATTCAAATCTATTATTGTTTCAGTTAGCAAAGCGTGGAATGAAGGTTGTCCTTATCAGCAGATCACAGGATAAACTGAACCAGGTTTCCAGTGAAATAAGTAAGTTCTCACATCAAACGCCTCATGATTACAAAAGGAATATAGCTAATCTGAGTTTAATGTTTTAAAGCACTGACAAGTTTAATGTTAGCTAGCACTGACATTTATTTATAGTTCATGCTGTTCATGGTATGTTTTAAAGATGGATCATCAATTTTTAAAAATTGTTTTAGGCCCGTTGTAATTTGCTTAAAATATCTTACTGTCTCATTTAGTTTCTGTTGTCAAGAGTCAGATTCTCTGATTATTTTATCATGTTCTACTGAAACATCTGAATTCCTTTTCTGTTGCTTCATTTCAATATTCTTGAATTTTTTTTACCATTTTGATTTCAGTGTCCCTAAATGTATAACATACATGATTGATGAAAAATGTAAAAGATAGCAAATATACTTGTGACAAGGCAACTATTTTGAGCTTTCTTCTTAGCTATGATTGAGACTTGCATAACAATATGGCACAGACTCTCTTAACTGACTTATACTTAACCAATCAGATGGATAAGCCAGTGCTGTTCAGGTCCTTGATAAAACATACTGACTGATGTCCCCAGTATGCTATTTGTGACTGAGAAGCTTCTTGGTATGGTATGATGCTTATGAAACCCTCACAAGTCAAATTGTTTATTTATTAAGAGTCAATTGTGTTTGTTTCCAAACTTATATTTGCTGGGTACATTTGTTATTAACTATTCAGTAAAATGATGAATCAATAGTATAAAAGGAGGAGTTATAAAAACTAAGTCGAATATGCTGGGAAGAAGTGAGTAAAATGAGTTCTTTCAGAAATTGGCTGTCAAATTAGTGGTGAACAAGACAAATGTAAAATATTGGAAAAACTTATAAAATGTAATAATTTGCCCCACTGATTGTTTCATATATGTTGAAGTTTTTGCTGCACTTTATAAGAATTGAAACTGCAGTCATAAATGATGCATTATAGGTGTGGTGCATGCAGGAAAGACTATGGAATTCTGGTCTCCAGATCCAATCTCAAAGATAAGGACTTGGCTCTACACAGAGAATTGCTGAATGAATTACATTTATATATGTTTTAAATTAAAATGGTTACAACATGTATTATTATGTCTCTATGACTCCTTGCTTTAACTAACTTCTCTGAGTAGCAACTAACAAATTGTCCCAATTCTTTCCGATGAGAGAAGCTTTCTTCTATTTTATTATTAACATTACCACCCACTATTAACATTTCTATAGTGCTTTATTATTTATTCATTCCTTATATGTGTTATCTTCTTTGACCTTTCCAACATCTTTGTGAGGCATATGTTTTTGTTAGTATTTAGCTGGTCCTATTGGACAGATTACATATAAGTGCACTTCATTTTTAGATATAGCACAGAGCTTTATCGAAGATTCCCAATATTATTAATAAGTATGTTAAATCTTTATAAAAATTGTTTAGCCTTGCTGAGAGCACAGATCTTTACAGAGCTGCTGAGCATATGGTATGTAGATATACAATGGATCTTTGGCATTTAAGGATTTTAACATTCAAGGTTTCAAGTATGTAAACGCAACCCTGAAAGGCCAGGACATAAAGTATTTTGTATTTTGCAGCTTTGCTGAGGTGTGAATTTGAATTAAGCTATCCTACTAATGAGCCTAAAGTAGTTGCTGAGATAGTAGGCGAACTTAACATACCTCCTGGATCTTAGGACTATTTAATTGTTAGCTACTTGTAGTCATGTATAGAATAACTCTTAAAAGTGATAAAAATATTGTGTTTACATGTGTGCACAGAAATTGGCTCTTAATGAAAGCAACTACTATTTGCTAGAAGTAAAGGTTCATAGACAGAAAACAGAAACTTTTAATTAAATGGAATGTTGAATTTTGAAATGCTATATGAATGAATCCACCATCTACTTGATACAGAAACCAAAAAAGCTATCTCATGACACTTTCCGCAAGTACCACAGTCTGTGCAAAAATTGCTCAATGAGTCAGAAGATATACTTTAATGATATTTGAGGATTTGGTTAACTTGTGATATGCTATGACACGTGACTATTGGCAGAAATGTGATTCTGGAGAAAGACAGGATCCTGTTCAAACATTTTTAGGAAGGAACAGATGGTAAAGGCACTGAATTGACCTTTATTAAAAGGAATATTTTTTCCTTGTTGAAAATTATGAAAAATGTTTTTTCTTTTTTTTTTGGGGGGGGTTTTTGAAAAATGTTTTTTCTGAGCATAATATACATTCAGTAGAAGAGGTGATATCAGCAGGCTA
>VBSM01001265.1:3703065-3714976 GCA_008086735.1 Cheirogaleus medius | reverse complement strand
ATGATCCACCCGCCTCAGCCTCCCAGAGTGCTAGGATTACAGGCATGAGCTACCGCGTCCGGCCCACAAACACATCTATTCCAGAAGAAAGGACTAGGATTTAATGGTTGACAAAAACAGACTAATTCTTCATTTCTTTGGTTATGTCTTTAGCACATCTTTATTGAATTCTGATGTACCAGGTACTGTGCTAGGCTGTCAAGAAACAATAGTGAACAAGGTGGATGCAGTCCCTGCTCTCATGAAACTTACATTCTAGTGGAGGAAACAGTGAAAACAAATGGGTAAGAAAAACCCAAAGCAAAACAGAATATTAGACAAATAAATAATTGCAGTCTATACTGAGTGCCACAAAGGAAACAAAGGGCTAGAGAGAAAATATTAATAACCGAGAGGTTCTTATTTTGTGGCAATAAGGTGAGTTTTGCGACTGGCACCGTGATAAGGTGGCCAGAATAATGGCCTCTTGTCCATAATGGCACTCTAGTAATGAAGCTGGAGCCTCAGTGAAGGCCGTATCCTCTGAGTCCCTTTGGGAATGTAATGGTGGAGGGATTGTGTGTGTGCGAGTTGTACTTAATAAATCACTCCAACATTTCTATTTTCTTAAGCCTTTGGATACTGCTTCCATGTTATGCCAGCCAAGTTGTGGCCTCCTGGTCTCATTAAGTGCAGGCTCATGGAGTGTAAGTTTCAGTTAGCCTTAAATCCTAAATCTTTGGTATGTGAATCATATAAAAAAATTTGGCTCAATCTGGTGTTATATTCTGTTTCCCTTGGTCTAACACTCTTATAATCCACGCACATTTCCCAGATTTCTACCCATACAAATTAGCAAGTTTTGTGATAATTTTTGTATGTAAGTTATTGGTTTATGGGTCAGACTTTGTACTGTGATCTAGTCCTGTTATGGATGGCAGTAGGGGATGTGAGTTGGGGTTTTTTTGTTTGTTTGTTTGTTTGTTTGTTTGAGACAGTCTCACTATATTGCCCGGACTGGTCTTGAACTCGTGGGCTCCAGGGATGCTCCTTTCTCAGCCTTGGGAGTATCTAGCTGAGACTACAGGTGTGTTTCCCCCATGCCCAGCTGCATTGGATCTTGAGATGAGGAATTCTCTTGCAAGGAAACTGCCCTTACTGTTATGGTGAGGCTGTTACAGGGTCCTCAAGCCAGGGAACACTAATCACCTCAGACACAAGAAGGAGAACAGGCTATTTCTGTTTCCACTGGCAGGGGAGGCTCAGAGTAGCTTGGGAGTTCAAGATTCTCTGTTTCAGCAGAGGCCACCCATCCCAAATCTCAGGGTCTCACTTTTTCTCATTCAGTGCTTTTACTTTCACATGTGTGACATAGTGAATCTGTGGAATTCAACTTACATTGTAATTCTGTAACTGGCACATTTAAATCTGATGTTAGCAAGGTAAGCTCTATGACTATAAGGCATAAAATTTTTTATTAGGGTAACCATAGAAGTTCTCTTGTTCTTTCATGGTAAATGTGAACTGAAAGTTTAATGACTAGAGCTTATCATGTTCATTCTGTAAGTGTTCCAGTGCATTCAGAAGAAGGCAGAGACCATACCACAGTGTGCCAGACTCCAATGTAGCAGCCACTTGGTCCCCCAAGGCACTTCTTAAATAGGTACTTCTTTACAGTCGGTAGCCAGGGTTAATTTGATTAATCGTGATACTACTTACTGCATCACAGATCACTAGCATCCCGTTTCCCATTGGGAAGGAACTTGGCACTGTGTTTAAGCCTAAGGACACAATCAAACCAGTACAAAAATCCTTTGAGTTCTATTTCTTGGGATCCCACTTGTTACTAATTTATCAGTCAGAGTCCAGTCAGGAAACAGAAGTTAGTTTAACTAGGCTAACTTGTCTTTTCTAATCCAGCACTTAAACTCACTCCAGTGGGCTAAATTCATTCCTCCTATTTCCATGAAAAGTAGGGGACCTCTTCGTGGCTGCTGTAATTTTCTAACTCTTCTGTTATGTAAACTTTAGCATTTCATGCCTTTAAAGGTAATTCCTTTTGAATGTGTAGGTAGCCTACTCATCAATGTCAAAGTTCTTCAGACAAATTTTAAATGGATTATATATAGTTTAGCAGGGAACTAAATGTTTCACCAACAATGGATAAGTGCTTTGTCAGGATTGACTGACTGCTTTGATAAAATTATAGTTCCTTGTAAGGATACCTCTCACCCATTTAATTAAGAGAAGCGAAAGCCCTCACACATATAATAAGCTTATTTTATTATCATTCTTAGCCAGGATTCATATATTAGGTATTTTTTGTCAATTTTGATTTGTCAAAGAAAAAAACCTTCTAGATAATTTTTGAATGCTGAGCTGAGTTTTTATTTGCAATAAAGCATAATACAAAGGACACTAGCTTTCAGAACAGCCTCTTGGCTCACAGAATATAGAGATGGTGATATTTACAATTCATATTATTGATATGCATTAGCTGGTAATTCTGATTGGGTGCAGTTTAATCAGCTTTGATTAAAAACCCCATGTTTCTGTCTTTGATTTAAAAAAAAAATCAAACCATGATGTTACTCTTTTTTATAACTTGCCTCAGGGTATAAAGCTTTTGAATGGCCCTCCATGGCTTCATCTTTTGAAACATAAAACTTTTAGAAATGTAAATCTTATTGGTCTGTAGTCAACAGAGTAATAGGGTATGGTAAAAAATGTCCATTCTACTTTTTCAGTCCTTGTGATCAAATCTGTGCAGTTAAGATGTGGAGTTGACCAAGTTTGTTCCAAAATTTTGAGACAGTAACGGTATCAATTAATGTGATGTTATTATATTTAGCCTGTTTTATTTTCACAAGGGCAAGAAGAGGCATTAGTGTAAACACATAAGGACCTTTTTGTTTTATGTTTAATAAAACTAGATCCAGATGATGGTAGGATTAGAGAGTTCATATGATACAGTCCGTAGAGTCATATTTTTAAAATCACTTCTATAATGCCAGAAATATCTTTATTGCTTTTAGAGTTCATATATTCCAAGGACAGGAACCACAGCCCATCCAATTTGCCTCTTCTGCTTTTGCCTATAGTACCTGTAACTGTAGAGGAATCCTCTAACTCCAAGATCTCCAAATTTGTCAATACTCCTGGCCTTCCAGAAAGTGACATTCTGTACTACCTATAAGACTAAGACTCCACAAGCCATAGAGCAAGTCCCAGAATAGTTTTCTGGGAGGTCTTTGAAGCATTGTTTCCACATATGAGAGTGCAATCCTTTTTCCTTACTAGTGGGCTTGTCATGCCTAATAAAATGAGATTTACCATTAACTGAAACATTTCTGGTGTGGTCATGGTTACAAATTTGTTTTATCTAATTATATCCTGGTAGGGAGAAGCATAGATTCTTATTGAGCCAATGCAGATAGTTACATTGCCATGTAAAGTAAAGAACTCAATAAAGACATGTTGTATAATATTTGGCCATTGTTCTGATTAGTTTTACAGATAAGAACAATCAATATGTGTCATATTTTCTACACAATCACCATCTTTAACTTTAGCAGTTTACTAGTATGTGTTCCAGTTACTATTGCTGCATAACAAACCATCCCAAACTTACTGAGGTAAAGCAACAACCATTTTAGATACTAACACATTCTGCTGGTCAGGAACTTTACCAGGACTCAGATGGGCAATCCTTTTGCTTCTCATGGAATTACTGCAGTCACTCAGTGATATTTCGCTGGTGGATGGTCTGGTCTGGGAGATCCAAGATGGCTTCTCTCACAGGTCTAGTGCTATGGCAGAGGATGGCTGGAAAGCTACACCAGCTGGGACTGTTGACTAAAGTGTCTATACATGTACCTTCTCTAGCATGGCCTTCTCAGGGTAACGGGACTTCTTACATGATAACTACCTTCCCCAAGAGTGAACGCTCCAAGAGAACCAGGCAGAAGCTGATGTCTTTTTATGACCTAGTTTCAGAATTCACATTGCATTACCGCTGCCATACTCTGTTGGTCAAAGCAGTCATGTGTTTGCCCAGATTTAAGGGGAGGAGAATAGATTCTACCTCTTGATGGGGGAGTAGCATAGTAACTCTGGCAAAGAACATATGAGATGGGGGAGATATTGTTGGAAAATACAGTCTGGATTTGGGAAATAGAATCTGCTACAGTTTATAAGCTATATTAATGTTTCCCAGAAAATATTTTTCCTGAATTCTGAGGGATCAGTAGGAACAACATATCATTCAAAGAATGTCCATTCTAATTTTCTGAAGTGTAGCCAGCCCTAGTGAGGGTTAGTGAAAAATTAGGAAAAGATGCTTTCTCAAAATAACCATTAAATTTTTCTCATCAGTTCCATTCAGCTTTGCAAAATTCTTGTTGCATTGGTCAGTAGTATGCCTTTATAAAATGTTTAATTTTGGAATATAGCATCCTATAAAATACTGGCTCAATTTCCTGGTATAACCTGTCTGATGGTCTGTTCTTGGCGACAATGTTGAGTTACACGGGGAAGGAAACCTGACCCATGAGTTGATTCTCTGCAGCATCAATAATGGCCAAGAGTACTGACACAGACTTTACTGAGGCTAATTGCTCTTTTGATGGTGATTTTTAAAGACTCAACTTTCTAACCTCCAGTTTATAGTCAGGGCCTTTAGGCAAGCTTGAAGGAAAAAATAGGAACCACCTGTTAATAAGACTGATGGTTAATTTATTATAGTAATTAGCTCTGTCAGAATAGAATCCCCTATTTGGGTATAATATAGAACTAATTAATATGACTTAGTGATCATCCTGGGAGCATGAACCTTTTTATGAACACTAAAGGCATTGATAAATCTCCCGGGACTTCCATGAAGTACATTTTAAAATTACCACCAATTAAGAGTATTTTATACTTAGAAACATAATCTTTGAAATAATTTTGTTCACAGTTGTGCTGATCTTTGCATAGGATCATGAATATGTTTCTGTCCATCTTGAAAAGTATTGCAGGTGTTGAGCCAAATTCATTATTAGTTATACCTTGACTATTTATAATTGACCAGGTTGTTGAACTTCTCTTATTGATTTAATAGCTCTTCCCACATCATGGGCTTGATAAACGGAGCAACTCTCATAAGAGAGTTGAACTAATTAAAAGATATAGAGAATATACTACATATTAATATCTAGTTATCCTTAATATCCTCCTTCCTCAATAGTGCTATATAGTGGCTATCTGAGAAGCATTGAAGAGAGTTTGGGTATAAAATATATCTTAACAATTTTATTTTTCTTGATTTGTGGCCCAAATTTGTGAAGGCAGGATCATAAAGAGTTGCCAGAAGACTTGTTGTTATACTAAAATACAAGCATAATTCATAGGTGTCCAAGACAAGAAATGATCACAGTCCTGATTTAGCATGACAGTAATTAAAGTAAAGCATAGCTATAAGAAACAATAATTATTAGGAGATGTAGCTTTTAAAGAAACAAAAAACTTTTGTTAAAAAATCATTCAACAGCATGACAAAAGTCAATACAAAAGCTCAAAGAGTTAACAGACTCTTAGGAAGTAAGAATGTTCTCGGGAGATAAGGAAACTTTGCTAGCCAAGCTGGATACTGAAGGGACAGAATAATGTTTTATAGCTTTCTTATTAATAGAAGACTATATTCTCAAAGATCAATTTTCTTCTCAACAACTGGTTACAGACCAGTGTAATTCATAAGCTTTCTTGTTTATTTCAATATATTTTACATACCCATTTATACTTATATTTAGATGACAAGTTAACAATTTCAACATTAGCTTAAAATATATTAAATTTATGTTCTGTTATTATGTTATAAGATAATACACATACCACACTGAGTTTGCCATCCTAACTGGAATTTTCTTTCTTTCTTTTTTTGTTGTTTTGTTTTGTTTTGTTGTGACAGAGTCTTGCTGTCTCACCCTGAGTAGAGTGCAGTAGCATCATAGCTCACTGCATTCTCCAACTCCTGGGCTCAAGTGATCGTGCCTCAGCCTCCCGAGTAGTTGGGCCTACAGGCTTGTGCCAGAACACCCGATTAATTTTTCTATATTTAGTAGAGACTAAAAATAGGGGTCTCTCTCTTGTTAAGGCAGGTCTCGAACTCTTGAGCTCAATGGAGTTTTCTTCATAAATTTTAATCTTTAGAAACTGTCCAGGTAACTAAAGATTCCTTGTTATTTAACTCACTATATTTGTATGGTATCTTAAGATCAGTTAAGAATCAAGTTAGTTAAGAAATTATATTCAAGTTGACATTGTAGAGAAGCACAATTGTTATTGATAACACTTTTGTCAGAGAGATGACATTTGAAAGTTTTCCACACATGGAGGGAAGAGTTATTAAGTTCAAATGATTTGGGCATTGTTCCGAGTTCAGAAGAGTTAAGCCTTTTATAAAGACATCAATTCTTGCAACTTAAAATAGTTCGTGGAAGCAATAATATATCTAACTGGTAAAACCTATGTAGAAAATTTAAAAGTTCAAAGAATGAAATGTCACACTGGCATTATATTTCATACTGTGATAAGATCAGAAAAAAGACATATAGCTATTTTAAAAATTAAAATTATCAAACCAGTTCTAATTTTGCTAAAGATTTACCTTAATTAGGAGTATTATATGAAACTTAGATTCTTATATAACTCTGAATTTATTTACCAGTTATTAAAATGTTTCAAAAGTTTATATTAGTACATTTTTATTTTTTATTATATTTTTTAGAGACAGGATCTCTCTCTGTTGCCTAGGCTTAGAGTACAGTGACACAGTTATAGCTCACTGCAGCCTCAAACTCCTGGGCTCAAGCAATCCTCCCGCCTCAGCTTCCTAAAGTGCTGGTATTAGTACATTTTAAAATAACTATTAGTTGTTGGCCAAACATCTGTTTGAATTTTTTAAACTATCACTGTTTGAGCTGGCCTTTCTGTCGAGGAATGATTTTTCTGAGATTTCTAGCACATTTAAATTATCAGAATTTTGACCTTTTCTGATAATTCTTCAAATTTTTCTTCTTAGACTTAAATAAGCATGTATAAGTCTCTATAAACTATCCAGAACAGGGGCTCTTTTAAATTTAAAAGAGGGAGTTGGTTGACAGTGTTGTTCAAGTAGTCTGTATCTTTATTGTTTTTCTGTCTACTTTCTCCATCAAGTATTGTGAGAAGGGAATTGAAAACTCCAAACTATAGTTATAGATTTGTTTTTTTACAATTTTTGTATTTCTCTGTTATTAGACGTATTAACGTTTTGAGTTATGTCCTCTTGATGAATTTACTTTTTATCATTATGAAACAACCTTATTTATTCTTGGTAATATTCTTTGCTCTGAAATTTATTAATACTTTGTCTGAAATTTACTTTGTCTAGCTTTCTTTGATTAGTGTTAGCATGGTATATCTTTTTACCTTAAATCTGTACTTTATATTAAAAATGAGTTTCTTGTAGACAGCATAGAGTTGGGCTTTTTTTTAAAACTCTAAATTAGTGATTTCTGTCCTTGAATTGGGGTGTCCAGACCATTTACATTCAGTGTCATTGTTGAGCTGACTGGACTAAATTCTACCCATTTGCTCCTTGTTTTTTCTGTGTGTCCCATCTGTTCTTTTTCATTATTTTCTGGAAATTTTCTTTTCATTACTTTTGGATTGATTGTATGCTTTTATAATTCCATTTTAGTTACGTCCATGGTTTGTTGGTTGTATATCTTTCTTTTCAAAAGTCTTTATATTTATGTACATATTATAATTTCTGATGCTCTTCATTCCTTTGTGTAGATGATTTCAATCAGGAATATTGTTTGTTTTTCCTCTCTAATAGACTTATTTTAACATTTCTTATAAACTGGTTTGCTGTTGTTGAATTCTCTGTATGTCTGAAAAAAGCCTTTATTTTTGAAATGTATTTTCTCTAGGTATAAAATTCTAGGTTGGCAGTTTTTGTTTTGTTTTACTTTTTCAGTGCTTTTCTGGTTTTTATTGTTTCTTACAAAAAGTTTTCTGTCATTCTTATCTTTTTATCACCATGCATAACGTGGGTTTTTTCTCTCCTCTGGTTACTTTTAAGATTTTTCTCTTTATCACTGGTTTTAAGATTTTTGATTATTTTTGCCTCTTGGTATAGTTTTCCTCATGTTTCCCCTACTTGTAGGTTCTTAATCTTAAATTTATGTGTTTATAGTTTTCATCATATTTGGAAAAATGTTGGCAATTCTTTAAATTTTTTTTTTCTATCTCACACCTTTTTTTCTGGAACTTCAGTTATGCATATACTAAATTGATTGAAGTTGTCTCTCACGCTGTGTTCCAATTTTCTTTTGGTTTCTTTTCTCTCTGTTTCATTTTTGAGTAGTGTCTGTTGATGTGCTTTGACATTCATTAACCTTTTTTCTGCAACGTCTAATCTGCTATTAATCTTGTTAGGGTATTTTTTATCTAGACATTGTATTTTTTCTCTATATGTAAAAATTTAGGCCATTTTTATATCTTCCTATCTCTTCTTAAAATAGTTACTCTCTAATTTCTTGAACATGTAGAATATACCAATAATAACTATCTTAATGTTTTGCCTACTAATTCCTCAACTCAGGGGGAACTGTGGGGCTCTACTTGAGTTCCTCTTCTCTTCATCATGGCCGAGAAAATCCCACCAGGCTATGAACCAGAGCATTCATAGGACTCACCTCGTTTGTTTTCCTCCTCCTAGGGATTGCTTCCCTGTACTGTCTGTTTTCTAATATCTGAAAACCATCATTCCACATATTTTGTCCAGTATTTTTTTTTTAGGCTAGTCAAATGACGTCAAATTTTTTAGTTTAAGACAAAAGAGTAAATCTAGTCTGTTACACTATGGGTGGAAGCAGAAGCCCCCCCCTCCAGTTTTTTTGACTATAATAGATTTGCTACTAAATATAATTATTATATCTTTGCACATGTTTACAGATGTTTGGTCTACATCAGACTTTAAAGACAGAAAAGTACCCAATTCTTTTGCATTTGTTTGAACCAGGCCTGGCATGGTTTAGGAGAAGGATGTAGGCACTTAGAAAGTATTGTTTTGGTGACTGAAGAGCAGTTGTAAAACTTCACTGTATGCTTGATCTTGCACAGAAAAATACTTTTGAAATTTAGCTTATGTCCTAATTTTGGCACACATGGTTTTCTAAGTGAATGTCGGACCCTGTTTTAAAGCTGTCCAACTAAACAATTTCTCCAAGTGTAGCTTATTTCAGCTTCATTACTATTTGTTACCAATCATTTACTCTGGTAAAGAACAACATCTGTAATATGGGTGGATATTTTGTTAGAAATGTAGCATACCTACCAATTAGTTGGCCCAGCTAAATTAGCATGTGTTGGTCTGCATCTCCAATTAAGGCAGCTGCTTGAATGTTGCTATTCTATAGCTGGCATTAGGCATGTGGGAACATACTGCACCACGGCCAGACACTAGCTTGTACCTCTTAATTAACATATTTGCCTATGTATGTATGGTTTCTTTAAAACAGTAAGTGGTCTTTCTAATTGGATTATTGATGGTTTGGTGACTTTTGTGTAAAAAAACACCTTTTTTGGTTGGGAAATGCAGGACCAAGGTGTTATGAAATGAGTACCATTTAAGTAGATGATTAGTGTTTCTCCTCCCACTTTTCAATTGTTGGTTGTTGTTCTAAGTGAATAATTGTAATTTGGGGTTGTTGTTCTAAGTGGATAATTGTAAATTGTAATATTCTTGGAAACATTTATAAAATTTAATAGTTCTATGTAGGGATTGCTTCCTTTTTCATCGTGGAGAGAAAGTACTTTGAAACTTTTATTGAAAATATTCACTTGAACTTGATTTTTCCTTCAAGCGAATTTATGTATTTTCTTGTCAATTATCAGTTGTTTTGATAATTTCATTTTACCATTATTTATTAAATGAACAGTTTTTGTTCCATACTAACCTTTAAAATAACTACAAATTAATTATTTAGGTGCTTTAAATAACCTAGTACTATATCTAATACTAGCATCAAAAAGAAGATAAATCCATTAAAACCAAGAGGAATTTTCACAAATGTTGAATTATCTTATTCCTTTGCTATTATAAAACAACCAGTAGAATTAATATTTAATGATATCAGGTCACTACTAGTAGAAAAAATTTGATATGGAATTAGCTTTTATTGTGCCTTCATTCTGTTTAATGCTATAGAGACACACAAAATCTAAGATGGAATCATTGTACAACGTGATTCTGATAAAAGCATTAAACCACAAATGTAAATATATTCACTTTTGTGGAATGTTAATCATGTTTATGCTTGTGTAGTTTGAAAAACACTCCTCACATGATTTTAAAGGGCATCCCTGTTTAGAAACCACAGTTCTGATGGATTAAAATTCTCATTTTATAAATATGAAAACTAAGTCTCAGAGACCAACTCATACCTAGTTAATGGTAGAGGTAGACAGAGTCCAGATCTTCTTTGGCATCTTGTGCTGTGTTCTCCTTTACTCCATGCTCTTGAATATACTTTAAATGTTGTATGTGAGTAACTGAATGGTAATTTTTGGAAGGTACAGTCCAAAAATGTAATGTCAGAATTATATAACATCAAAAGAATAAGAAATAAACTAATTTACAGCACAACTATTTCTGAGTGTGGTTGCCTATTAGAGTTATTATCATTGGATCATTGAAAGGATATGTGAGAATAATAATTGAAGACTGGGCGGAGAAAGATGGCCGACTAGAACCCTCCAGTGATCATCCCTCCAGTGATCATCAGTACGTGGTTTTAACATCATATCAAGGAAAGAGGCACTGAAGAGGGCAGAAAAGACAGTTTTGCATTGCCTATACCACCCCTTCCCCATCACCCGGCAGCACCATGCCAGTGCCATGTGGAGAGAATCTGTGTGCTTGGGGCACGGAAAGCGAAGTGATTGTGGGACTTTGCCTTCGAACTTAGGGCTGCCTTGTCACAGGGGAACACAACACAGGGCAGAATTAAGGTGGTACCATTTGAGGGAGCTTTTAGAACAGCCCAGGCCACAGGGGAATCCTCCACCCTATAGGTAGAAACCTGTGTTCCAGCTAGCTCCACCATAGCTAATGAAAGTGGCCTGGGGCCCAGAATAAATTTGAAAGGCAGTTAGGCTACACAGACTGCAGTCCTTGGGCAAATCCTGGTGCTGTGTTGGGCTTGGAGATAGACTTGGGGTGTATATGACCTAGAGAAATACCAGCTGTGCCAGCCAAAGGAGTGCATGTTTCACCCCTCCTGCAACTCCAGGTAGTGCAGTCAGGGAGAGTCCTTCTGCATGGGGAAAGGGAAGGGAAGAGTACAGAGGACTTTCTCTTGCAACATGGGTACCAGCTCAGCCACAGTAAAATAAAGCATCAGACAGATTCCCGAAGCCCCTGATTCCAGGCCTTAGCTCCTAGATGGCAATTCTAGACCTACTCTGGGCCAAAGGGGAACCTGCTGCCCTAAAGGGAAGGACCAAGCCCTGGTAGGATTCACTACCTACTGACTAAGGAGCCCTTGGGCTTTGAATAAACATCAGAGGTAGCCAGGCAACAGTCACCATGGGCTTTGGGTGAGCTTGGGATGGCTTCAGGTATGATGTGGCACTGGTGGCCACCAGGGAGTGCCCATGTCATGCCTCCCCCAACTCCAGCAGCCCATCACAGAGAGTGAGGGAAAAGAGTGAGAGACTTTGCTTGGTAATCCAGAGAATTCTCTGGTATTTCACCCAAGTCCACCGAGGTGGTACTACCAGGAGTCTGCAAGAGCATTACTGGGCTTGGGGCATGCCCAGTGCTGATACAGCTGCAGTGACCAAAGACTTAGATCACAACCCTCAATTCCCTTTGAATATTTGGAAAGCCTTCTCAAGAAGG
>VBSM01001265.1:3674705-3702965 GCA_008086735.1 Cheirogaleus medius | reverse complement strand
TTCACCTATAAAGACACACACAGACTGAAAGTAAAGAAATAGAAAAAGATATTCCCTGAAAATGAGAACCACAAAAGAGCTGGAGTAGCTATACTTACATCAGATAAAATAGATTCAATATAAAATTTGTAAAAAGAGACAAAGAAGGTCATTATATAATGATAGGGGTCAATTCAGCAAGAGGATATAACAGTTCTAAATATGTATGCACCCAACACTGGAGCACCTAGATATATTAATATAAAGCAAATATTATTAAAGCTAAAAATAAAGATAGACCCCAATACCATAATAGCAGGAGACCTCAATACCCCACTTTCAGCATTAGACAGATCATCCAGACAGAAAATCAGCAAAGAAACATAGTACTTAATCTGCACTATAGACCAAATGGACCTAGTAGATATTTACAGAACATTTCATCCACCAAGTGCAGAAAACACATTCTTCTCCTTAGCACATGGATTATTCTCAAGGATAGACCATATGTTAGACCACAAAACAAGTCTTTAAAAATTCAAAAAAATTGAAATCACATCAAGTATTTTCTTTGGCCACAATGAAATAAAACTAGAAGTCAATAACAAGAGGAACTTTGGAAATTCTAAAAACACATGGAAATTAAACAATATGCTCCTCAATGGGTTAGTGAAGAAATTAATAAGGAAATTTAAAAATTGAACTAATTGAAACAAACGAAAATGGAAACACAACAAGCCAAACCTATGGGACAGCAAAAGAAGTACTAAGAGGAAAGTTTTTATAAGTTGGTTCACCTAGAAGTTTGCCTTCATTTGGCATGGTTCTGAGTCGTGAGCCATTAATAGAGAGGGGAGATATCAATAAAGTACATTTTAAAGATCATGTTAATGATGGAGACTATGCTGCAATTACTGCATTAATTAGAAAATAAGTCATCGTAAAATCCCTCTGCTCCTCACCCCATTATTGCTTAAAAGTTGATTTTTGAAAATGTCATAGAACAGATAGGTGTGTTCATTTAAGTTGGCATGTGCTATCTGTGCAAATCATGCACTAAAATATTTTGTCATTTTTATGGCATTGCTTTCTTTCCACCACCCATTCACACAGTGCTGAAACATTATTAATTGAATTTTTTCTTGGCACAATTACAAGATGGCTTTTGCAAGAAGAGCTTAATGTTACTTAAATCGTCATTTTACATAGCAACATTGCCTCCGGACTTTTATACAATGCAGCTGCTTATAGTAGATGAATGAAACCAAGTACTACTGCACTGCCTTTTAGGCATATTAATATATTTAAAAACCATATAAAATGTCTATGTACTAGCTTGTGATCTTGTATGAATGGAGAATAAACCTATAGAAGTGGTTATTTTTTTCTTGATTCTATTCATCATGAGAGCATCATGGAAATGGGAGCTGTTTCTAATCTTTTTTGTGAATGGGTTTTCCTTAAGTTAACAGATTCTTCTGTGATTTGGGGGAAAAAAGCCATTTTGAAAATATTCAGAAATTTCTTGAAGAATATTAAGAACTTTTTGTCTTACCAGATTTGAAAAATATTTTGTAGTTTATTTTAAAAATAGACCTTATTTTTGAAAGGAGTTGGAGTTCACAGAAATATCGAAGGTACAGAGATTTCCCATATACCTCATGTCCCCACATACACAGAGCCTCTTCTATCAAAATCCCACATCAAGTCGTACATGCGTTAGAATTGATGAACCTATATTGACACATCATTAACACGTAAATTCTATAATGGAGTGTAAATTTTTTAATGGTTCTGGAAGGAATAAATTTCAAATTTTTCTTTTATATGATGCCTATAAAATGTTTCTCCTAGACTGCATTTGGATTCCTTAGCTTATCCTCCTTTAACTGTTTGAAAATGTCATAGAAAAGTCTATTTTTTTGCCTTTTGCCCTTTTATTTATTTATTTATTTTTATTTCATCAAATTATGGGGGTACAAATGTTGTTAAGGTTACATATATTGCCCCTACCACCCGCGCCCCCTCCCCGCCCCCCCTAGTCAGAGCTTCAAGCACCTGGAGGTGTCCATCCTCTAGGTGGTGTGCATCGCACTCATTATGTAAGTATACACCCATCTCCTCCGCCCTCCTCCCACCTGCCCGACACCGGATAAATGTTTTTTATTTTTTTGACATTTTGGTTACATTTTATATCTTTGCCTCTTCCTAGGAAGTTTTCGAGGGATGCCCTTCCCCTCCCTATTGCTCACCACATGGAATATTACTCAATTCTAAGAAAGGATAGTGAGCTAGCACCGCTTATGCCCTTTTATTTTTTTAAGTTAAGCATTAAATGTCTTCATAAAGTGTATTTTACTAATGCCTGTCTTTTCTGTTTCTCTGTTGTGCATTGGGCATAGACTGAAAGGAATCTGTTTAGATTCTAGGTCCGAGATGCATATGCATGTAGAAACCAGGCAGGTGATAGGAATGAACCCAGGCAAAGGTTAAGGGAATTTGCAAATATAATTAAGGTCTCTAATCAGTTGACTTTGTGTTAATCTAAAGGGACATTATCTTTAGTGGGCCTGACCTTATCAGGCAAGCCCTTTAAAAGAGCCCTTGAAGCAGCAGAAATGCTCTTCTTTTGGCCTTGAAGATGCAAATTGCCACTTTGTGGGGAAGTTCATGTGTCAGGGAGTAGCAGGAGGCCTCCAGGAGCAGAGGAACCCAGTTTTGTAACTTCAAGGAACTGAATTTGGTCAATAATCGCTGAACTTACAAGAGGGGCTTGACCCTAGATGAGATCACAGCCTTGTGAGGTCCTGAGCAGAGGAGCCAATTATACCACAGATACTGTGAGACTATAAGTGAATGTTGTTTTATTTGTGATGTAGCAATAGAAAACTAATACACATTCCCAGGATCACATTGCTAAACAGTGGTAGAAGCTGGGTTTGGACCCAGGCAGCCCACCTACAGAGCTCACTGACTGCGGGGTATCATTTGGTAGCTCCTGATCCAGAAAGCTCTCTGAACAAATAATTGTAAGAATTCTTTTTAAAGCTTCATCTCTGTCCTTTGTGAACACAAAGTATATATTCCACTATGAAGTTCTGCTCCATAAATTCACTTTGTTTTGGCAACTCAAACTTATTTCTTGAAGTTTTCTATTCACTATTTCCATTCTATTCACTTTTTTCCCTAAATTGCATATAATATATACAAATTGGTTTATTAGAAAGTAATATTTTTTCTGTTTTTTGAACTAATTTTAATATTTTCTGTCTAATGATATAAAAGTATAAATACTGAGCATTTTAGAGTATGTAAATAAAGTATTTACTGAAAGCTATTCATGGTATTGTAGAAAGCTTATTTTCCTTGATTTAAATTTTTAAAAGATGATGGGATATTTTAGAACTTGGCGGTTTAATTAATGAAGTTCATCTCAAAGATTTTGACCTTCAAAATGTATGGCTTGCCTTACACTTCAAAATCATGAGATGGAATTTCTCACTTTTCACTTTACCTTTATCTGCCTTTAAATATGTGAATGTGAAATGAGATCTGCCCAAAGCAGTAGAGAGGACATGGCATGTAGTATAATCTACTGTGTGGGCAATAAAAACTCTAAGGAAAACCTAATAGGCATTTATCAGTTCTTTTTATAGGCATTAATTTGAATGAATCATAGTTATTCATTTTTAATGGTTATTGAGATTCTTAAATGGGCTGAAATCCAGACTAAAAAGAATAATATTTTAGAATGGGAAATAAATTTACAACATTGGTTTTTTTCGAGATTGCTCTTTAAAATACCAAGAACTGTTACCAGAGCATAATAATGTAATCATGGATTAGTCATTAGGAGACCCAGATTCATCTTGGGTCCTCCACAGTGAATCTTTGTGACCTGAGACTCTTGACTGTCTACTGTACTTGTGTAAAACATGTATATTCTCATCTGTGATTGAAGAATATCTGTTATAGATAATGGAGAAGATTGGTATAAGGATCAAGCAAGAATATATTTGAGAAATTTTTGAATGTAAGGTGAAAGCTTAAATTTTACTCTTTGCATGTACAATATGTCCATTGCTTTCTTGGGGCAGAATGAGAAATATAACAGCTGTCTGCCCTGGACAGTCTTCAAAACGTCTTCCACATGATGTACCACTGGTTTCCCATTGGGTAGGATGCTGAAGGAGTATTCCTTAGTATTGTTTATCTTTCTGCTTTTTATGCTACTGATAAAGAAAACTTGCCTCTTTCCTCATTTCTGATCCTAATTGGCTGCCACTTTAAGAATTTTGGAAATCCATTGACATTTGCAAAATAATTTTGCTGACTTGGATATTTGAGATAAAATCTCTGAGATTTCATGGGAGGTATTGGTAGCAGGATACAGGTGATCTGCTCCCTCCCATCCCTCAATCCCCCTCCCTCTCCCCTTTACTTCATATCATATTGCTTCATATACTCCCTGCTGCTCAGCATGTCATCTTGTGTGTATGATATTATCATATGTTACATATGTAATATATGTACATATCATACATATAGTACATAATTGTACACAAATTAGGCTGCTCTGGATATCATCTCATATGTATTATCTTAATCTTTTGAAGGAATATGTTTAGAAGCTTCTCTTTTTTTAAGCAAAACTCTCTATAAGGAAGTGCTTTATGTAACCTCCCAATGAAATGTGATATGTTCTTGTTTGCCGGTGGCATTTAATAATGAGGAATAGGAGAGGATAAAAGGGAGAAAAAATATTAGTCCTTACTTTTAAAGGGAACTCCTTGGGGAAGTGATACTGTGGTCATCATTGAAGCTTATAAGGGAAAAAAGAATATTTTGCTACAGAAGGATATTGGCTGAGAGAACAGTTCGTTGATTATGAAGAAGCTACCTGGCTTAATTACCTTTAGATAATTATTATTATCTTTAGGGTTTATGAATTGGTTTCCTCTAAACTACCAGACTTCCTAAAAATTTGAAAATACATATATAGAGACATGGAATTTATTAATGATACATTATATTTTATATTAAATTTTGTGACATTTATCAATTTTATAAATTCCAGATATTCATTTTTTGCATAGAAATAGTCAAAAAGTACAGCAAAAACAAATAAAAATTTGCTTTTTTTTCTTTTGAGACAGGGTCTAAGTCTGTTCCCCAGGCTAGAATGCAGTAGTGTCATCATAGCTCACTACCACCTCAAACTCCTGGGCTCAGGCAATCCTTCTGCCTCAGCCTCCTGAGTAGCTGGGACTCCAAGCACGTACCACCTTGCCTGGCTAATTTTTTTACTTTTTGTGGTGATGGGGTCTTGCTGTATTGCCTAGGCTGGTCCTGAGCTCCTGGCCTCAAGGTCCTCCAGCCTCAACCTCCCAAAGTGCTAGAATTATAAGCATGAGCCACCATACCTGGCCTTTTTTTTTTTTTTTTTTTTTGAGACAGAGTCTCACTTTGTTGCCCAGGCTAGAGTGAGTGCCATGGCGTCAGCCTAGCTCACAGCAACCTCAATCTCCTGGGCTCAAGGGATCCTACTGCCTCCGCCTCCCGAGTAGCTGGGACTACAGGCGTGCGCCACCATGCCCGGCTAATTTTTTCTATATATTTTTAGTTGGTCAATTAATTTCTTTCCATTTTTAGTAGAGGCGGGGCCTCGCTCAGGCTGGTTTCGAACTCCTGACCTTGAGCGATCTGCCCACCTCGGCCTCCCAGAGTGCTAGGATTACAGGCGTGAGCCACCACGCCTGGCCACACCTGGCCTTTTTAAAAACATTTTTTAAAATTATTATACTTTTTTGTAGAGACAGGGTGTCTGTATGTTGCCCGGGCTAGCCTCAAACTCCTAGGCTCCAGCAATCCTCCCACCTTGGCCTCCCAAAGTGCTGGGATTATAGGTATCAGCCACCATGCCCTGAAATTCACTTCTTAAGGATTCAGCATTCAATAAGTTGTATAAGTTGATCCATTGATTACCTTGTTGCACACTAGGATTTGATATAGGAATTTAAACAGAAGGTTGCACCAGTTTAACAAATTTGGAATAGGCAGTTTCTTTGCTGAAAAAATTCTCATCTTAAAGAATTATTGTGTAGTGATGCACTCATGAGGGCTGGCAGAGAGCGCTAGCTTGTTGTGAGAAGGAGAGTCCATGTGCCTTCATGCCCAAGTCAGAAAGCTTAAATTCCAGTTAGGTTCAAAAGGAGCTCCTAGAGAATTAATGAAGATTTAGGAACTGGTATAAAACTTTGCAGGCCCTAAAACCTGATTTAGTCAGGATACTGAGAGAGAACATGTCTTTCAAGGGTGAACTTGCATGAAACCAAGTTTTATGGGTTGATAAATGAAATTGAATGCTTGGTTTTTGTTTTGTTTTGTTTTATTTCAAGCTGTAGTGCATGTCCCTATTGGCAGATGTGCAAGGGAAGCCAGAATAAAATCAGAAGCTTACTTCGTGACGAGGCTGTCCCCACCCAGAGGGTTTGAAGTTTTCAGGGCATCAAGCAAAGAGAGTCTAGCGCCTCCATATCCATGGCGGGAGCAGCCTTGCCAGGATTCCTGACTGTTTGATAGCTCTGGCCAGCTCCCCCTGCCTGTGCGTGGGTGAACATTTCCAACATTTTTCCTACATGCCGGCGTCTCTAGCACACCTGGCTTCTAATCAATACTGGGCTTCTTTATATATTTTACTACCTGTAGTCTGGCTCTCTTTCTTGTTCTTATAGGCCTGGAAATGAATCCTGACCAAAGGAAGTATTTTTTCTTTTAAAATTATAAAAACTTGTTTTTGTAAAGCTTGTTTTTTGAAATCAATTAATTCAAATGGTACAGGACTATGAAAAGTGAAAGTTGATTCCCTTTGCTCCTATACCCAATCCCATCAATATACACTTATCCTTTGATCTCACCTTTCTATTTCTAGAAATTTATTCTAGAGAAAAAACTAGGTAACTGCACAAAGACTTATGCACAGGATATTCAACACAGTATTGTTTATAGTAGTGAAAAACCAGGAAACTAAATGTCTGATGCCAGTGACTCCCTCTTCCATTCCTCTTCTGGAACAGAGACAAGGCGTGGGCCCAACTCTCACTGGAGATAGTAAGAGCTCCTAGATTGCTCAGTGTCACCAGACCATCTGATATATAGGGCAGGGGTCAGTGTGTCATTCCAGACCTAGATATGGGTGACTAGAACAGCAGCCACATGATTTATCACCTGTCTTGACCCTTGTCACTAGAATAAAGTAGGTGACAGGGAACACAAATGCTCTTGAATGCTTTGGCTCAGGATGGCTCTTTAATACATTACTCAGTTCTTTCCTGTGTGACTTCATGCTTTTGTCAGATGCCTATGGTACAGTTTTTCCCAGATTTCATCCTGGACCTTTCCCCAAGGTGGCCTTAGCTAGATTACATGTGGACCTGTCTTGGATTATGACTTATTTGTATGCTTTATTTGTGTGTATGTGTTGTTTTCTATATTATTATAGCGTCTCTTTGGCACAGGGTGGAGTCCTGGAGGCAGGGGCATATGGATGGGCAGCCTTAGTTGCACCCATAACTCCTTCTGCTCAAACTGTGCTTTTGGCTTTGGTGGTAACAAATACAAACATTTCTGCAGTTTCTTTGTCTTTATTTTGTCTCATTTTTCCATTATGTTTTGGTTCTGAATTCACCATCTTCACCTATTCTGTTTTTCTTAACTCGCTGTGATACAATCCCTTTCTCCAATGCAATGAATTCTTCCCTTGATGTGTGCCCACTATATTTTTTGACGACTGATTAAATAAATTATGGCCCAGCTATTCTATGTGATATTATGTTTCCTGTGTTTATTGACAAGGAGGGCCATCTTTAGTGAACAAAGGGAAGTTGCCAGGATTGCATATTTAGAAAAGTCTGGGCTTTTGTTTAAAAAAAGAAAAATACATATACACAAATACCAAAATTCATGAACCAATTTTGTGTATAGATAATATGTAGATATATATCATAAAAGGTCTGCAAGATTACAGCACTCATAGTGGTTATCTCTGGGAGTATGGAAACCAAAATTGCTTACTTTTCAAGGGTTATGAACCTTCTTGTAAATCCAAATAATATAAAGCATGTTTCTATAAAAATATGTATATGTACAGGATATTTTGCCAACAATTTTAGGGAGTTCAGGAACCTCCCTTACTGTCCAAATTATTCTCTCGAATTCTAAGAAGGCAGTTTTATTTTATATTAAGTGTAATTAACTAATGTGTTTTAAGGCCAAATTTATGATATGATAGTCACATTTTTTATATGTTGTATATACTTTATAGTATATTGGGCCCTCAAGACAATTAGTATTTATGAACATAATTTTACTATTAATATTTTATAATAGAGACTAATGGTATCGTGTGAGTTTATACTATGATTATTGGGCTTAGTTGCAATTGATTTTAGTGACAAATTCCAATTATAAAATTATTTCTGTAGGCAAATGGGATCTACTTTCCAATATCTGTTTGGTACACTTTCTGGAAATGCTTTGGGCAAAATATGGAGTTACTTATATATTATTAGCATGAAACTCGGTAAGTAACCAGGAACTTGTTTTGACCCTACAAAGCTCAAATATTTATTTAGACTTCTATCCACCAAGTGAATGTCACAAATAAAGCTATCCCTTCTCTACTCCTTGCTTATTGGGGGGAAAGGGCAAAAGGGAAAGCTATCCCTTCTCAAACCAAGGCTTAAATTACAGTATTTTTTCATTCTTTATTATGTGATATATGTATCTCAAAGATATTTGTGTGTTCAGTATCTAAAATGATTGACAATGTTCCCAACCTCTAGAGGGACCCCAAGCCTACACATGCATCTTTGTTTCTCTATCAAAGCTTCTCAGATAGCTTCGCTCAGCCAGCAACTAATTATTCTTTGGGACACTATACAATATGTATGTGTACTGTGCCCGTGGCACTGCAAAAGTTGGGTGCTAAAGCTTCTGGTCTTTCTGGGAGTAGCAATACCCCAATCACAATAAGCAAGCTCAGCACTAGGGTTCCTTGGAGAAATGGCCAGTTCCAGGTTGGGGGAGGGAGAATAGAAAATGAGCCTGCAATAACTCATTATGCCAGAAAGCAGGAAAATATTCAAAGAATAATGGGGACATGTCAAAAAGACACAGAAGCCAGCTTGACAGGACCCCCACTAACCAAATCTGGACAAATTGAGCACTAAAATTAAAACGATGGAAACGAATTATAATCTGTTGAATAAAATAGGAAACCATGAGCCTATACTGATAAAGATAAATAAATGAATGACATAAAATTTTGATCAGTACTGAGATTTAATGTAGTCTTAAAGCACCTTCCTATAAAATACCAAAAACTTGTGCATTACGAAGGGAAAATGGTAACTTTATAATGGAGGAGCCTCGCAGACACCACCTCAATAAAAGATCAAAGTTATCATCAATAATAGGACAGATCAAAATTGTGTGCCACCTGATGAGATGCAACGAGAAGCATACTAATATGCAATTCCTGCCAAAGGTGCATATCCCGAATCTAATCATGAAGAAACATAAAGCTAAACTGAGGGACATTCTGCAAAGTACTTGGCCTGTAATCTTCAAAGTGTCAGGGACACGAAGGTCAAGAAAAGACTGAAAGACTGCTCCAGATTGAAGGAGGCTGAACAGGATGGCAGCTAAATGCGTTGGGTGATTCTGATTTGGATCCTTTAACTGTAAAGGATATTGTTGGGATAATTGATGAAAATAGAACAGCTCCTGAGGATTGGAAGGTAGTGATACATCAATATTAATTTCTTGAATTTGATGGTCATATTATTTAGGAGACTGTCTTTGTAGGAAATACATACTAAAGCAGCATTTTCAAGCTTTTTAGTCTCAGGTCCCCTTTACACTCCTAAAAATTATCGAGGATACTAAAGAGTGTGTTTATGTGGGATACAACTGTTAATTATAATTATATTATAAATCTGAACTGAGAAACTTAAAAATAATTATCTAATTCATTTAAAAATAACAATAAAACCACTACATGTTAACATTACACATTTTTGAGGAAAAATAATGATATTCTGGAACAAAATAAAATTTAGTGAGAAGAATGGCATTGTTTTACATTTTTGTAAATCTCTTTACTATCTGGCATAATAAAAGATAGTTGGATTTGCATATCTACTTCTGCATTCAGTCTGCTGCAGTTTGTTGTTTTGGTTGAAGTGTAAGAAAAAAATCTGGCTTTACACAGATATGTAGTTGGAAAAGAGAAACGTATTTTAATAGCCTCTTCAGATAATTGTGGATATTCTTTTGGTACATTAAAGCTCCCTAAGTGGAAGTTTCTTAAAGGTTAGTTGGAATATGGAATCTGAAATCATATCAATGAATTTAAAATCCTTTAGTTTATTTTGCACTTTGAATAGGTATTTTATCCATCATGGTTTTGTAACTTTATGCATTGGTCATTTGGAAAATATTGGTTCCTGAGTTTTGCAGAGCTTCCAAATGATGACACATTACCAAAAAAATAAATAAATAATAACAATTGTTAATATCACCCCCAATCTCATCGGAGCCCATGGTGGTAGTTACAAGTTTCCCAAAACTCTAATTTTCATTTTAAAGCTTAGATTTTATCATGGACAACAAATACTGTTGCTTGTTTTTCTTGAAATGACAGACTCACTTCATTCATTTTTGAGAATATGTCTGCCAAATCTAAATAAGTGTAGTTTTTCTGTCAATTATTCTTTCGAGTAAAATGGTATTGCATGAAAAAGGGGGCTAATTGAGTTTACAACTCAGTTGCACAAATGCTTTTCCTCAAGACATTGTGTTAGGAACACAGAAAAAGTACTTCATGTATACTTCCCATTTTGTCACCCAGAACATTAAAAAGATGTGTGCTCAATGGTAGAGATTTAATAAAATTAATGATTTTTACTGCTTCATCAAGGGACATTCTTAAATTAACTTTTTTTCTTTTTTACTAGAAGTATGTGAAGAATATAATGACTTCCAGTACAGTTAGGTGTCATTGTTTTGATTCATGTTAAGGTCCTAGCAGTTTTACTCACTATTGTTTTTGTCAACACAGTAAAGAGGACAAAGAATGTCTTAATATTTTTGACTTTTAGGGACCTTCAGGGGTCATGGACCACATATTAAGAACTAGTACATTAAAATATTTTTGGATTCTGGGCATATCATTGCAGCAATTTAATATAAAATAATTTAGGGGAAAAAAAGCTACTTGTATGGTATATGCAACTTTCCTTGTTTTAGATTATTTCAAAATATAAAAAACATAACATAAATGATGGCCTTTCAGATGTTGAAAACTGACATTTATGAGAATAATAATTTGCAAATTTCAGCAATATATCAGTAAGTTCTTGTGCAGATTAAATGATATAATGTCATTTAGTACAGTTCTTAACATATAATTGGTGCTCAGTAATTGATAACTATAATAATTATTACTCCTGTTTTGTTGGTAGAATATTAACTACAATTCTACACATTTTATATGGTACCTCTGTGTCCTTTGGGGCATCCCAGGGTCAGAACAATTTGTGTCAACTTGTTATTCTAGGTTCTAAGAATATTAGAGAACAAGACAGTGTGTCAGTCACCTTTGCTTTTATTTTGGTTTAATGTGTGAAAACTATGCTTGTTCAACAATTTAAATGAAGAGAGGGGTTTTTTTGTTGAACAGAAAAATGGTTCTACTCTTGGAAAAATGTTATTGAACTATATCAATACCTGTTTTATTTATTTTTATTTCAGCATATTATGGGGGTACAAATATTAAGGTTACGTATATTGCCCTTACCCCTCCTCCCCACTCAAGTCAGAGCTTCAAGCGTGTCCATCCCCCAGATGGTGCGCATCACACTCATTATGTATGTATATACGCATCCCCTCCTTCCCCCTCCCACCTGCCTGTACCTGATAAATGTTATTCCTATATGTCCACTTAGGTGTAGATTAGTGAAACCAATTTGCTGGTGAGTACATGTGGTGCTTATTTTTCCATTCTTGGGATATTCACTTAGAAGAATGGGTTCCAGCTCTATCCAGGTAAATACAAGAGGTGCTATATCACCATTGTTTCTTATAGCTGAATAGTACTCCATGGTATTCATATACCACATTTTATTAATCCACTCATGTATTGATGGGCACCTCAGTTGTTTCCACATCTTTGCAATTCTGAATTATGCTGCTATAAACATTCAAGTGTAGGTGTCTTTTTTATAGAGTGTCTTTTGTTCTTTTGGGTAGATGTCCAGTAATGGGATTGCTGGATCAAATGGTAGATCCACTCGTATTGCTTTAAGGTATCTCCATATTGCTTTCCACGGAGGTTGAACTAGTTTGCAGTCCCACCAGCAATGTAGGAGTGTTCCTATTCCTATCTCTCCACATCCATGCCAACATTTATTGTTTTGGGACTTGTTACTAAAGGGCATTCTCACTGCAGTTAAGTGATATCTCATTGTGGTTTTGGTTTGTATTTCCCTGATGATTAGAGATGTTGAGCATTTTTTTATATATTTGTTGGCCATTATTCTGTCTTCTTTTGGAAATTTTTTGTTCATGTCCTTTGCCCACTTTTTGATAGAGTTGTTTGATTTTTCCTTGCTGATTTTCCTGAGTTCTAAATAGATTCTAGTTATCAGCCCTTTATTGGACGTATAGCTTGCGAAAATTTTCTTCCATTTTGTAGGTTGTCTGTTTGCTCTCGTGACAGTTTCTTTGGCTGTGCAGAAGCTTTTAAATTTGATCAGGTCCCATTTATTTATTTTTGTTGCTGCTGTGATTCCTTTGGGGTCTTCTTCATAAATTCTTTGCCTAGGCCATTGTCTAGAAGAGTATTTCCAACATTTTCCTCTAGAATTCTAATAGTTTCACACCTTAGGTTCAAGTCTGTTACCTAGCGTGAGTTGATTTTTGTGAGAGGTGAAAGGTGTGGATCCTGTTTCAGTCTTCTACATGTGGCTATCCGTTTTCCTAGCACTATTTATTGAATAAGGATTCTTTTCTCCAGTGTATGTTTTTGTCTGCTGTGTCAAAGATTAGATGGCTATATGAGCATGGTTTTATATCTGGGTTCTCTGTTCTGTTCCATTGGTCAATGTCCCTGCTCTTGTGCCAGTCCCAAGCTGTTTTAATTACTATAGCCTTGTGGTATAGTTTGAAGTCTGGTAAATTGATACCTCCCATTTTATTTTTATTGCCTAGGATTGATTTTGCTATATGGGGTCTTCTCTGGTTCCATATGAAGTATAAAATTATTTTTTCTATATCTGTGAAAAATGATGATGGTATTTTATTAGGGATTACATTGACTCTGTAGATCACATGGGGCAGTATAGACATTTTAACAATGTTGATTCTGCCGACCCACGAGCATGGTATGGTTTTCCATCTGTTTATATCCTCTGCTATTTCCTTCTTCAGTGTTTCATAGTTCTCCCTCTAGAGGTCTTTTACCTCCTTAGTTAAATATATTCCTAGGTACTTTGTTTTCTTTATTGCTATTTTGAAGGGAATTGAGTCTTTGATTTGGTTCTCACTTTGACTGTTATTGGCGTATATGAATGCCTTTGATTTGTGTGTTTTAATTTTGTATCCTGAGATTTTACTGAATTCATTTATCAATTCAAGGAGTCTCTTGGTTGAATCCGTGGGGTTTTCTAGATATATCATCAGCAAAGAATAAGAGTTTGATTTCTTCTGCTCCCATTTGGATGCCCTTAATTCCGCTCTCTTGTCTGATTGCTATAGCAAGGACTTCCAGCACTATGTTGAATAGAAGTGGAGATAGTGGCAACCTTGCCTTGTTCCAGTGCTAAGTGGGAATGCTTTCAGTTTTTCCCTATTCAGTATGATGTTGGCTGTGGGTTTGTCGTATATGGCTTATTATTCCACAACACCGAGAAGGATGGAATCCTCCCCAACACATTTTCTGAAGCCAATATAATCCTGATACCAAAACCAGGAAAGGATGCAACAAAAAAAAGAAAACTACAGACCAATATCCCTTATGAATATAGATGCAAAAATTCTCAACAAAATCCTAGCTAACCGAATCCAGGGGCTTATCAAGAAAATAATCCATCATGACCAAGTGGGCTTCATCCCAGAGATGCAGGGATGGTTCAACATATGTAAATCTATAAATGTAATTCACCACATAAACAGAAGCAAAAACAAAGACCATATATGATCCTCTCAACAGATGCAGAAAAAGCATTTGACAAAATTCAATTGCTGTTTTGAATTTTGTGTTTTCTTTTTCAAAAGTTCCTTTCTTAAAAAAAAGAAATAAAATCAGCTGTTAAGCTTCTTTTTTCTAAATATCCAAGTGCGAGACCCAGGTCTTGAAATTAATACTTTTTTCTTGTGGCTAGGTTTCACAAAACCAAAATAGAATCTTGTAAGAACAAAGTGACAGGTTAAAATAAAAAGAGGTTGCTTTAAAAAAAAAAAAAATTAGCTCAATCAGCATTTTTAGAAGAAAGGTACTGTGTGATGTTTGGCTTCTAATTAATTTTAGCTATCGTTATGTTTGAAAGAAGAAGGGAGGAAAATTACAACGGGTTACAAAAATATCTCTTTTTGCTTTCTAACTTGATTTGTAGGTCACGGTTATCCTGCATGGAAAATTGGTCAGCTCTGGCCCAAATCTCCTTGGTAGTCATTTAATTTTTCAAGACAACATAGAGAAGTAAGATACTTTAAGAAAAGAGTCATTTTACTCCAAAATAACAGAGAATCATTTCATGATTTAAAAAATGCTGAGACATAATCATAGGAACATTGCTTCATGTGTGAAACTAGAAAGACCATTTTGACTTTTAGATATGATAGTTTGCTAACCAGATTTCTAAAGCAAATGGATAAAACCTTTGTATCCTCTTTCTCCCTAAACCTGTGTATCGACTCATTCTTACAGTCCTGCAGACTCTCACTCAGAAGTCCCTCCCAGCCAGGCCTGTCTGTCTGTTCCCACTGCTGTCTCCCTCCTTCGGGCCCTCCTCTCTCATGGGACTAATGAGGCAGCTGCTTTGTCCTCTCCCTGCCACCTGTCGCTTTTTATAACAGGCTGTGTATCCTCTACTCTGCCACTATCATTTCCTTTCTAAAAAACAAGTGTGATCCGTCACTCCCCAGCTTAATAGCCTTACAACACACAGGATGCTAAGTACTTACAACACACAGGATGAAATGTAAACTTGTTATAGGACCAACTTCATAGGCCTGTGACTCGTACATTTGCATAGGACCTCACCCTTAGAAGGGCCCATACTTGGTCTAATGCTCCGCTCTCGCCATCTTGTAATTCTTAATAACTTTTGAACAAAGGGGCCCTGCAAACTACATAGCTGGTCCTGCTTCTTATCTTGGCACATACAACCTCCATCAGGTTCCTTCTACAAAATTTTTCTTTCCACTTCTCCCTGTGTACCATAAATGCCATCCACAGGGATTCTTACACCATGCTGTTCCTTTTTTCCACTTTCTGCCTTTGCCTACTTCTCCCTTCTCTGTGTGGCCGGTTCCTATTCTTCCTCAAAAACTCTACACAAATGTTACGTCCTATTTAAACTACTACTGTGCAAGAGTGAGTTGCTTTCTCCTTGATGCTTTGTTCATATTTATTAGAGCAGCAGTTGGGTTTACACACATCTTCTTCATCAAAATATGTCCTATTTGAAGGTATCTGTTATTGTCCTTGGGTGAAGTCTGCCACATGGGCACCACTCAGTATGTGTTTCTTGGATTTATTCCACCAAAACATTTACTGAGCTCCTATAAAGTGCCAGGTACTGTTGGGCTCTGAGTATATAGTGGTAAAGAAAAAAAAAACAACAGACATGGATCCTGTCCTCATAGAGCTAACAGTTTAGGGAGATGCCTTGCCTGAGTGCAAATGCCTGTGCTTCTGAATAAATGAATGATCACATGCTAAGGTTTTCAGGTCTTCATTTAGAATGAGAAATCTTCTGTCTCTTTGACTAGTGGTGGTGGTGGAATATTGTGAGCCCTAAGGTACCAGGAATTTTGCATTTAGAAGCTGTCCTAGGTCATTTTGTGATGTTAAAAAAAGGCCGGGGTGGGGGGAATGTCAGCAGGGTTCCCAGGCTTCTTTCATCATATCTCAGACACCGTTGATCATGAAACAACGATGCAGCTTATAACCATTTAGAAAGAAAATTTTCCAATGAAACTGGTATGCCATTGATTGTAAAACTCCTTGATTTCAAAGATAAAAAGTGAATGAAAATGTGTTATCTTGGAATAGATAAAATATAGTAATTCAAAGGTTAATCACAAGCAAACTGAGTCAAAGAAATATGTGGACACTAAAGGCAAGGCTAAAAATAGTACATCATGACCACTGACTCTATGGATGATACGGTAACAAACTACTTTTTAAAGTAGAGTCAGATGTTCACGGTCAGCTTGAAATAGAGTATTTACACAGCTGATGCAAAGAGATAACAGTTAATGATACAGGTGATACCTACAGTAGCCTGTACTATAAAGGAAAGAATACCTGTATGTTAAGCAGCCATCTGTGTAGATATTGCAGATACAGTAATCCCCCCCCTTAACCTGTGGGGGATACAAGACTCCCAGTAGATTAATGAAACGGGCAGTACCGAGCCCTGTATATGTTATGTTTTTTTTTATCTGATAACAAAGAGGGCTACTGGGTGACTGATGGGCAGGTAGCATATACAGCATGGATATGCTGGACAAAAGAATAATTCACGTTTGGAGCAGGACAATGTGAGATTTCATCATGCTACTCAGAATCATGCACAATTTAAAACTTATGAATTATTTATTTCTGGAATTTTCCGTTTAATATTTTCAGGCCAGGGTTGACCGGGGAAAGTAAAACTGCAGATAAGAGAGAACTACTGTATAAGAAAACATTCATGTAACATTTTACGGTTTCCTGAGATATATTCTTATTTGCTATAACACGTAATCCTCATAAGAACTGTGTAGGGTGGGTATTATTTCTTGTGGTTTACAGGCTAAGAAATGGAATTCTGGAAAGTTAAAAAGCTTGAGTGAGGGGCCCTCTGCCAACAACCAGATGAGCTGGCACTTACGTCTAACTGCATCCTATCTCTTCCCAATAAACCCTGCTTCCATATTACTAGCAATATCATCTTGGAATCTTAAGTGTGGTAATGTTACAAATAATTTTTTCCTTTTTTCTCCCTCAAAAAATAAAATTCAGGCTGGGCATGGTGGCTCATGCCAATAATCCTAGCACTCTTGGAGGCCAAGGCGGGAGGATTGCTTGAGGCTAGGAGTTTGAAACCAACCCGAACAAGATCAAGGCCATGTCTCTACTAAAAATAGAAAAATTAGCCAGGTGTGGTGATTCTCATGTGTAAGTCCCAGCTACTGGGGGGTGAGGCAGGAGGATCACTCGAGCCCAGGAGTTTGAGGCTGCAGTGAGCTATGATGACGCCACTATAGCCTGGGTGATCCTGTCTCAAAAAAATAAATAAATAAAATTCAAGTGCTTCCATTGACACGCCTCTTGTTTTCAAAGTGAAGAAAATAAACATCCTTATCTGAAAATTTCTTCAAGGGTGATTTGTCCAAGAGTCCACAATACCTGAACCGAATGTAGAACTCAGAGCTTTTAAAAGAATGGAACCTATTCATGTCCTATCAATAGAACAAATTCACATGGCATGAGGTTTTCATTTATTGCAGGTGGTGGTTCTAGTTAAAGAGGCTGTGGTGAATAAAATATAATAACCTTGGCTTAAAATAAAGAAATACTTGGTTTGGGATAGAATCCTAATGAGCTATGATTAATTTTTTGGCTTGACTGAAAGTGGGTCTCTTCATATGAGGTTAAAATTATCATGAATATTTTCAAGGGCAATGTAAAAAAAGAAGGACCATTATTTGTGTAGCATCTCTGATAATTGTAATTAAATGGGCCTTTAAAAAAGGGAGTTAGAGCAATTATTCCCTTCTAGGGCAAAATCACCTTTTCTCCAGAGCTAGATAAGGCCGGCTTTCTCTGTGGGGCTTGTCTCACCCGAAGGGGTAGGGATGGATGGGGATGGGAATGCCTGGGGGTAGGAGGGAAAAAAGACAGGAAAAGGAGGAAAGTGGTGAGAATTTGATTAAGGGGATTTTTTGGTTTTTTTGTTTTCTACTTAAAATTAGAGAAAGTACAAAAGACTCGTCATACATTTTTTATCTCTCTAAATAATGTAAAACATGATAATCTTATGTGAAAATGGAGAGTTTTTAAAAAACATGCAAGACGTTTTTATAGTTATAAACTGAATTTAATGAATTTAGATTTAAGAAGCTAAAATTGGTAAGCATTGGATATAGTGCTGTTTCCCCAAGAGTCTCTCCTTTCATCCTCATTATCTTTTTCAGGACTGGGATAAGGGAGAGTGGTCCATGATGAAAATACCCTCAACCTTCATATGTGTGCCCCTGAGTTAAGCTCATGCAGTGCTTTATTCGTGAGACTGGATGGTTTCTGAGGCTTCTTAGACCTCTAAAATGTTTGAATTTTTATGAGAATGATAGTCCAAACCCATGCAGGACAAATGGAAGAACTGAGTTGTCTCTCAATTTATCTTACATTTTAAAGTGCCTAATAATACTTCATGTTGTTGTGTCTTAGATATTTTTTTACCAGCATGTGGTTTTATTTCTATGGGTAGGTGTTCAAGAAGTATTGAGAGGATGATTTTAATAAATCGGCTGTGTTGGCCTGGCTTTATTTACTCACTTAACAGACATTTAGCAGAGTGACCTCTGCTTGATGCCCGACTGTGCTAGGTGCAGGGACTACAAAGATGACAAAGCATGATCCCTGTTGAGAAATATCTATTATGGTAAGTGTGTAATAGGGTTATACAGAAGGTCTCTAGGAACACAGCTGAGAGAGTAAGTCGTTTTACCCTGGAGGAAATGGGAATCATGAAAAATATTGTCACAGAGACAGTGACATGACTTGAATCTTAAAGGATGTTATAATATGGAAAAGATGGGGAAGAGTGAATGTAAGAGGATTTCATGATGGATAGTAACTAAAACTTAGCAGGGGAAAGCAGGTTGTTTATTTGGAGCAGATATAGGAACGAAGGAGAATCAATTGCATTTGTTTTTATTAATAGAAAAATTAAATATGCAAGCTTATGTAGATTAGACTTCTTTTCCAACATTCTCAGACTTAGTATCCTCAGCCACGTAGGGGAAAAACTTGAGGGAAATCTCTTCAAAATCTACAAAATAATTCTTAGAGACTTAAATTTAAAAGGAGATGCCAAGTTGTTGAGCAATGTCAAAATAATAATGTTTGGGCCTAGACGTTTGGTAAACATAACAGTTATTCTCTAAATATGTTTGTGACTTTTCTTGGCTTGAACCTAAAAATGTGTTAGTTTTTATATTGAGAAGTTGTTTCAGCAGCATCTGGAGACTGCTTGTGGGTTCAGTTCCTTCTCTGTCAATTCCAGACTTGACTTTGAACTAATTCGGGACACTCTGAGTCAAAAACAGCAATGTGACTATAGGAATGGGGCACCCATGCTTGGAGGTGATGGATGGCCAAGGCCAGTGAGGGTGTTCATTATTCTGTGGCTCCATAGATATAAGTATTATTTGCTTTCTATTTTTCTACAGTTGTGGTTATGTGGTTATCAGTGGAGCAATAGATAAAAAGGGCGTGAACAGTATCAGCTCAGCTATTTCTTAGCTTCATTCCCCATTTTTCAAGCCAAAGCTGGGTTTCTGCCTCCGTTTCTAATGAGTTGACTGCCTTGAACAGTTAGTTCATACCAATGATCAGAGTTTTTTGCTTCTTGGTTTTGGGGCCTCTTAAGACCATCTGAGAATCACTTCAGTCTGAAAAAGAAAGCGAGGAGAGGGCATGACTGTATTTGGCCGCAGCTGTAAATTGCAGGATGCCAGCCTATCCAATTTCAAATACTGAATGATTTGTCAGTAGGCATCATCAACAGTATTGAGTATCTTTATATAATGGTGCGTAGTATTCTAATCATGGAATTCTTTAATTCTTTCTTTAAGTATTTACAACTGCAAGATTTTAATATGAGACATTTGAAAAACATTTGAATAAATGGAGAGCCTGCCACATTGGAGGGAATGCCACATTGTCATTCTTCATAAATTTAATTGAATGTTTAATGCAACACCAGTAAAAACTGAGACTAAACAGGTGAGGATAAGCAGTAAGTTTTTGAAAAAGAACAACAACAAAGGAGACTTACACTACTAGAAACATTAAAACCTATCTTGAAGCTAGAATAACTAAAACTAGGGCATTGTGAAAGAACAGAAAAATAAGACAATAAACAGACTATAGTTCTGGACTCAGAACCTGGTAGGTACAAGCTGTCTGATGGCTTTATACATCTACCTTGATCAGCCATTGGATGAAGATGCCACTGGAAGAACATAATCTTAGACAAGGTAACTCTGCAGCTGAGACAGTCTCCAAAGGGGCTGATACCTGAAAGCTGTCTGCTGGGATACTCCCACAGTTGGGGCAACAAGAGTTTCCTGGAAGGGGCAGTTGAGTGGCTTCTCTTGTGTTTATTGCAACTTCCAAATTCAATTCTTTGTGTATCTTTATCCTTCACACTTATAGGGTATTGAATTTAACTTATTTCAGCTCCTACTCTGGGAAAAAGACAGAAGCTATGTCATTCTTTTGGCCCTTGTGATGGGGCAAGGATCAGAGTCCCAGAAGAGGTGCCACTCCGAAGGTTTTGGTAAAGTGCTTATTCTTCCCCAGCAGTGGGCCGTTGCTGAGTGGTAAACTGATGATCTTATGAAAAACCTTGGATTGAAGAGGTAGTGAAGGTAGAAATGAGGGTTGTATTATGTGTGTCTGGTATCTGCTTCTGTTCCAGTGTTTAATTCACTCTTGTGCTGATGTTTAAAGTTAGAAGATTCCTGTCCATTTGTCTTGCCTTCTTTGGGCAGGGTCACATGTGGGTGTTAGGCTTTGAGGAGGGGGAAGACACCTAAATTTGCTTCCCCAGTTCCTAAGGAAGCCAGCTACCTCCCACCCCAGCCTTTGAGAACACCAGTCATAATTCTCATCTGATTGTCTGGGTCCAGAGAGAGGCAGTTCCTATCTTCTATAAGCACTGCTATTTTGATTCATACAACTTGATGGTGGAGGTGGAGGCAGTTCATGGAATCCTCAAAGCCCATCCATGGGTCTAGACAAGAGCATGCATGCACCATAATCCTCAGAAAAGAGACATGATGGGAGTCTGCTGGATTCTTCTGGGGAAATTTTCGTCACACTATAAAAGGGACATATCACAGAAACATACCATTTCTGCCTCTGAACATTGTTGTTTGTCTGCATATGATGTATGGAGTAGCAGTGGCCCTCTTGAAACCAGGAGAGAAGCCATCCTAAGGGAATGAGAGAGGAGGGTGGAAAGATCCCCAATCATTTGTGACACACTGTTGAGCAACGGAATAAAACAGAGCCAACTCCTTGTCTTCTGGAAGCTTAAGTCTAGTGGGAGCAGATAGACAACATACACATATATTATTAAAATATGCTTCATAGTATATTAGAAGGTGGTAAGTGCAATGGAATAATGGAATAAAATAAAGCAGGGAGGAAGATGAAGAATGCTGGGGGAGGGATGGTTGCATTTTTTTAAAGGATGGGCAAGGCAGGCTTCTCTGAGAAGGTAACATTTGCTCAAGGACCCAACAGAGACAAGGGATGAGCAATAGGGAGAATAGTTGGAAATGAGTTCAAAGGAGCATTAGCCTGCTGCCAAAGACATTTGGCTTTTACTCTTGAGTGATGTGGAAATCTTTGGAGGTTTGTAAAGAGGGGGGTCACATGATCTGACCTATGTTAAAAAAGGAAGCGCTCACAATAGAGGCAGTGAAAGTAAAGTTTTTTTTTTAAAAAAAAAATGTTAACTGAACTAGAACATGATACTGGGTAATCCAGGTACAAGATCAAAAATTTTAATTATCTGGAAAACTTGCACCTGAAGCCATTTTCCTTATCTTAATACGAATACAAAGAAAGAGCTTACTTGGGGGTTCATTATTAAATAACATTCTTTGCAAAAGTGTCATAGAATTTTCTTAGCAGCACATCTATATAAGACTCTACAATATATGTACATTCAGCAAATCATTTGAGATATAAAAGAGTGAATTTGGTTTAGGGGTTGTGAAGTGGTTTTTATTACTAAAGAGAAATTCTCCTAAATGTCAGTACATAGTACTAGTGTGGAAAAATACTTTGCTTTTTAAAATAAATGGATAAATTTATCTTATGTTATTCTTGAATAAAGTTTTTTATTTACTAAATAGTATCCTTCAGCCTCTCGTTTTGGGGCTTTTTTTCCTATGTATCTGTGGCTGTAATAGAGTCAGTGTTCTTTACTTACTGGTGGTAAATTCTGTAAACCATAGTATGACATTGTTGGACCAGCTCTTGTGAAATAACAGTTCTGTGTCTGACTCTCCATTACATGAACACACATGTCACTCATTCACATTGGAACAGTAAGTATACCTTTAACACCAAATAAGGTATTTTCAGTTCTTCTCTCCAGATTATTCATGGATTTCTACCTAGGGTCAATACTTTTCATTGAATCTAACTAAGAATCCAATCTCTTGTGGACCAGCTCTTGAGGTTTCGACAGAAATCCTTTTAGATCAAGAATGGATACTTCCTATGAGGATTAATCCTGCATGCTCTGTGATGAGCAGACATTGACTAGCACTGAAGTAAGATTTATTTTTGGAAGCAGGATTTTTAAGTTAATTCTTTTGCATTCTCAGCAAATTCCAAAGAATAAGCATTCCTAGCCTTCTGGACTTGACCAAGTGAAGCAAGAGTGGCGATGGATGAGGAGGGCAAGGAGAGATCTGCACTTATGGAGTGCCTTCTGTGTGCCAGTGGGTGTCACAAGAGTCTCACATCATAAATTGGGTAGAATTAACTTCAATTTCACAAGAGAATGCTGAGGCTCGAAGAGGATTTGCGACTTGCTCAAAGTCATTTTGCAAATAAGTGTGGAAATGAAATTAGTACCCATGTCTGTGTGACCTCAATGCCCGTGCTCTCTCTTCAAAGGGGCTGGGTGGTGAAGGGAGAAGTAAACATTATACCTTCCCTCAGATAAGGTTTGTTTCTCCAGGGTCTCATTTCTGAAGCTATTCTTTTCATCAGCTCTCTTTGGACCCTAATAATCTTGTGCAAAGTAGAACACTGAGGTCTTTCTTGTGTCACTTTATAGCTTTATTACTGTGCATTTTGTGTGTGGAGTTTTAAATGTAGTGACTGTTAACTGTTAACCAAGCTCCCAAATTATAATAACATCACATTTTATTTCTATTTTAATAGGATGGACTTTTAAAATGTATTATACTTTAAAATACTTTATAACATAAAGATTTCTTCCTGAAATTATGAAACATCAATTTACAGTTAAAATCACAAAGCAAGTGATGTTTAAAGAATATATAACATGATATGAATCATTATTTATTATTTGTACCTAAGGATCTAAAAAGTAGTTGTCATTATTGATTTATAAAAGGAGAACTGATAGAGGAACATTTAGCCAGCTCTGTGACAACATTGGAATTTTTATTGCAGAACTATTGTGTTGATTCTATATCATCTCTTAGATGGTCTCATGACTACTTAAAATTATCCTGGTCTAAATTTCATATCAACTTGGGGTAGGAGGAAAGAGTTTGAAAGGATAATGTTATCAAATGCTTTAGTCCTAATTGCCATGTATTAATTTGCCCTATCTCTCCCCATTTTTTTTTTTCCCATAGAAGAAAAATTCAAAGTGGAGACAAGAACCATTGCTGTTGACTTTGCATCAGAAGATATTTATGATAAAATTAAAACAGGCTTGGCTGGTCTTGAAATTGGAGTATTAGGTTTGTATTCTTGCCACACTTACAGGTTATTATTTAACTTTTACTATGACTTTACATTTTTTCTTTGGATGTTAGATGTTT
Organism: Cheirogaleus medius; assembly: GCA_008086735.1. Taxonomy (NCBI): domain Eukaryota; kingdom Metazoa; phylum Chordata; class Mammalia; order Primates; family Cheirogaleidae; genus Cheirogaleus; species Cheirogaleus medius. Next base: position 3,678,887 of record VBSM01001265.1, on the reverse strand, counting down.
AGTAGTAAAATGACTAGTGAGAAAAAAATTGTCCTATTGATCATTAATGATCATCTAATTGATTATTAGATGATATTAATCTATATATGATTAAATCTATGTGTTTTTAGTTATATGTTAATGATGTACAACTTTGGGAATTTTCCCTTCCTGCTTCATTTCCAATCTTATTCTGTCTGTGTATGTTACAGTCATCCCTCAGTATCCATAGGGGATTGGTTCCAGGACCCCCTGCTGATACCAAATCCACAGATGCTCAAGTCCCTTATAAAAAATGACATAGTATTTGCACATAACTTATGTATACCCTCCTGAGTACTTTAAATCATCTCTGGATTACTTAAACAATGCCTACACGTCACTTCATTTGCGTAGATTTAATGTAGTACTACACATGTGACAAATTAAAGTTTTGCTTTTTGGAATTGTGGTATGTTTTTTCCCTGAATATTTTCAGTCTACACTTGGTTGAATCCTTATGATGTCTGCCCATTTACAGTTGAGGAAATGAAGGTTTTGAAAAGTGTTCTCAGCCTTTTGTTCATTTTGCCCCACCCCCCAGAAACCTTTTTAGATATTTTTGCCAATATAACCCCTCATGAAATTTTAATACCACAGAAAAACACTATATTTGTTTAGGTACTTTACTGTATGTATATCTGTGATTTATACAAAAAAGAATAAAATCCCCCTCCACCACCACCAAATTTTGTCCCCTTTGTGGAGATATGCCCTGGTTGAAAATGCATAGTTTAGAGAGAGAGTGATTTGCCTAAGGTCTCATAAAGATTGAGTAGTGCCACTAGGATTCAGTCTTATATTTGTTTTTTCTAAGTCTATGACTCTTTTTTGTTATACCTCAGCTACCTTGCTCTTATTACCAAGAACAGATGCATTTGCTGAGATAATGGTAGTATTGAACTTTGTTAGAGAAAAGATTCACCAGGAGATTTTTCATGGGAAAAAAGGGCTTTGATAAGTTTCCACCATCCTTTGAATCATTTCTAGAAAGAAACAAAGAGGGCAGTTAGTTCAGAAAACCTTATATTTCTTTAGTCATAACGACCCCACCTCCCTTCCTCATACTATAAAAGAATGGTTTGTGGTTTGTTTGTTTGTTTGTTTGTTTTTTTAAGAGATAGGGACTTCTCTCCATTACTCAGACTGGAGTGTGGTGGCCCAATCATAGCTTACTATAACCTTGACCTCCTGGGCTCAAGTGATCCTCTCACCTCAGCCTCCCAAGTAGCTGGGACTACAAGCATGAGCCACCATGCCCAACTAATTTTTTATTTTTTGTAGATAGGGGTTCTTGCTTTGTTATGCAGGCTGGTCTCAAACTCCTGGCCTTAAGAGACCCTCCAGCCTAGTCCTCCCAAAGTGCTAGGATTATAGGCATGAGCCACCATGTCTGGCAAGAATGATTTCTTATGTAATTACTAGATAAGGAAATTTAAAAGAAATCAATTGAACAAGTATAGTCCCACATAGTACCCTTGGATGTGGGATTAACCTTGGTTTTGACATGCTATCCTTTCTCAGCTCCTGTCCTGTCCATATCATACATCACCATGCCGCATACTACCACTAATCCCCCACTTACATGAGAACCAGTAGGCAAAACATGAATGAAAATACAGGTCTAGTTTTTACCTTTGTGTCTCTACATGTTCTTCTGTAAAGACATATGTCGCTGGGAGTCTTTCAGAGTTTCTCTTCCTTAGCCTAGATCTGAAATACATAAAGTACCACTGACAACTGCATAAATCTTGACTTTTTTAAACTTTTAAATCAGCAGCTGTAACTTACTAGTCAGTATTGACACTTCCATGGTCCATCTTAACCTCTTTTCAATCCAGTGATGGACTAGGGAAGGAAGGCTGGCTTAGGCAGGAGCTTGAATGGAGAATCCCTAATGAGAGGAGACTGAAAGACAGTCTTATTGTCTAGAACTTTTGTTCTTAGAGAATGACTTACTTTCAGAAGTAGTTCAATACATGAGAGTGCTAACTCTCATGTATTTTATCTCATTAGCTGGGTGGTAATTTTAGTTTTCTTTCGACTCTGCCACAACTGTCTCTTAACTGTAAGCTTTACCTGATTATTATTGACATTTATTAGCAAATATTTTACACATAGTAATTTTAATTTGTCAAGATTTTATTTTTATTTTTTATTTTTTTTGCTTTTATTTCATCATATAATGGGGGTACAAATGTTGTTAGGGTTACATACATTGCCCCTACCACCCCTCCCCCCCTCACGTCAGAGCTTCAAGCGAGTCCAATCCCCAGGTGGCCCAGGCAAGGCACACATTATGTAACTCTACACTTCCTCCCCCCTCCCGCCTGCCCTCCATCCAACATAAGATTTTTTTTTTTTTTACATTTTGGATACATTGTATATCTTTGCCTCTCCCTAAGAAGGATTAGAGGTATGCCCATCCCTCCGACAATGCTCGCCACATCCCTATGATGTGGGTCTTGCCCCCCCCAACCCTGGTGAACACTACCACCATTTGAGCACCATAATTTGTCAAGATTTTTGAGGAAACTATTAAAACACCTTTGTGAGCTAAAATTTAATCTTATTAGTAGGTCATATTTCAACTCTAGTCTTATACTTCCTTCTCTAGTGTGGGTATAACCCTCTAGAACTTCTGGGGAGATCTGATGTTTATATGTTTTTTTCTGTTATGATTACCTCGGTTCCCAGCTCCCTCAGCTTCTTTCTTCTCTCCCTCATCCCCATCCAGATCCCACATACCCCAGCCTCTGTCTAGTAAGGACAAAATAATCTTATTTATTCTCCTTCCTCCTCTGTTTAAGACAAGTCTCACCTTTATAACATTCCCTAAAATATTCTATGTATAGATTGATTTCTGGTAAAACCTAGCGATCCATATTAAGTCATAGGAAGTAATGTTTTTCTACTGAATTTTAATGAAACTAGTAATGATAAAAAGAAAAGTACATCACCAGGGTACACCCCATTTGTTTGAATAACGTTACAACACCAAATTACAGTCAGTGCTTAATAAAGAAAATTAATATTTTCAGAATTACAAAGGAAAATGCTAAAGCCCTTTGTCATGAAAGAAACATTAAGTTTTCAATAACATAAGTTGAAAGAAAATGGCCACGGATTGTGTGAATTTATACTGAAAGGTCACCATAACTTGATGAGGCTATAAATGCTTAAGGTTGAAAAGTTGGATTCTTAACCCTGTTATGTAAAAAAAATTAAGCATCTGCTGTCTTCTTTCAGGCAAATGCCAAGAAACACAGATTTCAGAAAGCTTAAAAAACTTCAACTATTTAGAGAAAATGACATCCTTACTGCTTTGAATAAGCAAACAATTGGTTAACAAAATGTGATTGCTATAATGCTTACTTGATTCCTCAGGAGAGACTCTCAGGTATGCTCCAGATTGGTTTGGAGGGCGCTTTGCACAATACAGTGCAGGGAGACATAATTTACCAAGGCCAAAGGAGTAGCCTTGGATTTGAAGTATGCCACAGATAATACTTTTTTCAAATTCTGCTGTGACTTTTTTAACTTTTAAAAAAGAGTGAGATTCTTTATTCTAGAAGTAGAAAGGTCCTCTTGGAAAAATACAGTTATTTAGTCTGTGATTCGATTTTAAAAATAACCATAGGTTTATGCAAACTTTTAATTCATCCTAGACCGTAATTTTCCCATGCCAAATGCTCTCAAAGTCTCCACCCACAGTGTCATAGTGTATATGAGCTGTAGAATGAAGAGAATCCGTTGGTACAGGGTGGCCTGTGTTGCCGTGCTGGCTTAGTGTATTCAGGACTATCTGTCAGCCATCGACATTTTTGGTCCTATCCATACATTGTCCAGAATATTAAGAGGCCTCATTTTAACAACAGTATGTATAGATAATAAAGGTCAATTGATTGAAAAGAATCACTGATTGCCAAAGCTGGAGTGAACTTTATTATTCTCTTTACTTCCTATGCCCGTTATAAGTGATACTTGCTCCACTAATATACTTGGTGAGTTATTTTTTTAATTAGTGTACTTCCCTTTTCAGCTAAATGCAAACTCTTTGTTATCCTTGCCCATGCTCCTATTTTCCTCATTAAACTTTATGGATTTGGGGAAGCATTTGTGTTTCATTTCTCTCCCCTAAAACCTAGTGTTTCGGCCGGGTGC
>VBSM01001265.1:3660158-3674605 GCA_008086735.1 Cheirogaleus medius | reverse complement strand
ACAAAAAAAACCCTAGTGTTTCTCAGAATGTTCTGGGAGAGAGAGTAGTCGAATATAAATGTTATATTTACTAAACTAAATGATAGTTTGAGCAGAGATACTAATCAGAGTTAAGATCAGTCACCTCTGTCTCTGTGTATGCTAAAGTTTTCAAAGTTTCTTAACCTCAAAGATTATTAGCTTCTTGGGGAAATGACTACTTAACTTCTAGCTGGCCAACTGCTAGTTAATTGGTTTGGGATCCAGAGAGGGCTTCTTTATAGTTCAGTTCCCAAAGTATCAAAGAAAGAGGAATAGATGTAGGCCTAGGAGAGAGAACCAAGGGGCCGCAGGAGCTGTGCTGAGGAAAACTTTTCTGGGATTGCTTGGAAGGAAGGGAGATTGAGCCTAGCAGCTTCCCAGTCCCTGTTGATTAAGGAAGTTTCAAATAAAGAGTCTTATTTCTTCAGAGGGTTTTGAAATATATAGAGCTATGGATTATCTTGTTGTTCTCAAGAACTTTACAAATTAAAAATTAGTTTTAAATTGCCCTCTTTTGAAATTTAAATGCCTCTGAAAGGGCCAATGGCATCTATCATTTATATCTTATTGGGATTAGTCTATTCAGTTTATTACCTGTTTAATTCTTGCTGGATCAGTCACCCTGAGAAAATGGCTATTTTAGTTAGTAAAGGGAATGGGAAACTCATTTTGAAATGAAGAAGGAAAGGCTTAAAGAGGAAACTATGTGGTAGGTTGATGATGGGGGAAGAGCAGAAAGGCAAAATAAAGTTAGTTGGGAGAGCATCAAAGATAAACTTCATATATGTGGAAATATTACCCCTGCCGCTTTCTTCTGTAGCCCTAGTATAAAAAGGCTCAGACTTAAGAAAGGGCAGAGGCTATTAGCCTAGGTATATAGGAAAGGATTTTATCATCCAAGGTGATAGGATGGTGGTTTGGGAAGGAGGTAGGGTTTCTCTGTTATGCCAGGATACAACTTTTGTGCCTTTTAAGGACTTAGGACCCTTCCAAAACTTCCCTTTTATATTACTGCAATCAAATTCTCTCACTAACCACACAGCATTAGCATAGACTTTATGGTTTCAAGGACACAGTCCCCAACAAGACTACCCTTACTTCAGATACCAGCCACAAGTTTGGGAGTCTCTGGGTCACTCGCACTTTTGACCAACTGGCTACAAATTTATAGGTTCTCATGACCCCTCCAGGGTCAATCATTAGCTATAATAATTCACAGAATTTAAGAAAGCACTGTACTAAAGATGACAGTTTTATTATGAGGGATATAAATTGGGATTGGCCAAATGAAGAGACATATAGGGCAAGGTCTGGGAAAAGTCCCAAACATAGAACATCTGTGCCCTCTTATGGAGTTGGGACACCTCACCTTCTTGGCACATCCGTGTGTTTACCAACAAAGAAGGTCCACCAGGCTTCAGTGTCCAGAGTTTTTATTGGGGTTTCATTATGTAGGCATGATTGATTAAATCACTGGCCATGTGATTTAGCTCAATCTCCAGCCCTCTTCCCTTTTCTGGAGATTGGTCTGGTTCAAAGCCCCAGCCCTCTAGTCACATAGTTGATCTTTCTGGTGACCAACCCCCCTCCTGAGTTATCTTGATTCCACTGCCAGGTATATATTCAAAAGGAAGGAAATCAATATATCAAAGAGATGTTTGTACTCCTATGTTTATTACAGTACTATTCATAATAGCCAGAATATGGAATCAATTTAAATGTCCATCTGTGGATAAATGAGTAAAGAAAATGTGATATATACACACCATGGAATATTTAGCCATAAAAAAGAATGAAATCATGTCATTTGCAGCAATAGCAGTGGAACTGGAGGTCAATATGTTAAGTAAAATAAGCCAAGCACAGAAAGACAAGTATTGCCTGTTTTTACTCATATGTGGGAGCTAAAAAAGAGGATCTCATGAAGATAGAGAGTAGATTGGTGGTTACCCAGAGGCTGGAAAGGGGGAGGGGCAGGTAAAGAGAGGTTAATAAATGGGTACAAATATACACTTAGGTAGAATAAATAAGACCTGATGTTCAGTAGATCCATAGGATAACTATAGTTAACATTGATTGTTTCAATACAGCTAGAAGAAAATAACTTGAATGTTCCTAGTGTAAAGAAGAGACAAATATTTAAGGTGATGGATATCTCATTACCTTGATTTGATTATATTAATGTATCAAATGATCACATATGTGCCCTGAGAATATGTACATCTAGTATGTATTAATTTTTTAAAGTTCAAAAAAAAAAAAATCAGGTGTGATCCTGGGCCTGCCATGAATAACAAAGGCACTCCTATCACTCGGGAAATTCCAATGATGTAGAACCTCCATCCCATTAACAAGGAGCAGACAAATTTTTTATTATACAGCACCTTTCCTTTCCTGTTTGTTGGTTGATTCTTTCAATCAACCATATGTTAATTTGGTAAACAAGTAAAATTCCGAACAAAACAGACATTGTTTCTGCTTTTATGGACAATAGCCATTGAACAAGTATTTGGGAATGTGTTGTCTATAATGAAGGAGTATGTTACTGAGAAGGGTAAGGGTGTCACAGATGATCTCCCTAAGAAAGTAATGTTTAAGTTGAAACCTGAAGCCTAATTAACATTGGGAGAAGAGATGTGGGAAGGGTTTCCAGGTGGAAGAAACAGTATGAAAGCACTGAAGTCAATGTGCTTGGCATGTTGGAGGGACTGACAGAAGACCTGTAAGTCTGGAGCGAGGATTTCAAAGGGGACAGTAGCAAGAGATAAGTCTGGAGATTAAGCAGAGCCAGATCTTGAAAGTCTTAGAAAACCAAGTTAATAAGTTTGGACTTTATTGGAAGTATAATGGGAAGCCATTGTAGAATTTTAAGCATGAATTGACAACGCATTAAGCATTTTAGAGGACTCATTCTGACTCCCAAGGGGAAGAAGGCAACATTTGGAATGAGGAGACCAGTAAGGCTATTTCAGCAATGACGCATAAGATGGGATGGTGTGGGAACGGATAGAAATGGATTGACTAAGAGAGATGTTTAGGAAATAGAAACAGGATCTATTTTTGATGAAGGTCCTCATCAGAGGTCTTGAGTGAATAATGATAATAACAGTCTTGTTTTATTTTAAAATCATTATTGCCAGCCTGCAGTGAGTATTTTTTATATGTCAGATACCATACTAATGAATTTCATTTAATCCTCAACAACTCTATAAGGTAGATACTAATATTTCTGTGGCCATTTTACAGACAAGAAACAATTACAGAGGTTAAAGACACTGTCCAGAATTAGACAACTGGTAATTAGCTACTTCCAGGTTTTGACTTGAGCAACTGGATGTCACTTCTCTAGGACAGGGAACCCTGGATCAGGAGCAAATGCTGTAGAGGAAAATGATGATTTCGCTTTGGGATATGTTAAAATTGAGATGCCTGTGAGAAATCCTAGTGGAGATTGAGACAGACAGTTGGATCACTGGACACAAATGCCCTTCTTTGCTGGAAGGGAGCCACCTTGGTGTTGAATGAGGCAGAAGCCTGCTGTAGACAAACAGAATAGGTACATGGGTTTTTCTCTCTGTCTACCTACCTACCTACCTACCTGTCTATCTGTCTATATATGTGTGTATGTGTATATGTACACACACAATAGGAGATTCATCAGAAACATTATCAGACTAAGTATAGTGCCTTGTAGTTCCATTAGATATGTTGACTGAGATTGGATTTGTAAAGCGAGCATAAAAGTTTTAGAATCCAAATTTATTTCTTTTTGCTCGAAAACCACTAATATTATTAATTAAAGCAGAAACTTTAACTTAAAACTGGATAATTAGCTTTGTGATTTCAGAAATGTAAATAGAACCATAAGTCATGAAATTGATAAATGTTCTTCCTATTAGCTAACATTTAACTACCAACCTCATGTCATCCTTTCCTCATCCCCTTTTCTAATTTTATATATGGCAAATCTTACCTAGTTTGGTAATGAGTATCACATAGCCATTTATAATTAAACAGTGGAAATGAAATGTTCTGTTGTGTTGCTTCTGACTCAGTCTTAATTTTTCAATTTCTGATTAAAGGCACTCCAAATTTAAAGCTTTGTAAACTCTCTTTTATTTGGAAATTGCTACTCACAAGTATATGAAAACTGTAAAGTTTGCAAAATGTTTTACATGGTGTTCCAAATATCATCTGTCAGAGTATGAACATGTGCTAGCTACAGCAATATGTTAAATAAGGCAAAGAAGGAATTTTCATCACTTTCCAAACTCTCTCTATAGACTGTAAAACTAGACAGATCTACTTGAATGAAATAAAGAGGGTAGAGGAGCAATTAGGAGAAATTTAATCAGTATAAACAGCTATTCTGGTTAACTGCTGCTCAGAGCTCTGTCTTTCAGAAGGATCTCTTCATTTTGGTGTTGGTCATATTTAAAAGCAGGGTACTTTGTGTTGAGCACAAACTAGGAGTTCAATAAATTTTTGTTGAATAAATGACCACACAAAAATAACAACTCCTCCTCCATTTATTAACGTATTAGTATGTTCCAAGCATTGTTTTAAAGAGTTTATGCATATTATTTCATGTAATCCTTGAAGAATCGTCTCTATTTTATATATAAGGACAGTGAGGAAACTGAGGTTTAGTGAGGTGAAATCATTTGCCTCCTGTAGGAGCCAGTGGTGGCAGGGCCAGAACTGAACCCTGGGTCTGTTGGACTCTGAGATTTGTTCCCTTTTAGGCCAAAAATTTAAGACAGGAGGGGTTTCCCCCACTTTTGGTATATACACTATTACTGAAGTCTGCATTTTAAAAATTCAGTTTATTTTTAAATATAATGAGGTTACAGCATTCTTTTCAAATCAGTTTTTATTAATGAACTCTAATGTGAGTGTTGGAACTGGATTAGTGTATGTAACCATAAATGTGACCGAAATGTTAACATTTTCTGCTTTGATGCAATGAGAAGGAAATGTAGGAGAATACTTTGCATTATTTGATATATGTTAATATATTGTGAAGCCCAAGCATTACACAAAGTATTTTTAAACCACCTTAATTTCTTATGTCTTCAATCTGGAAAGAGAAGCAGGTTGAAGTTGGTCTGTGTTGGGTTACCCGTATCTGTTATTATTGTGTTTGTTCAAATGGATTTTTAATTTCTAGTAATTTATTGTTATTTGCTCCCCTCTCATGCCCAACCCACATACTGAAAATCTAATTTTCTGATGACATCATTATATCTCTAGGGCAGCTGGTTATGATAGAGGCTTCAAAGTCAGTCCAGTAAGATCAGCAGCAAATGAACATAGAAGAAACAGAAATCTCGTGTATATTCTTTTGTTTTTTTTTAATTAGAGCTGTGGAAATGATTTTTAAAAGGTAGTATGATGTCATTTAGAATATATATTTATAAAACATTCAGAATTACTCTATGGATTTTCTGAGTCTTTAAAATGCAGCACTTATATCAATATTAGTGTTTGTGAAGTTGTGGTTGGGGGCGGAGGAGAGCCTGGCTAAGCACAGCTCATGTCGGTTCTTCCCTGCCAGGATCGACTCCAAGAGGATGGCTCCTCTGCCTGCCACCACCTTCGCTCTCCACTTCCCTTGTCCTTGTTCTTGATCTGTCTTCACCTCTGTTCTCTGTCTCTCCCTTCTCACGTGCTCTTCCCCATCTTAGAACTCCAGTCAGAAACTGATATAGGAAAGATTTTATTATTGTTCAAGGTCCTTCAGTGATTACTGGGATACTGGTAGAAATTCTGCGATGACACAGATATCCTTTGTTTTCTGAAAGACATAGTATGTTACAAAAAGGTTTGCAAGTCACTGGAAAAAAAAAATTTCAATCTGTCTCTGGTGCCTCACTTGAAGAATTCAATCAAACTCACTAATAAACATGTTTAATGCTAATTTAAGATGCTGCCATTTAGAGGAGATTTTCAACTATTTGAATAATGTTGGGACAACTTGTAGCATTGTTTTGTTTGGTGAATCCTATAACGAATCCTGTACTATGTAGAGATGGCATGACGTTCACCCGTTCTTAATGAGATTTAATTACAATGGGAGTATTTTCATCCTTCACTCCCACCCAAAGCCTGTTCTCTTCCTTTTGCAGTTCCCTGAAAGCTTTCAGCCTGCTGTTTGGCTATTGCTGCCACCTAATGTCTCAAAATAAAATTGCAGTGGGTTTGCCTTTTCCAGAAGATTTGCACCATTCTGCAGTTTATAGAAATAACTTTATGAGAGCAACAGTTGTTTTGGTCTGTACTCTTAAGTAATAGCATCCTTGGCTGAGCACAGTGGCTCACACCTAGCACTCTGGGAGGCTGAGGAGGGAGGATTGCTTGAGGTCAGGAGTTCGAGACCAGCCTGAACAAGAGCAAGACCTCATCTCTACTAAAAATAGAAAAAATTAGCTGGATGTGGTGGCGAGTGCCTATAGTCCCAGCTACTCTACTCGGGAGTCTGAGGCAGGAGGATCGCTTGAGCTCAGGAGTTTGAGGTTGCTGTGAGCTAGGCTGACACCACGGCCCTCTAGCCCAGGTTACAGAGTGAGGCTTTTGTCTCTAAATAAATAAATAAATAAAAGCACTCTAAAATGATTATCTGTGGTGGGGAGATTATGGGTAGCATACATTCCACAAACAAAAGATAAAACTAATAAAACAGGAGAGGATTTAAGAGTCCTAATCCCTAGTATAGGACAAATTGCCAGTGTGACCTTGACATGTACTTCCCCTCATAAAATTGGACACGATGCTCTGAATGGCCTATTCCAGCTGTAACATTGTTTTATTGTGTGTACTTTTGGTTATAAAAGCATAGCCCTTCTACATGATATCATTTATTTCTTTGGTCTAAAGTTCTCAGTGTTTAACATTTTCTTTATTGATATATTTGTGCATATTTATGGGATACAGGTGATATTTTGTTACATGCATAAAATGTTTAATGATCAAGTTAGGGTATTTAGAGTATCATCACCTCAAGTACTTATCATTTCTATGTGTTGGGAACATTTCAGGTCCTCTCTTCTAGCTATTTTGAAATATATAATACATTGTTGTTAACTATAGTCACCCTACTCTGCGATCAAACATGAGAACTTATTCCTTCTATCTAACTGTATATGTACACCCATTAACCAACCTCTCTTTTCATTTTTTTTTTTATCTTTCACATTCCTCTGTAATAACCAACCTCTCTTCATCCCGCCACCGCCATATCACCCACATGTCCTTCCCTGCCTCTGGTATCTAGCATTCTACCCTCTACCTCCATGAGATCTACTTTTTTTAGCTCCCACATATGAGTGAGAACATGTGATATTTGTCCTTCTGTGCCTATCTTTTTTACTTAACATAATGACTCCAGTTCCATGCATGTTGCTGCAAATGACATGATTTTATTCTTTTTTATGGCCAGATAGTATTCTGTTGTGTATATATACCACATTTTCTTTATTCATTCATCTGCTAATAGACACTTAGGTTGATTCCATATCTTGGCTATTGTGATTAGTGCTGTGATAAGCATGGGGGTGCATGTATCTTTTTGATATATTGATTTCTTTTCCTTTGGATAAATATCTAGTAGTGAGGTGACTGGATTGTATGGTAGTTCTGGTTTTAGTTTTTTGAGAAACCTCCATGCTGTTTTCCGTAGTGGCTATACTAATTTACATTCCTACCAACAATGTATAAGAGTTCCCTTTTCTCTGCATCCTCGCCAGCATCTGTTATTTCTTGTCTTTTTGATAATAGCTGTTCTGACTGGGGTAAAATGATATCTCCTTGTGATTTTCATTTGCATTTCCCTGATGATTAGTGATGTTAGGCATTTTTTCATATATCTGTTGGCCATTTGTATATCTTCTTTTGAGAAATGTCTATTCATATCTTTTGCTCACGTTTTAATGGGATTATTTGATTTTTTACTATTGAGTTGTTTAAATTCCTTTATAGTCTAGATATTAGTCTCTTGTCAGATGAATAATTTGCAAATGTTTTCCCATTCAACAGGTTGTCTCTTTGCTCTGTTGATTGTTTCTGTAGCTATACAGAAGCTTTCTAGTTGAACATGTTTTCTTATAGAGCTATGTTAAATAGATGTTCACATTTCCATTGTGTGAATAGATAGCTTTGATAGCTTTTCTTTGCTCAATTAGCAGAGACAGATCTGAAGACTCTGTATTGTTAATACAGCCTTAACCAGAATAACACTGCTGCTTGCTTAGTTATTTGTGGACTTTCTTAGCTTGACTTTGTACTTGTACGTGGTAAGATTACAAAGTCAACTGCTGCTTACAAAGTTCTCAGATTTTGTTTTTATAAAACCAAATCTGGACTTTAAAAGATTTATAATTATACTGTTCAATTTTCCTTAGCATTTTAAAATATAGCATTAATACTTCCATGGGCTAGAAAGAAATCTGGAGAAAGTAAGTTTTCTAGATATGGAAGAGTGGAGGGAGATAGAGTTTGCTGTATGTGACGGATTTTTTTTTGTTTAATCCTGAAGAATGTTACAATTTGGCAAAGCCTTTCTTCTAGGATTCTGTTACCTTAAACTGACTTTGTAAAGAATATTTTGTTTATATGCAACATTTTAGCAGGTATTTTGCGTGTTGCCGTTTCTCTTTGTTATACTCTAAATAAGTTATTTGTCCTTTATAATTCTATAGTAGTTAAAGCAAAGTCAAATGAACATAAACCTTCAACTAGTTTTGGCTTAGTTGTTAACAGATCTTTTATAGTATTGATTCTTAGGACCCCTGGTGGGTAGAGAACCTATTGAATAAAATAAAAATGGATTTGGACCTGCTGTAATTAATTATGTTTTAATACTATCCCTATTCAGATGAGCATGAGTACTAATTAAATACAGTTTGCTTTGGCATCATCCTTTGCTTACATATTGTCAGACAGATTTCAGTGGTATTGTTCAAGCCATCCTGACCGAATTTTGCAAGTAGAATCTTGAGACTCACAGCCTCAAGTGACCGGCTTGCAGTTAAATTTAGAGCCCTTATTGAGTTCCTTTGAACTATTAATTTTGTTAGTCTATTCAAAAGTTGCTATTACTACTGTCAGGTTTATCTAGCACAATTCCTTATAAGCCTTAGCAGACAGATCATAATTTCATTATCTTTTTGCAACCAAAACCTCTCTTTTTAAAAATACTTCACAATTTTATTAAACATTGCTATCAGATTTCTGTTTATTATCCAATTATTACTGATTTTCTTTTTCTGAGTTGAATACTAGATGAAGGCATATGAATGCTTTAATGTAGTAGTTAAGAGCCTAGCCTCTGAAGTCAAATTTCCTGAGTTTGAATCCTGGCCTACTTTGCTCTATGCCCTTGGGCAAGTTATTTAACTGCTTCAAACTTCAGTTTCCTAATATGTAAAAGGGAAATAATAATAGGAACTAGCTAATAGGGCTGTTGTGACAATTAAATGTAGATAGATAGCTAGATGGATAATGCATTCCGTGAGTTATTTATTTAGTTAAATTCCAAGATATTCTGTTTATTTTTTGATTCCTGCAAATGTTCTTTATTCTAGGTTTGTCTTTGTCTTTCCAGGGCTAGGGAAAACCATAGGATATTTGAGTATTAAAGTTACATACCTAACTATATATAAATTTATTCCTATCTTGTCAATTGTCTTATAGCCCCAAACTTAGGTTAGGTGATTACGAATGGGAGGGGTGTAAGGAAAACTAAGACATCATCTCAACTTTTGATAGATGGTTAATTAAAGACATTTAATGTGACCCACTCTCTTGACCACCAGAAAGATGCCTTCTCTCTCACTTCCCAGGTGAAATCAGGCTTTTCAGGGACAGGCTCCCCTGGCACTCTGCACTGTAATGAAATAATTGTGTGATTCTTTTTGTCGAGTACCTTTCTCTTCCTACTAGATTATATGTTATGATGCCAAAACTTTTTTTTCCTGCTTTTTTTTTGGTTCCTAGCATGTCTTGCCCAAAAGTGTACATAGTAAATATTTGTCGAATGATTAAATGAATTCTCATTTTAGAGATGAACAAACCGAGATGCTTATTGTACATGACCTATCCCAATTCACGCATTTTCTGAAAACGGTTATAACTAGAACTCAAGTTTCGAGTCTCTTACACTATAGTTCTCTCTGCTCTTTCTAGTACACTATGAAAATTTAGAATCTAGAGTAATATCTACAAATGCCTTATTACAGACGTAGAATACACATGTCCCAAGGGGCTATGAAAAGTGAGAGGCAAGTATAAGTTCTTTTGTCAGGGTTGGATGATAGGTACAGAAAGGCTTAAGGAAAGAAGAGACATTTGAACTGGACTTTTAAGGATGGATAGATTTTAGTTAGAAAGGTATGAGAAAGGTCACTCCAGCTATAAATGGTATTTTATATAATTGTATGTATCATTTTAGCCTCAATATCTTTAATGCCATTATTTCAATAAATCTTTAAAATATACATATATTAATCAGCTAATGATCTTATCCTATTTCAGTGAACAACGTGGGAATGTCATATGAGTATCCCGAATACTTTCTGGACATTCCTGACTTGGACAATGTAAGTCTTTCTTTGTATATTATGATAGCAAAAATAACGTATGCAGGTCTTAGTGAGACAATATGGTGTAATGATTCAGACTATGAGCCCTAGATTCCAACTGCCTGAGGTTCACACCTTGAGTCTTCTACTTGCTGCCTGAGTAGCCCTGGGGATGATCCTAACCATACTTACTCTCAGTTTCCTTGTTCATAAAATAGGCAAATAGGGATGTTAGAAGGATTGAATGAGAAAATATTTACAACCTCATTTATACAGTGTCAGGTTCAACAATAGCTTTAGTTTTAGTCTTATTTTTATTTGTATTATAGCAAAACAGCTCTACTTTAAGTAATATAATTCTAAACATCAATTTAAAAATTGCAGATACGTTAATATATAGCAATGTGGTTGATTCAGGCAAACCAGCTCTACCAAAATGAAAGCTACATCCTTGCCATGTGTATAATCCTTTACTAAAAACTAGAAAAGCGTATTATTGAAGGACTATGTAAATTTTTTTTAAATTATAGAAAATCTTGGGTTCAAGAATTTCTATTCTCCATATTAGCAGAGAGGAAATTGCAGTGTTCTATTTATTTTAGATTTAACATGTCTTTTTGCTTCCAGGTTTTACTTTAACATATACCTTGGGTTTTGCATATTTACTTTTGTTAGAAAAATGCTGTAACACTGAGTATAAAATAAAATCTCCCTCTCCACCTCAACTCTTGTCATTTTGCAAGGTCTCTGTAATATCTGGGGAGACTTTCAATACATCTCTAGATTACTTAAGTATGTATCTAATATGGTCACTTTTGTGATGAAATCTATATAAAATTATTAATTTTTTTACAGACCATCAAGAAACTGATAAATATTAATGTTCTTTCAGTTTGTAAGGTAAGCAGCTTCTTATAAATATGCTATCCTTTTTTGGTTCTTTCTATTTAAAAACACTGACATAATCAGCTTGTTCATTTCAGTCTACTCTTGTTTAGATGTATGTATGTATTCCAGTGGTTTATTTACTTATGTCCTCAGAAAATAGAAAGAACTGAACACCAAACAGGTGTCTGTATTATTTTGCTTTTTAAAATCTGAACAGTTATTAAATGCCTTCTATATGCGAACACTGTGGTAGGCACAGGGACTACAAAAACCAACTTAGGCTGGAGATTGATTTTTACAAAGATTTCATCCACATGCTATTCATCGCTGATAAATTATTTCCATTTAGTCTCCCCTGTGATACATTTGAGTTGGTAAATGTTGTGGCAAAGCATTGTATGGGGAATATGGGACTATAAAGTAACGAGGGTGGTTTCTGTAAGCCACACATAATAACTAGTCTAGTTGCTAGTTGATAAGCATGCTTTATAGCTACATAACTTTGTATGATAACCAAAGACAACACAGTCAGTATCGGCCAAAAGAAAGAATATGTAGCAAACATGAGCATCTTAACACCATTTTTCCTTATATTTTACAGTAACTACAAAAAGATACCATACTCTGATTATACATACCAGAGCAGTGAAAAATATTGCTTGTGACAGAATTCCCACAGGTAGTGTCAGATACTTTAAATTGAACATACCTATAGAAAGCCAAATCCATTTTCAATTACTCATATACACTAGTTTATTTAAGGAAATCAAAAAATGTTTAACTCAAAAATTATTAGAATTGACCAGATAAATATAAATAAGAACTTAATTATTAATTTTCACTTTATGGCATTGTGGTCCTTTTCTTTATTGTGAATGTTTAAAGAAAAATTTTCCTTGTGTTTTCATGTCCTGAGAGAAACTATAAATAACCCTTACAAGTTTATTTCAAATCCAAGAACACAACCTTATGCCTTGCCCGATTTTTCATGTATGGCTATGCATACACATATGCCTGTGTGACATACATGTGCTTTAAAAGTGTTCATTCAATTTTAGAAGACAAATAACATTTGGTAGCTTGCTACTTAAAGGTTCTATAAATGAACTAAATGATAATTTTGTAAAGTAAATAATCACTCCCACTGTATCTTTTCCTTTGTTGTATTAACCAAGTTTTTTTTTTTTTTGTCATGAAAGATTCAGTTTAAGTGAGGTAAATGAGTTACAAGTGGAACCGTGCAGCAAGACCCACATTCACAACATTGGTGCTTTTAAAACATGATTAATATGAATATATCTGTATAGTTTCAAAGATATTTTCTTAGCATATTTATATAAATGCAATTTTCTTTAATAATCCATATGAGGCTTCAAGTTAATTAAATAACTCTACCATTTACTAGTTATATTGGACCTTGGGAAAATTACTTAACCTATGTACTTTAGTTTTTCATCTGTTAATTGAGGATAATTATTCTCTTTGCCTCCCAGAGTTGTGAGGCATTAAACAAAGTAACGCATATAAAACTCTTAGAATAGTGCCCAGATCATATAGTAAGGGATCTCAAAATGTTGTTGTTAAACTCAGGACTGGTAAACATTTTTTTTTAAACATTTGCAACTATGACTATTTTTTAGCAAGCAAAGTTTTTTTGATCAAAATTAATACCACTTCTAGCCTACAAATATTTTGTGATTTTTGCCTTTTGAAATGACCGCTGTGTACTGTTATTTTGATATATCTTTGCTGGTACATTTGGCCAAATGCTTGAAACTAATGAGTGTTAAATCAATGTGCATGTGTTTCATGATATATTATACTGAGTTAATGATAAAATGTGTTCAAGTATTTCAATTTTGTTTTATAGGATTATTAATATTAGCTAAAATTAGTCTCCTGATAATTTTAACTCTTATGTCAGAAAAACTGTATAAGGTTTTTACTCTATATCTGTTAGTATTTTCTCTTATAACCTCCTGCTTGTCTGCACTTTTGTGGGTTTTTTTTTTTTTTTTTTTTTACTCTTATAGTGTAAAACACTGGCCCCCTCTGTCTCCTCAAACATAAAAGGCCACGGTCCTGCCCTTAATCTGTGAGAATCGGTCAGCCTGCTGTGCTCCATGGTCGCAGACGGCACCCCTCAAGCAGCATCTGAGCACAGATCAGCATGTGCAGTGGCCCTCACATCCTGCTCCTGCGTAAAGACCAAATAGTGCAAAAGGGAAGGTGTGGATAAAACAGCACAAATCCAAAAGCACCATAGAGTATCTTTCAGTTTTTTAAAAAAATGATGAAACAAAAATGAGGTATCATTCCTAATATCTTGACAAATTATAAAGTGCTTCTCCCACATCTTCATTCTTCCTCCTCTTCTTTCTTTTTCACGTTGTCATATGCATGTGTTATTATGAAATGAGTTAGTGGAGACAAACGGTAATTTATTAAACACTTGTGAGCCATATTGATAGGAAGTATCATTGGCAGGAGAACTGAATATGTGCTTCAAATTTTTGTACGTAAGCATTTTTTCTTCCAAACTAAATCGCATTTTTAAAGTATTAAGGGAGATTGCTATTTAAAATATCTGTTCAAACGATCATCCCTCAATTTATCTTTAATATGAAACTGAATTTTCTTGTACCTTTGTGATGTACACTCTTGATGGAAAAATAATTCAAAACTCTCGACTTAGAGAATAAATGGATCATGGAAGTAATACCATCTGGAGGATAGCTGATTAGTTTTTGTTGTACTATAGGCAGGATCAATGTAGTTGTCATCTCTGAACACAGTTTGCTAGTGACCATTCAGCTATGAAAATGGTTTGAGTACGCCAGGCCTGGTGGCTCACACCTATAATCCTAGCACTCTGGGAGGCCGAAGCAGGAGGATTGCTTGAGGTCAGGAGTTGGAGACTAGCCTGAACAAGATTGAGACCCCGTCTCTACTAAAAATAGA
>VBSM01001265.1:3615489-3658884 GCA_008086735.1 Cheirogaleus medius | reverse complement strand
TGAGCTCAAGCAATCCTCCCGCCTCTGCCTCCCAGAGTGCTAGGATTACAGGTGCAAGCCACCATGCCCGGCCTAGCCCTGATGTTTAATCATAAACAGCTCTTCTAGGCCATTTAGCTCTCCAGTTCCAGTTGATTGTTTCACTTTTTAATCTTACCCAATGTTTTGGGTTTATTTCTTTCTCTCAGTGGCTTACTTAACTGGGCTTTCCTTTTACCAGGGATGTTTAGAAGCCTTGTTGCCTGCTTTTCCAGTTTTGCTCTCAAATCCTTCAGGAATAAATTTAGTCTTGTTCTTGTTCCCTGTAGAGAAGTTAAGTGGTGTAGAAATTCTTTTTAGGTGATCAATATGGCAGGTAGATCAGTCTCAACTGTAAGAGAAATCTTTATAGGGTTTTCTTCTTACGATTACCGATGCTCTGTGACTAAAATCGAAATCTTATTTTTCATCAAAAGCGATGACCTTCACACCAGAAATGGTGGAGTTTAGAGACAAACCTCAAGGTATTAAAGCACACTTTTTTAAAACAGTTCCAGTTTTATGCCTGGAGGTTATTTCCATCCCAAAATAGAGAGTTTGCAAATGAAATTGTTGAACTGCTATTGATTACTATCAGGGAAACCATGGAAAATTGGAGAAGTACCACAATTCCAGAGACAGGCAAATATAGGTCTAATTTCAAACAGGTTGTATACTGATTTTCACATCAATCCAAAGACAAGTTCTAAAATAGATCTTGTTTGTACTGTTTTTTTCTGATTTGAGATCACTTGTTTTAACACCTAGCAAATTTGGGTTTTGCCTCCCTTCTCTGGGCCAGGCTGTTCTTTGATTCCATTAATCATAATTTTTGGACCTCAAGAGACCATGAACTCTTCACTTCTTTTCACATGAGCACTGCCCAAACCGTATTAGCTGAGCTGCCTGCAGCCCCTAAGTAAAGGTTGGAAAACCATGCCTGCAAATAATACTGAACTCTGAAGCTGCTGCTGGGTTTGGTGAATAAGCTAGAAGCTAGAGAATGGTCCTGCCTACAGCTGCACCTCTTAGGATATATCCTGGCCTTTCTGAAAAATAGTGGGGGTGTTTTGACCTTCCTTATTAACTTCCTTAGCACCGAGAAGGAAATGGTTGGGGGTGTGGCCCAAAGTAAAATGTTTTAACAACCTTCACTTATAGCGAAATACCATTGAGTTTTGTTCTCTTTATAGGGGGATGGGGAAGAGGAATCTCAAGCAGGCAGTTGTAATTTAGTTCTTCCTTCATCAGATATTCAGCTAAGGTGGGGACTTGAAACCATGTTTTATTAGGGGTGGGGCTGGGTAGGGAGCCTTCATGACCCCTCCAGACTGAATTAGGTCTCTCATTCATGTGGTTCCAGTGCACACTGCCTGTCTTCCCTTCACTGAGCATTTCGATTTTAGTTTACAGTCTCTGTTAGATTGAGTCGCTCTTTCACTTTTGAGCCTCTCTACAGATTGTAAGCACTATGAGGGTTGGTACCATGTCCTTTTCCTTTCCTGCGTTATCCTAGCCCTGGGGCTCACATGTCAGGTGTACAACAAATGTTTTTTGAAGAAATAAATGAATGAATCTTAAAAACTGAAAATTCATGTTCTTTGGGAATAAGGATCACACTGATTATTTGTGGCCCTAGAAGGTTGAACTTGGCTCAATTGATTTATACACTGAAGAAAATTGTGTGAACTTCCTAATCTTTGGATCTGCCAGAAGTGGAATGGGTAGGTGAGTTCCCTTTCTGATTCTGGGTCAGAGGTTGCAAAGCAATGGTCTGTTGGCCAGATGGGCCTATCGACATATTCTGGTTGGCTCTGTTTTCAAAATTAGAAAATTTCACACCCATATTTCTAGCTTCTCTTAGGAAAAATCTGAAAATTGGGTAACACAGACCTGAACTACTGCATGGCAACAAGTGACTAGAGCTGAGTAACTTCTGAATATATATATTTTTTCCTTTTATTTCATCATATTATGGGGGTACAAATATTGTTAGGGTTACATATATTGCCCCTGCCACCACCCCCCCAGCTTCTGAATATGATAAGCAGTTAGGCCTGCAACTCTCCAGATCACCACATTCCCACTAGGCCCTATTGTTTATCTCCCTAATTTACGTTCCCTGCCTGGCCCTTTTAGGCATTTGAGTTAGAGTTCCCCTGTTTCAGGGGACTCCAGGTGTTCAGTCTACTCAAACTGCTTGGCGAAGGTGAGGGATTAGAATGGCATTGACTAAATCAATCTCTTCTTGGTCCATTTGGGCTACTGTAACAAAATACCTTAGACTGGGTAGCTTATGGAGAACAGAAACTTATTTCTCACAGTTCTGGAGGCTGAGAAGTCCAAGATCAATGCTTCAGCAGATTCGGTATTTGGTGAAGGCCCTGTTCCTCATAGATGGCACCTTCTTGCTCTGTTGTCTCATGGCAGAAGGGGCAAGCAAGCTCTCTTGAGCCTCTTTTTTAAGATCAATAATCCTATTCATGAGGCTGGAGCCTTTGTGATATAATCATCTTCCAAATGCCCTACCTCTTAATACCATTGCATTGGGCATTAGATTTCAGCATATGAATGGGGGCGGGAACCACAAACATTCAGACTATAGTATCTTCAACCCCTATGATTCTCTGAAATCAAAATCAGAGTATGAAGCCCTTTGCATGCTTTTGAAAAGCTATTTTTTTCCCTAATACTATCTCACTTAGCCAAAAGTACCTAATGCTGTGATTTGGAGTAGATGATAAATGTTTGAATGGAGAAACAAGTGGATGAAAAGCACAGAAACATTTGTATTCTTTTTTTAATATGGGTTTGCCTCCAGCATGTGACATGGTACCAGTAGGGGGAGCCCTTTATTAATTTGAAAATCCATGAGAATAATCTCCGTTCAGCAATCTATTAAAATAAATGTATTTAATTGAGGGATTATGCTAAGAATGCATCCCAGCACCCTGCCCCAAGAATTTAAGTTAACAGCATTAGGAAATTAATAAATTGTGGGAAGAAGAGTCTGATCCTCACCACCGGTAATCCCCACCCAGGGCTTTTCTAGATGAAGACATTCCAAGTTAGTGTCTAAAATCTTTTACCATTTTGAAATCAGCTATCATTATGCTCTTAAAAATTTCCAATTTATTGGATACATTTAGCCCTTAGATTCTCATAGTAATGGGCTGCTTCAGACATAACTACAAGATGATGGTTTTGCCAAACTGCATGACAGCCCCACTCTTTCCACAGTTTTCTTCTTTAGAAAATGAGGAAATAGTTATAGATTGGCTTTAAGATTCTTTGCAGCTCAAAGTGAAGCTAGTTTAGAGGAGAAATGCCTTATATATGGGTGAAAATGTAAAAATCTCTTTGAGAACTTTGGGGATTATTTTTCTCCCCAAACCGGTCATTTTTGAGAAATCAGCTTATTTTGGAAAAATTTAAGTACTGTAAGCTAAGCTATTACTTAGTATGTTAAACTTGGAAAAACAGCATGTAATGGTATAGCTTTCTTTTTAAAATTTTCGTTTAGAGTTTCTAAATTTTGGCTTTAGTTTCATTATTATTAATCAGCAGGCAGCCCTCTGTTCTAGAAAATTCTTTTCTTTTTCTTTTGTTAAATTATTTTCATGTAGAGCAAACTAGGATTTATTACAAAAGGAAAAACTTTGTTTTTTGTGGTATGGGGTTCAATTTCAGGTTGAGTAATACGAGTGGGGAAAATGGCTAGGAGGACTCCTAACTTCCATAAAGACTTAACATTAATAGAAAGGAAAATAGTAATAATTGGATTCCAATAATAATTGGAAATCTCAAACCACTCTAAAAACTTTATCTAATTAAGCTTTCCACCCTCTGTGCACTAAATATTCTGTTAGCTATACAGGTGAAATTCTAAGAATTCCTAATTAAGTTGTGTTCTCGGTACCACAGAGCTCAAATTATAGTTTGCCACAGGAAATGTGTGCTGTGTCATTCTAGTATGACTTCCAATGGAGTTACGATCTATAATAATTTCTGCAAAATAAACATTGTATAACGATGCTTTCTGTAATTCTTTTCACTGTTGTACTATGATTTTTGAAAAATTATTGCTAATGATTACGGTTGAAAACTTGCTTAAGGTATTTGCATTTAAGAAATTGTTTCCTTCTAAGTTGTGTGGGTTCATTTTCAGTTACTTGAATTCGGATCCTGTTTACTGTAAGCAGGTTTCTTTGGGATAGAGGCAGGGCAGAGGTAGGCAAAATGGCTATCTGTGGTGTTCCAATTCTGTGTATGAAAAGCCTGTATTGTTGGGGCTTTGCGTGGATTTTAGGGCAAGTTGTTACACTTTATTCTCTACTTACATAAAATGGTGTTACAGATGATAATATTAATATTTGTTATTTTATCAAAGCATCTTGAATTTTAGTGTAATCTTTTCATTTGCGTCTTTGGTTATCTTTTCAAACATTATGTAGTAATGTTTTCTTTGTACTGTTCTTTCCAAAAAATGACCAAGTGCCAGAGGTTGCATGATACGAAAATAACGTGCTTGTTTTAGTAGAGATCATTTTTATACTAACCTAATGAGTGGGAGAATCTACATTGGTTCCTGGGTGTAAAATAAAGTTCTTTCTACGAACTATTGAATACTGATGCTACAGAAGTAAAAGAGAAAAAATTATACTCACATTAGGGTTTTTTTTTTTTTGTAGAAATAAGATTATGGGAGCTTTTCTAATTATAAAAGCAATGCGAGATTGTTGCCAAAAATATGAGAAATATATGTGAACACTAAGAAGAAAATAAATCGTTTTTAATCCTACCCACAGATGGTTACATTTTAATATAACATTTTCAAGGATTTTCTAGGCCAGCCAATGTATTTTTGAGTTATGTATCTCAACTAAATGCTCTATTAATACTAATTTTGATTTTGCATGAGCTAAATGAGCCTCTTATTTGTTTCCCAGCCAGAATATACATAGCTGTACCAGTAAAAACCAGTAGATATTTCACTCTTGAAATTGAATATGTGGTATCCCCTGGAATAATTCTAAATTTAGCTGTCATCAAGCCTTTTTTTATCTTTATATATTTGTATACCTTATGGCTAGCTTGCATATAAAGTAACATAATATCTAAGTGTGATGTGACATATATATTGACCTGTCCTCCTTAGACTTTAGGCATCTAGGACTTTTTTAGGGTGAGGATTAGTGAAACTGTCACTAAAAAAAAAAATACACACACATAAATATATATATAAGAAACACTTTTCCCATGAGGATTTGAAGCTCTCATTGTTGTAGAAGTAATATTGCTGCAACTTTTATCTACATCTTAGGAAATAATTAAATTAAAATTATTTGTTGTATACTTTTGGAAATAATCTCAATATGGAAGAAAACTAGTCTAGAAATAATATTTGCCACTAGTCTAATATTCCTAACCACTGAACTTACAAGTTACGGTAGCCTTATTTTATAATTATGTTAAGAGGAACAAAAAATTTCCTGGTACAGCAATTATCACCTGCAGATGGCCTAAAATTAGCATTGAGTTAACTCCAGAAACAGCTTGTGAGCTGTGAAATAGAGTTCAGATAGATTCTGTGAGATTTCACAGAAATGCTTGGTATATTGGTATAAATAACCAGATATCAAGATACCAATTGATGCATACAAATGAGAATACCAGTAGCTTAGTTAAAATATCCTATGTAAAATTTGGTGTTAAAGAAAATTGAATTTGATGTGAACATAATAAAGCCTCTACTTATGCATAGAATATTAAGAACAGTTTATATATATATATATATATATACATACATACACACCCAAGCAAAGAAGGCTTGAAATTGAATTTATTGTGATTTATAATCTGATTAGAAGGAATGATAATTTCAATATAGGCAAAGACAATCAATTTTATAAAAGTATGCAGATTTCAGATTAACTTTTCTCAGGCTTTTCATTGTTAATATGCGACAGATTAAAAAAATGTTACATTTTATGACAAGGAGAAATAATTTAGAGTCAGAATTTAAAAGGGGAAATCAATGAACTGTAAGAAAGAATTTAACTTTTACATGAGAAGACTGTGTCTTTGCTGATGGATCATTTGGTTGTTGAGTATTCAACAAGTATTTCTGGTCTTTCAAGTAGCCAGACATCTGAAGTAGTGTTTCTTCCCTTGTGTTACGTTATTGAAAATTCTTGAGTTTTAAGTCACATGTATAAAGAATATATTTTGAACATGTCCATATATAAAAGGCCATCAAGAAAACATTTAATACTTAACATGCTAATGATATAATTTTATAAGTATGATTATATTTTATGGAGTTTCCTTTGGTCTCTGATCATTGTTTGGATAATTTTTACCATTCAGAAAGGAGACATTTAATATATAACATGCATATGGTGAAAGGGAAAAACTAACTCCCGATATGTGCATTTGTATTTCTTTAATATTCCAACTAAAAATTTAAGAGAACCTGTTTAGGAGAGCTCAACGGGCAATGGCTACCCCTTCTGGACTCCAATTAGCTGCAGTTAACAAATCTCATTTCCTTAATACAAGTGCATGCACACACACACACACACACACATATGCACCTCAGTAAGGACATTTTTGTTACCAGTCTCTTTCCTCATTTCATTTCTGGTGATCTCAGGGCTTTGAGGAACTGAATAATAGCTCCTCTTCACAAAATGCTTGGAGACCTCTTTGTAATGGATTAGTTAAGCATTATGATCCCCTGATGAAATGTATTCAATAAAAAAAATTTTTCAATTATGTAACAATTAACATATATGACAATATGTTATATAACATATAACAATTATACGTCAATTCATATAATCTATCCTTTACAATGAAATACCCTGCCACTGTTAACATGCCCGACGTACATCTGTTTGTACTAGCATGGGAAGCTGTCCATGATGTGGTACTATATGCAAATGCAAGTTCCATGACATATGTAACAGGATGCACATACTTTTTACTTTATATGTTTAACTCGTTCATCCAACAAAGTTTTTAAAAATGCATCAGTTCTATAGCATACATTGCAGTTTCTCACAGCTGTTTGCCTTTTTGCATTCTATTTCTTCTACTGGAATTTCTTTTCTTCCAAGTAAACTTTTATTTATTCTTTTAGAACTTAACTGAAACATAATCTGTGAAGCTCTACCTGACTCCCCAGACATAAATGGGCTTTCTCCTAAGCATCAGTGCCCTCTTTTCCACACATAGCATTGTCTTGTAATGATTTATTTGTGTATCTGTTCTAGATGGTATGCTCTCACCACCCTCCCGGGTTCTGGCAGATAACATGGCCTCAACCGAATAGAAGAATGACTCTTTATTACAACTTGTTGCTCCAGGCAATAGAGCATAAAGCATAGAGCATTCTGAGTGCTCTTTTATCTCTGGGGTTTGATAAAAGTGACATCAAATATATTTTGTGATTCTGGTTCTTTAATTCTTATCCATATAATTATTGAGGTATTTTTAAACGGCTTTATTGAGGAATAATTTACATATTATAAAGTTCATTTGTTTTAAATGTACAATTCAATGATTTTTAAGTAAATTTACAGTTATACAATTGTCATTATAGTCCAATTTTATAATAGAACAATTTTATTACCCCAAGAAGATCTTAACTGAGGTATTTTAAAATACTGATGGAACTGTCCAGAAACTTCATGCGGTAAGTCAAACTAGGTGACCTCAAAATGTGTCATTGTTTTTGGCTCTACACTGTCTTGGGCACATCATGCTGAAAGACAGGCTTAGATACTTAGTGCTGCTGCATCCTAAAAGGGTAGTGCAGGCTGACCGTAAGGGGCACTGATTTCCCTTCAGAAGCTTCTCTGTGATGTGCTCTGTGCTAGGTCCATTATGTATATTACTGCACTTAAGATTTAGAATATAATAACCTGTAATGTAGACACCTTCTTCATTTAATACATAAGGACTGTGTGGAGGAGGATAAGGAACTAACTCAAGGTGATACCACTAGTAAGTATAATAGAACTTTGGCCTGACTACATACCACGCTTACCTTAAACATCCAATAGCTATGTGTTGAACAATTACTGTGTGCTTTTATGAAAAGAGAAATCTTAGGAAATGTGTGAACAAATTTGAAGAGTTATTATTTAATTTAAGAAGAAGAGAAAAGGTGACTGTTGAAAGGATAAACTCTGAAATCAGCTTTTTCTTTGACTTGGTTCTTAAAGTTGGGTTTAGAACTCAGTGGCCATCTTTTGAATTGGGTCAAGCAAACCTAGAAGGAAGAAAGATAGGACCATGTTGTAAAAACAATAAAATATTGAGGTTATTTGGACTGTGGGCATAATTTCCAATTGAGTTTGTTTTGGGGATTTTTTTTTTTTTTTTTAGTCTTAAAATGATTATGTTGGTCAGTCTTTATCAATACAAATGGTCAATCATATTAGTTAGAATATTGGTTTAGCTTCTGTAACAGAGACCCAGTAGTGGCTTAACCAAAATAGAAATTTATTTCCTTCTCAGATAAAAAGCTTGGTATGTAATCAAGGTCTGGCATAGTAGCCCTGTAGTCATTAGGGATCCTGCCTCTCTTCATCTCACTTTTCTGCCACCATTTGCACATGCCTTTCATCTTGGGTTCTAAGGTGGCTAGTTTGGCTCCTTCCATCACATCCACATTCTAGCCACCAAGAAGAAGAAAAGGTGAAGGAGAAAACATAGATTGTTTCCTCTTTTTGGGTTACGACCAAGAAGTCGCATATGTATAACTTCTCTTCACATCTTATTAGATAGAATGTGGTCATAGAGCTACATGCAACTGCATGATAGGTTATAGAAAATGTGGTTTTTATGGGGGGCACTGAGGGTGAGCAAGAGGCCCTATGTCCAACTGAAAATCAACTATTATGTATTAAGGAAGGAAGGAATATTGGAGGACAATTGGCAATTTCTGCCCCATCACTCCATGAAGGTGAGTTTAATATGGAAAACACACACACTTGTATGTAAGAAGGAAGGTGATATGGAATGCTTTAGGCCAAACTCTCTCTTATGGTTTCTCTTTTCTTTATCTGGGCTGGAAGATTTGGCCAAATCCAGATACTTCTGTTGAAATGATTCCCCTACATGTTGAAGATACTTCTTTGTTTCAAAGTTGGCAGTGTGTCAGCCTATCTTTTATGACGCAGTGTCAACTTGAACTAATGTTTTTACTGAAAACAACGTGACAGCTCTGGAGTTGACATCTGGATTGGATGTCCACATGACAAAGTTTACCTTCATAAAGTCTGGATGGCATTTTCTTTTTTCAAAATATTTCCAGGAAAAAAATTCTCTTCTCATCAGAATACTGTCTATTTTATTTAATAAATAGTATTATTCAAGATAGAAAGATTAAAATTTCTATGCTTGGAATGTATTCAAACCTTATTATTCCAAAACAGCATCTGTTTCTTAGAGAACTGATGTTATCTAGGAGTCAGAAATTCATGTTCCAACCTCAGTACTTAACTATAATGTGATCTTGACTAAGCCCATTGGACTTTTGGACTTTTCTTGGTTAATAATATCTCAAAACAGAGTTTAGAAGTAGCCTGTCTCATTATATGTATTTAGTTAATAACTATGAAGTCCTTAAAAAATATAGGTGTCATTTTTTCATTGTTGGTTACTAGAGATCACAGATAACCCTAACTCTCTTTAAGGATGAGTTTTACTCAAACTAGCTAGACCAGCAATATAAATGAATAGTAAGATACATTTAATATTTACCAACATGTCACTTTATGGTGTTCTTCTAAAGGCTTTTTTTGATTGGAAAAGATTAGTTGAGCTCTTGAGATTAGAAAGCTTACATAGTCTTGGTAGACAGGATATTTCTTGTGATAACATGTGTCCTTTTCTGCAAATACATTTTGGGAGACATAGATTTCACCCTTCATTATTTGAAGATCTCTGTGCCAGTATTACATTTCGGGCAAGACTAATTTTAGCCAAGTTCACTGAAAGTATTCCCAGTGTTACCTCCAGTAATTTCATTTGATTCCTTTTCATGCACTCTTGACACAGTCAAATTATACAGAGTATATAAAATAAACTGTTGTCTGTAGAGGTGGTGAGTGGTTTCGTGATTCCCTTCTTTTTTGTGTGGGTGGATTTTCTTCACCTTTATTTGTTGCCTGCATCCTCGGCCATCATGAACGTTTTGTTTTCTCTCTTGCAGATGACACGATTGGTGCTGCCCCGCATGGTAGAAAGGTGAGTCATGGACTTACACACGAACGCTGTAGAGGCAGAGCTCATTATTATTTATAGGGAAAATCCTTTCTTTGAAAAATTCATTGAAGTGACTAATGAACCAAGCCTCCATGTCTTAGCCACAGAGTGATGTGCCAGGCGAGTCACACAGAGGAGCATGAGTCATCGTGGTGGAGGCCTTTTCCACTCGATTCCCTTTTTATTTCCCTCTCTAGGGTTGTAGTGGTTCCTTTAGCTCAGGATTAAAAAGCCTGCCTGAGTCACCGTCACTAACTCAATTGCCTGCTATTCTGAGGGGGCAGATAGAGTTCCTGGGATATTCCCGGGAATACCTTCTTAAAGCTGTATCCTCACAGAGCCAAAATCAGTGAAGTTTCATGAAGCAAGACCCCATCCTCTGGTTTTCCATTCTTACTGGGAGAATGGATGTGGGAGGAACGTAGGCATGTTATAAAGTGATTGCAAGATATCAAACTAATCCTTGGAGGAAAAGGTGATGTCCACTGGTCTCATCTGTGTTCCAGATTGAATTGGGTTCTACTAAGATATGCAGGATGTCTTCATTTTTTGTATTGAAAGATACGTTGTAGAGTTCTATTTATTTGAAATAAAATGAATTGTAAAATTATAATTAAGCTCTGTTTCTTACTTGGGAAAACCTGAATGATATCTAGACCTTCAAAGAAAACCTGCTGAAAGTTGGGCTTGCATCTTGAACTAGCTTGATCATTTGCCAAATTTAGAGTTTCGTAGTCATCCTTCATCTGCAAAATAGCTTTGAGTTTGGAAGAGATTCAAAGGAATCACAGTTTTGAAAAGGGAAGACCCAAGGGCCCTACTTCTGTTAGAAACCTCTATAACCAGCTCTAGGCAGGGATTACAGTTTATGTTTATTTAGTACATACTGTGTACCAGCTTAGTATGTGTTAACTCATTTATCTTCGATAGCCTCCCACCATTGTACAGATGAGGAAACTGAGGTTAGGAATCCATTTGTTGAGCATCTACAGAGACTGGTTAAAAACTGTTTCTCAGCAAGGCTCTTTGTAATTTTGTTTTGTTTCCACTATTTTGTAGATTTTAATTGCTTTATTTAGTAACATTGCCCTTTAAAACCTTCAAACTGCTTGATGTTGTTTGATGGTGGGAATGGGCCTCAGGTGGTCAGATATGGAAATGGCAGTGATCAAACCAGAACCCTAGAAAATAGCAGAGTTGGGGCAGACAAAGTAGAACCCAGCAGGGATGAAAATTTAGACCAGCACCTTAATTCTAGTCTTGACGACTGCAGGTGACATGGTATTAATTCAGGATAATAAATCCATCCTTTAAAAAAGAAATACTTAAAAACCACAGAGGTATTGTAAAAGGAATTTTTAATTATATTGGTGAAAGCCCTATCAAAAGAGATAATAGTTGTGAAATCATTTTGCAGAGCATAAGGTATTGGATTCAAAGAGCCATAGAAATCTAGTACTTCAAATTACTTGAAAGTAACCGTCCATATTTGACAGATGAAAAACCTGAGGCCCAAAGAGATAGAGTACTATTAGTACTAGAGTACTAAACCTACACAATTAGTTAGTAAATGATACTAATGGAAGGAACTAGGAACTTCATTGCTATCTCTGTCAACCTGGCAGCCATTATTACAGCAGGGGCATTAGATACAAACAAACGGTGCAAAGAAGAGAATCCATCTATTCAACAGACATTCACTGAGTAAAGTTTATCATGGAGTATACAGACAATGAATTGGATCCTTACCTTTTAAGAAAGCAAGTTGATTTTAAGGTGTGGTTGAGAAATGATCTGGTGGAAAGCCACAAGAAGCTATGTACTGAAACTGGCATTGTGGGGGTGATGGTGGTACTTGCTAAGAACGAGTAAGAAATGTACATGGATTTTATAAATCAGTACTTTTGGTTAAGAGAAGAAGGAACATCTATCTCCACTTGAACTAAAAGAGTTGCTAGGTGTATTAGTCAGCGTAGGCTAACTGCTATAGCAGACCACTACCAAATTTCAGTGGCGTAACACTATAAAGATTTATTTCTCCTTCACATCTTTATCTAGTCATTCAGGAATCTGAGGCTTCTGCCATCTAGGGGCTCCATCATTCTCTAGGGTCTTGGCATTCTCCTCTGCATTCAGCTAGCAGATGAGGGAAGAGAGAATAAGGATGGTTTTAGGGGAGGTTTCATGGGCCAGCCCTGGAAGTGGTGTACATCACTTCTGCCCACATTTCATTGTCCTAAGAGTTGAAGCCTTAGTCATTCAGAGGCTACAGCTAACTGCAAGGGAGGCCAGAAATGTTAGCTATGTGCCCAACAGGAAAGAAAAACTCCCAAGTTAACAAATCATCTGAAAGCATGCTTTTTTTTTTTTTTTTAAGAGAAAATCTTACCCAGCCACCTCTCTTCGGTCAGGCTCCTGGAGTGCTCTGATGGGCAGAGGGGCAGCTGACACTCTGTGATGTCCCTGTTCTGTGTTCCTTGGCAAACCCAGGGAGGACTCCATGGTTGGCATCCAACAGTTCAGTCACAAGGGATTTGATTCCTGGGAGTTTGGGTATCTGTGGCTATGATCTGCGTTTTCAAGCTGAGACCTCTGATTATAAAAAAAAGAGAGAGAGAGAGTCTCACTCCATCATCCCAAGTAGAGTACAGGAGTGTCATCATAGCTCACTGCAACCTCAAACTCCTGGACTCAAGTGATCCTCCTGCCTCAGCCTCCCAAGTAACTGGGACTACAGATGCATGTCACTACGCCCAGCTAATTTTTTCTATTTTTGGTAGAGATGGGGTCTCACACTTACCCAGGCTGGTCTTGAACTCCTGATCTTAAGCAATCCTCCTGCCTCAACCTCCCAGAGTGCTAGGATTACAGGCATGAGCCACCACACCTGGCCTGAAAGCATTCTTATTTACACATTATAAGTGGTTTCATGAGAGCCAGCTCTCTATACTACCCCAAACTGGCGTATTTCCTGTGGTTGGTTCCCATGGGATTGGTATCTCAATTGAGTAACAGCAGAGTCCTTTATAAATATCCTTTGTTGTTGTTGTTTTCCTTTCACTGATTCTACCTTTGATGTATGAGATTTTCCAAACCCTCTAGAACTATAGCCTAGGGCCAACTGACTATCACTAAATAAGCACCTATAATCAAACTAAGGTATTATTACCATAGAAGTAGAAAGTGCATAATTACATTATAGAGGAAACTTGCTCTTTTCACTTCCCTGGAATTATAAACATTGTGTACAGCTGGAGCCAGGAGGTGGTTGCCATAACAACCATGGAAAAGCTAAAAATAGCCTTTTTCATACTGTATTGCTTAAGGTGGAATTATGACATGTTATGGTGTTTTAGGGCAGGTAATTCTCTTTCATGTGCTAAATGTTTGCAAACTTTCTTCAACAAAGCAATATTTGTATAATATAAGTATTTGAATTGCTGATTCTAATTATATACCTAACCCCTGTGTTCCAGGATTCTTTTCCGACATAGAGCTCTATTTTGATATGTTTCTCAGTCTTCTTGAGAGTCTATTAGAGAACTGTCTGTACCAATTTCAGTATTATGTTTAAGCTTTAAAATAAAAGGGTAATGACCCTCCAAGAGCATGCTTATGTACTCCCTGATATGAAGTGGAAATACGTGAAGAGTTGGGATGGAGTCTTTTTTGGACATTCTCCTTTGTCTGCCATCAAACTCTGTATACAGTTAGCTGTCCACACCAGGATTGACCCTGGGGTTCCAGGTCTTCACAGCAGTATTTATTCCAACCCCCTCCACCCCCCACCCCGCCCCTTCTCACCTGCAGTGTGGGGCAGTGAAGAGGTTCCTGAGGAAGGCAGAAATCAGTGACTTGTTTCAAAGGTGATCTATTACTTTCTCTATGGCAGTGGTATTTTTATACAGGTTTGGACAAGGGTACTGCAACAGTCTGATGGAATAGTGGAGCATTTATAAAAGAAAGGCTTGGCAATTTTTTTTTATCCAGGTGGCAATTAAAGAGAGTCTTACTGGGAATTTCACAGGTCTGAGGAATTCTACTCAAGAGCATAGCTATAGGAAGCTATAAATGCAAGGTACTGAATTTGATAGAATTAGGTGAGTTTAATGTTTGGCTTGTGAGAAGACTAGTAATTACAGAGAATTTGTTTATATGAAAAAGTGCTTTCTTATCAGCATTGGTGTTTTCTGCTTTGTTTTTTGCAGTATTTTAGTTTTAATAGATCCTCATAATTTGTACCAGTGAGACACCATTGTATGGTTGTTAGCAAGTAAGCAGTATGATGAATTAAGAATGTTGCATCACGGAAAATATTACTTGTTTATTTGGATATTTGTCATAACAAACTAGGAAATATGCTGAAGTATGAGCAACTGAGTCTTCATTATAGAACTTCAGCAAAAATTCCTAATGTACCTTTCAATCTTAGAATTGTTCCCAAGACCCCAGAAAATGAGAGATTAACCAGGGTTTGGTTTTATGTTTGTTTCTGTGTGCAATTAAGCACAGCCCGTTTTGTCCTTCTGCTTGATATAACAGAGTTGTCATGAATCTGGCTGTGCCATGGAAACTGGTTTGACGTCACTAATTCTGCTTAGATCGAGGATTAGAGCTAGACAATGTGGTTGATTTTTAAAGACAAGTCCTGTGTGCCTCACAGTCCGCAATGTTCAGCCCCATTTCTACATATTCTAGATACTATATACAGTACAAGGATTAAGACAGGTTAGACTAGTGTGTTATTTATGATTCAGACAAAACTAAGTTGAATATTATTATCCTTGGAAAGAAAGAGCGAGAGATTTATATGCTGTTGTGTGTGTGGATGTGGGAGTAAGATTTTTGCTTGACAAATATGTGTGCTTGATGGTAGGACAGAGATTTGTAGAGGGGCTGTTTTCTGTGTCATTCTGGTACAGTTATAAATGCTATCCTTTTATTTACTTAGGTCTAGTACATTCTCACTCTGTCCTTTGTTGGTCTTAGATTTGTTTTAATGTATTTTAGAGTGCAAATACTGTGTTTGTATAAAGTACCCTAAAATTCTGACTTTTCACTAATTCAAAGTAGCTCTACCTCCTAGAAATCAGAGTAGAATACTTGAGAAACAAAGATCTCAGTTGTCTCAAGGAGCAGACAAGTAAAGGAGCATGACTGCATTTAAGTGTGACATATTGGATTATTGTTCTATGTTATTTTTGAAAATGGGAAAGAAGGCTTTATTATCTTTTCCTGTATTGATAGCATTGCTTTGGGGAGTAAAGTTTTAAGAGTCTGTTTTGATGAGGTCAGGATTTAATTTTTAAAATGTATTCGATAATGTTAAACTTTAACTTTTAAAGACTTTTAAGTTGCATTTCACTTGTGAGGAATGAAATAGAAAATGTAAGATTTTCGTTCAAGGGCACATACAACACCCCAACAAATTTGAGTATAACGGAGCATATAATCCAGCTGGTCAAACTGGTAATGACAGCCTGCAGGTTCAGTAGGAAACATCATCTTCTGCATCTACTTCAAACTGGCTTTTACTTAACTTGCTGTCAATGAGTGAAGACTTAGCAATTCCTGGTTATATGAGAAAAGGTTAAAATAAAACACTACCCACACCTACAAGTATGCTTGGGATGCAGGAGGGGGTTAATTTGTCAGGATTTGGGGTCACTTCTCAGAAAGCATATTGTGTTGCATAAGATACAATAGCATATTGTGTTTGCTTCCACTTGATTGGGATCCGCTCTCAGCTTAAAGGTGACACATTCCAGTATATTGTAAATATATTTCTCTCCCATTTTTACAGACTTATTGAGATATATCTCATATACTATAAAATCTACATATTTAAAATGTATACGTTAGTGGTTTTTAGTATATTCACAGAGCTGTGCAACCGTTGCTACAATCTAATTTTAGAACATTTTTAGCACCCCAATAAGAATAAGGTACTTTAGACATCATAAATCAATATGGTATTAAAAGTCTTCTGTAACAAAAGTGGCGTTTATTCCATTTTTATCAAAGGAATTGCTCACAAATATAAATAAAATGAAATGACTGGATATTTATTGCTAATTCACCTTTTCTTAGAGAGGTTGGCTTCTAACTCCCCATACAAACACTTACCTTAAAATTAAAAAAGAAAAGGCTTTTCTGTTTCTGAGAGAGACATAGAAAATATAAGAATGATGTGATTAATTCATTGACTATGTATTTCCAACTTCCTTCAAAACCCTAATAAAATTTTTTAATTTTAAATTTGATTTCTATCATGAAAATGTTAATGGATTTCACTGCTTAGGAAAGTATGTATTACTAATAAGGACTTCTGTTTAAAAAAAACAAAAACAACAACAACTTGTTTCCAGTGACACACATTAAGCCGAGGATCCAGACTTCCCTTTGATGGTTGAAGTGGCATCTCGCCTAGAGGCTGGCAGATGGAACGGGTGACCTTTGGGGATTATTTCTTTTCAGATTTATGTCTAAAATAACTTAGATGCCATTTAATCATGTTTCCTTTATTATTTTGCATAAAAAGGGGTCTACATGGTTCCTTTTTTAATGCTGAAAAAAAATAGGCCTTGGGGAAGTAAATTCGGACAAAGAACAATGAGAAACTGGGTTGAAGGAAAGGAATCTAATGTAGAGGAAAGTAGGTGGGTGGATCAGGTTGCACTAGCTGAAGAAGGGGACCCCTCTGAGAAGAATGGATTTGAGGGGAAGGGATGGTAGTTCTGACATTCCTAAACTATAATCCCACACTTACGTAACCTATATATGCTTCCTAACAGCTGATATATTAATATGTACAGCATTTCTTTTCTCAATCCAATTTTCATTTACTTGTAGAATAAGAAATTCGGGGTTACTTTCTGACTTTTAACTTTCAATTGCCTCTAAAAATTCCAATAGGAATTGAGCTTTACCTTTTGGCAAAAGTATACAGTTTGATAAACTATGGAGTTGCATAGTTTTAGAGTCAACTGTTGGTTTGGTGCCCAGATATCTACAACCCAGGGCAGGTAGGAGGGCAGGACACAGCCATTCACTCATTGCCAGAGGGTTTTATTGAGTACCCGTTTGTTACGTGCGCAGTACTGTGTAGAGTGTTTGCTGTTATGTCTAGAAGCTTATGGTTTTGTTGAGGGGGGAAAATGTTTATACATATAGAACGATTAAATACTATAGCAAGGTCATCCGTGATGATGTGCTAAAATAAAGGTGCATGCAAGGAATATAACAGTATCTCTAAGTGAAAGGACCAGAAAGACCTCAGAGGCGAGAGATCAACTCGAGGAGACTGGAGATGTGATCTGGTCACGGCCCAGGTTTCTAAGAGTGGCACATGAGCTAATCATAAAGAAAAGCTATTTTTAGTTGATTGAATTATGCCTCATTCACTGACCAGGCAGATCATACACTGATGAAATGCAGGGAGGGACGTGTGTTAGAAAAACAGCTGTTATTCTGTTTCAAAATTAAATATTAATATCTCAATCTGTAATTCACAAACAACTGTGTATATGATTTCACTCCTTTTACTTGGTACATTTCCCTTTTAGATCGAAAGGAGTGATTCTGAACATCTCATCTGCCTCTGGCATGCTTCCCGTCCCATTGCTGACCGTCTACTCTGCAACCAAGGTGAGTGATATTCTAGTAAATCCTGTCCATGTAAGGATGAGGAATCACTTTCAGTCTCGGAAATTAACATGGATTTAACTTTCTTGAGGTTATACTCTTGGCAGTTTTCCAGTGGCACGAGAAGAGAGGGAAAATACCCCACACGAGTTTCAGGAGAACCACAGCTGGAGACATACTGATGCGTGTAAACTTACAAATGGGACCTCAGGATGTCAGATCCACAGATGTTTTCTTTAAATTCCCAGTAGTTTACTGATTTTAAAAGTGATACTTGTCCACAGAGAACTGGCCTAGGCCAGTTAGCTCAGTTGTTTAGACCATGATGTTAATGACTAAGGTTAAAGATTTGATAGATAAATGAGTCCACTTCGCACAGCATAGAAGAAATGCATCCAGTCAGCACATAAATGTATACAGTAGGCACAAGATAGACTAGGTGAGAGTGTGACTATTTTGCCACATTATCCAGAATTCATAGATATTCATTGTTGCTTTGGGGATGAGACAAGAATTTTCCAGAACTCTTGGTAAGATGTCATAATTTCATACAACATTATCACTCATCTCTTCACATTACTACTAGGAATATAATTTAGAATGCATCTCCTACTCCTACTCCCTGCAGGTCAGGAGCATCATCTTCAGATACATTGTTGAAGCATGGGAATATATCTCTGAAGGGAAATGACCATTTAGATGTTTAAAGCTTTTAGGGAAAAATAAGCAAAGTATAATGTACAGTAAGAATG
This sequence comes from Cheirogaleus medius, assembly GCA_008086735.1. NCBI lineage: Eukaryota > Metazoa > Chordata > Mammalia > Primates > Cheirogaleidae > Cheirogaleus > Cheirogaleus medius. The sequence continues at coordinate 3,640,192 of VBSM01001265.1, read as the reverse complement.
TGCACCATGTCAGGGAAGGAAAAGAGCAAAACATCTGCCTCTTTTTCACTTGAAAAAACAGTTACTACTGTCTTTTGAAAAAACCTGGCTCCACCCCCCAACCCTGCAATCTACTTGCTTTCTGTATCTCTGGAACATACTGTAGGCATGTTTAAAATGGATGCCATGTTTCTTGAAGGGATTGGTGAACTCCAACTTCTTATGTGTTCTGCTCCATGGACACAAGACTGTTACTAATCGGGACCCTAATAGAGTCATTATTGATAATTCACATTTCAAGACTGAGGTTGAGTCCACATTTGAAAAATGGCACACTATATTTTACAAATAGATTTAAGGTTGTGTTATCAGAAGAAAATGGCCTGTCACATTCATTTCTACACTTCTCGGATCCTGCCATCCCCAAACACCAAGAGAATGCTTGCTCTTTCTTTTTAGCAACAACAAAATTCCCATAGAATAGAGTTAAACAGAATTCATATTGTTTCTGTTTGAGTGGCAAGTAGAGAGAAGAAATGCATCCTTTATTATATAAAATACAAATTTTTTGTGTAATTTTCTGGGGAGAAGAAGGATAAGAAGAGCCTTTTCCAGCTAAATCAAAATTTGATCTGGATATTATATTTGGTAATATAATACTTCATTTACTGGCAGATTAAAAACAACTTGAGGTTTTGAGGTGTTTTTTAAAGGTCTCTTCTGTATGTGAAATGAAAAAAAATGATTAGAAACGATAGCATTAAATGGTTAGTTTATTATTTTCTGTTTCCATGGCTACAAATCAAGCAGATTGATGTAATGTGTGTGTTTTCTTCTCACTCCCACCACCCTCCCAGGCTTTTGTAGATTTCTTCTCTCAGTGCCTCCATGAGGAGTATAAGAGCAAGGGCATCTTTGTGCAGGTGAGTGGAGTTTGTTTCAGTTAAGTATCCCTGTTTTTGTATGGTTTCCAGAGCAACTGTTGCTGTCTTGGCAACGAAAGAAAATCACATTTCTAAGTAAGTGAATGTGACGTTAGCACATCATTAAAGACATGGTTTCTTTTTCTTTTATGCACTTAAGTCTAGATTTTTAAAAAATTACTCCCTAGAATTTTTAGGTAGGGATACCTAAAGTAGAACTAAATAGAGTATAAATAGCTACAGCATAATTATTTTAAGTTCTTATGGTTTTATTTTAAGAAACTCATACCATCAATATCTCTCTTTTTTTAAATTGTGGTAAAATATATATAACATAAAACCCCACCATTTTAGTCATTTTTAAGTATACATTTCAGGACATTAAGTACATTGACATTGTTGTGCAACCATTGCCACCACTCATTTCCAGAGCTTTATTCATCTTCCAAAACTGCAACTCTGTACCCATTAAACACTAACTCCTATTTCCCCCTCCCTCTAGCCCCTGGCAATCACTATTCCATTTTCTATGAATTTGACTAATATTATACCACAAATGAGTGGAATCATACAAATAATCTGACCTTTTGTGAATGGCTTATTTCACTTAGCATGTCTTCAAGGTTCTCCATGTTGAAGCATGTGTCAGAATTTTCTTTCCTTTTAAGGCCAAATAAAATTTCATTTTGTGTGTGTGTGTGTGTGTGTGTGTATGTATGTATATTCCACATTCTGTTTTATCCACTCATCTCAACATTTGGGTTGCTTCTACCTGTTGGCCATTGTGAATAATGCTGATATAAACATAGGTGTACAAATATCTTTCTGAGACCCTGTTTTCACGTCTTTTGGATATGTACACAGAAAAAGAATTGCTGGATCATACAGAAATTATACTTTAAATTTTTTGAGGAACTGAAAAACTATTTTCCATATCAGCTGCACCATTTTACACTCCCATGGCAGTGCAAGGATTCCAGTTTCTCCACATCCTTACCAACACTTGTTATTTCCTGTTTGTTTGCTTGCTTGTTTTATTATAATAGCCATCCTAATGGGTGTGAAGTGGTATCTCACTGTATTTTTGATTTGCATTTCCCTGATGATTAATAAGACAGCATTTTTTCATGTGCTTACTCGGCCATTTGTATATCATCCTTGAAGAAATTTCTATTTAAGTCCTTTTCCCATTTTTAAATCAAGTTGTTTGTCATTGATTTGTAGGAGTTCTTTATGGATATTGGCCCCTCATTAAAGATATGATTTGCAAATATTTTCTTCCACTTATGAGTTGCCTTTTCACTCTGGTTGATTGGTGCCTTTTTATGTACAAAAGTTTTGAATTTTGATACAGTCCAATTTATTTTTTCTTTCATTGCTAATGTTTTTGGTGTCATATCCAAGAAATCTTTTCCAAATCCAATGTCCTGAAGCTTTTTCCCTGTTTTCTTCTAAGAGGTTTTTTAGTTTAGCTCTTATGTTTAGGTATTTGATCTATTTTTGAGTAAATTTTGAGTGCACTATGTAGCTAGCAGATGCAATGCTGTGAAAATACAATACAAAATAAGAGAGAAATGTAATCCTAGCACTCTGGGAGGCCGAGGCAGGAGGACCACTTGAGGTGAGGCATTTGAGACCAGCCTGAGCAAGAATGAGACCCTGTCTCTACCAAAAACTGAAAAAAATTAGCTGGGTGTTATGGTGCACACCTGTAGTCCTGGCTACTCAGGAGGCTGAGGGCTGAGGCAGGAGGATCGCTTGAGCACAGGAGTTTAAGGTTGCAGTGAGCTATGATCATGCCACTGCACTTTACCCAGGGTGACGGAGTGAGACTCTGTCTCAAAAAAAAAAATCCAAAAAAACAAAATAGGAGAGAAAGCAAATGTAAGAGTTTTCATGGGTGTTGATCTCAAATTAGCTGTTGTTCAACCCAAAGAAATAATAAACATTACTATGCTTAGACACATTTTTTAAAATGTCTTGGGAGAAGTTGCAATTCTTACCTGTTTCTGCTCCTGCCCATCACCTGCTCCACCTCTACACATGCCGGGTGTTCATGTGGCTTTCGTTCCTGTAAGCCTGGTTTTTCACTTTTTGTACCCTGAAGCCCCAAATGTTTCATCAAAATAATAGTGAATATTTGAATGGATACTTTTTCGGGCATAGTCCTAAGTAAGCACTTTATATGTATCATTTCACTGTATTTCATAACAATTCCACAATATAGTGTGACTATCATCTTTTTTAAGGTTGTGGGAATTGGTGCTTAGAGAGGGTAAGCCACTTACCCATGTTGAACCGGGACTTAAATCGAGGCGTATTTGGCAACAAAGCCTGTGTTCTTAACCACTAGGCTACTTGCTCTAGGCCTGTAGGATAGTGTTGAACACTTACTGGATCCATCTGTGCTCAGGCAGTGATGGAACCAGAAGGTGCTTGGTTGCTAAGTCCTATTTTCTCCTTTATATCTGTAGACAGTCAAGATGGGCCTAAGTGTTACCTAGATCTAACTTTTAAACCTTTTTATTCTGAGTAGACACTGGTGACAGTTAAATCACCTCCTGTGAGATCGAATTATAATGAAAGGAAGGATGAGATGACTGTTTCTTCATCTTCCAAGGTCAACTTTAGAGCCTGCTTCCTCTAAACCCCCACCTGAGCTTTCACCCCAGGGACCCTTAGATACCATAGCCACTTGGTGCTATTCTCACTTGTGGCATCCCATATGTATAGGTTACATATGGGAGAACAAGCTTTTCTAGAATCCTGGATTTTATACTGAACCCCCATGCTCTCCTTTTCCCCCTTCCTTGATACCAGTCGTTGTAAAGCCAGTAGCTTGAATCTGTTATGTAGAATATGTTGTATTTTGGTAACAAGGAAACCAGTAAAGCATTTGTGGGAGGGAAGGCATTACATGCCCTGCGCTTATACCATTTTCTTTCTGATGAATCCATTGTAATCAAGCTATTAATTTAATAATTTTTAAACACCTATTGAGACTAGGCAGGAATCCTAAAGGTCCATTGGTGGGAGTGAGCAGAAGCTGCAATTGTTTCAATGACATAAGGTGTAGGTAGCATTAGGCCTTGTGAGCACAGATGGGCGATTTCTAAAATTCTGTTAATAGACAAGTGTGTGTCCTCTCTCATTCTCACAGCTTGTTTCCCTCAAATATCTTCTCTCCAGATTCTCTATTAATCTGGTGTGACTAGAAGCTACTATAAAAACACATTAGCATTTGTATTCTAAAACAATATTTTACTGTGATCAACTTTTATTTTTCCCTAGTAATGAATTATAAATTATGTAATTTCATTGATCATTGTCTTTCTTCATAGGAGTTCATTCTAGGTTTAAACTTACAATGAATTTGGTGAAAAAATAAAGACTCAAATGTTTGTGAAGGAAAGTGTAGTTGTCATTCTCTGTGGACACATATCAGAAGTAGATAGAAAGAAAACCTCATATTCATTCTGATCAAAAGGGCAAAAGAAAATTGGTCTAAGTGAAGATCAGTATTAGAAATGATGGGTTTATGCTAACAAATTTTTTGGACTAGAAATATTTATCAGCTGATTCCCTTCTATTCCATCCCACATACGTTTCCAGGGTGATCTTGTTAAGATACAAATCAGGTAATGTTGCTTTCCTCCATAATCCTCCAGTAGCTGCCCATAAGGTTTAGAATTAAATTCAGACTCCATGAGGCCATCTCCTCTCTTGCCACTCCATCACCCTCCCCTGCGTTCAGGCCAGAGTGGACATTGTGGTGTCCAGTACGTGCTCTGTCCTGTGAAATATAGCATCCATGACTGGCTCCTCTGCTGGCATCCCTTCCTCAGCTTCTCTGTGAATCTACCTGCCATGTTTCCTCCCAGCTGCATTTATACCTGAGCCTTATGACCCCTGTCCATCTTTCAGGGCTAAGGCCACCATTCACCTGCCCTGGGAAACATTCTCTCAGCACTTTGGCACATTTGGTTACACCTTTCCTTCTGTTCTTGTTATAGCTTATATACTTCTACCTGCTACTCTCCAGCCTTTCCTTCTCTCCCCCCCCCCCCCCCCATGTATTCTTGAGCACAGGGCCATTTATCTTGTTTGTCTCTGTGCTGTTAATGGGACGTGTCATTCGTAGCACACAGGAGACCTGCCTTTTGCGTGACATTACTGAGGATTCTGGTGGTGCATGGTCATGCTTTGCAGTACACAGGCTTTTTGAGCGTCTTCTGTTGTTCCCAGATGCTCATGGTCTTGAATTTTCAACCTCTATAGCTGAATGGCTTCTAGACTAATGCTATGTGGCCAAGTTTGTTTGTTTGTTTATTTTGTGATTTTTGGAAGGAAAGCTATCTTTTTAGGTCTACCTCCATGTGAATGTACATCAGATCACTCTTTTTGGGAAGGAAGAGAGTATATTTTTCAAGTTCTAGATTGTTTTATATTACTTCCTTTATTAATATTTTTCCTTTTCTTTTGTCTACCCATCTTTCCCTCAACTTCCTTCTTTTTAACTTTATAAAGGCATTTAAAATTCCCTTCAAGAATTCAGATTTGCCATTATATAAGCATTTCCTAGAAATGCAGTGGACAGTAGCAACAAGTTGATATATTGGTAAGTGCCCTGGGGATGAATTATGGGCCTGATAGACTCTGTCTATTGATTTTGAATAGAGGGTAAGAAGCACATTCTTGAACAAACCTTATCAAAAGTGTGCTTTGTTGATGAGGACTATTTGTTCTCATTATTACTTTATAATTAAAGCCCAGTCCAAAGAAAAGTATGCTTAAATCTTTCAAAGGGCAAACTCTTAAGTAATCTGACTGGTCGGGTAGTGGGCCCCACTGCAGGGCTCCTTCTCTCTGCTCTGTACTGACTAGCAATTAATACTGAGCAAGTGCAGAGCAGCTAAGACTAAGACTAAATCCTAAAACTATACCTCTTGAAATTTTATTCTGCATCTCTCACAAGCCTTCTTGATTAAAAAAAAATTATTTGGAAATAATTTCAAATCTATAGAAATTTACAAGAATAAAAATATTATAAAGAACACTCTAGTACCCTTTGCTTAGAATAACTTATTAACATTTTATTATATTTGTCTTATTTTGGGGGAGTAAGTTGCCTACATCATGGTCCTTTACCTCTAAATGCTGAAGTGTATATTTCCGAAGAATGAGGATATTCTTGTATATAACCACAAGACAGTTGCCAACTCAGATTTAACATTGACATCATATTTTTTATCTAATGTGTGATCTGTGCCCATTTTTGACTATATAATATTCTTTATAGAATTTTTTATCTTTCAATCAAGAATTCAGCCTAGGATCAGATATTATATTTAGTTGTTCTGTCTCTTTAGTTTCATTTGATCCGGAATATATCCACAACCTTTCTTTGTCTTTTAAGATATTGACATTTTTGAAGAGCACAGTACTCCCCCGCTCTTGTTAATTATACATTTCTCGTGTGGGGTTTATCTGATGCTTGCTCGTGGTGAGGTTCAGGTTATGTTTTCCTGGCCCAAATGTTACATGCATAATGTTTTGTCCTTCTCGGGGCATCTCATCGGGAGACACATAGATCCGTCTGCCCTCATTGGTGGTTGATTCTGGCTCTCCAGTGGCGCTACCCAGTTTCTCTGCTGGGTAGTTACTCTTGTCCCCCTGCACTAATAGCAGTCTGTAGGGAGACACTGAGCCCATGCAGGTATCCTACTCCCTATCATCATTTCCCCTAGATTTAGCATCCAGTGGTATCTCCTCACAAACCTGCCTTATAAATAGGTTTCTGATGCTAAAGATTCATGACATTCTCAAGTAGTCATTTCAAAGTCATTTAGTCGTTGCCTGGACATTTAGTCATTTCAAAGCAAAAGGTTGCAGCTAAAGTGTGGTTAGTTTCCTCAATCCAGACTGTGGTTTTATGCAGACCTCATCGGTCACCGGTGTATGTAGAGGCAATGAGGAAAAAGCACTAAGCTTGGAGTCAGCAGACCAAGATCTGAGTTCTGCTTTCACCATTCAGTTATCATCTGATGTACAGAAAGTTGCTTCATTACTTTGAGCCTTAATCTCTTCTTCTGGCAAGTAGATAAATGAAGTGGCATATATAAAAACACTGTAAACTGGGAGATGATATGGGGGTGTCAAGAAGGAAGGGAAGAAACTTGCATTTATTGGATATCTATGATATGCTCCATGTTTTCACCTATTTTGTTATCTCACTTGAGATCAATGTTAACCTAGTCCCGTTTTATGAATAGGAAACTAAGGATCAAGAAGAGTCATGTAACTTGCCTAAGGTCAGTTCAGTTTACCAAATAGCTGGGTAAACTTTGCCAGGTCCTTAGCTAGACAGTGAGGAAACAAAGGCAAATAAAACACAGCCCAGGCATGGTGGCTCGTGCCTGTAATCCCAGTGCTTTGGGAGGCCTGGAGTTTGAGACCAGCCAAGCAAGACCTACGTCTCTACAAAAAAAATTTTAAAAATTACCTGAGCTTGGTGATACACATCTGTAGTCCTAGCTACTCAGGAGGCTGAAGCAGAAGGATCACTTGAGCCCAGGAGTTTGTGGCTGCAGTGAGCTGATTGTGCCATTGCACTTCAGCCTGGGTGACAGTGAGACCCTGTCTCTTAAAAAAAAAAAAATACGCAGTCTGTATCCTCAAGGTACACACACAGAAGACAGATATTGAAATACATTATACCAACAGTAAGTCCAAAACTAGAGGTATACATCATGTTCCACATTTCTTCAGTCAAGAAATATCTAGAAGGCACCCAGTAGTCTGCCGATTGAGGATACAGTGGCATAAAAGATAGAGTCCTTGCTGCGGTTGAATTTACATTTAGTGGGAGGGAGGCAGACAGTAAACAAGTAAACAAATATGTGAATAAGATGATTTTATACACTGGTAACTGCTGAAGAAACTAAAGGAGGGTGATGTGTTCAAGAATGTTGGAATGGGTAGGGGGTGCACTGATCTGGGTTTGTGACCTGGGTTTGAGTAACTCCAAGGACTGTGCTCTGCCTGCGGTGCCATCCTGCTTCTCATGGAGGTGTGGCTCTGCCGTGCAGTCGTCCTCCTTTGGCCTGGCAAGCCAGGTCTCTGGAAATGCTGTCAACAAGAGGTCATTTGCCAACTGAAACCGTCCCCTAGGGTTTACTTTACCTGACTCTGTACCAGAGGAAGGGTGGGGATGCAGGTAGAGCCACCTAGACACAGAGAGGGCAGCTGTAGGTTTCAGCTGCCCTGAAATGAAGTGGGTTTCTCATTCTTAGCACGAGATTACAATACTCCATTTAAATTTGAACTTGCCATCATGAAGAAATCTTTTGGGCCCCATTCCCTTAAGTTACTACCTTCCAGTACTTTTGTCCTCTTTGGCGATGCGAGTTGGTGGTTTTGTTACTTCAGTTAAAATTTTACTTTTTAATCAGAATAGATTTGGGTTAATCTATGAAATTTAGAAAATAAATAGGAAAAACTGAGATAAGGGAGAAAACAAAACTCAACGTTCTTTTTTTATTTTATTTTTTTTTCTGAGACAGAGTCTCGCTCTGTTGCCTGGGCTAGAGTGGCGTGGCGTCAGCCTAGCTCACAGCAACCTCAAACTCCTGGGCTCAAGCAGTCCTCCTGCCTCAGCCTCCTGAGTAGCTGGGACTACAGGCATGCACCACCATGCCTGGCTAATTTTTTCTGTATATTTTTAGTTGGCCAATTAATTTCTTTCTATTTTTTAGTAGTCTTGCTCTTGCTCAGGCTGGTTTCAAACTCCTAACCTTGAGCGATCCATCCCCCTCGGCCTCCCAGAGTGCTAGCGTTCTTTTTTTAAATGAAAGAAGGTATTCCTGTTGTAAGTTTTGTTATGATATGTTATTGCTTAGAGTGATCATGTAGCTCTATTGGGTTTCAAAGAGCTAGAAAGCTGACTATCGAGAAACGGCAACTGGAAATGAAAATATAAGTCTCTATCCATTCTTCTTGTTAATTGCCAATGAAAATAAAAGGAGGTAATAGAGTGTGTCTTGAGTGTAAGTAGAATCTAAATAGGGAGAACTAAAGCAATTTAAAAATTCTCACTGGAAATATTCATTTCTGGTCAACTGTACCAACTTTGAGAAATGCCTTAAGAATAGTAAAATTAGTCCTATTGGGATAATTGGACTTAGGCCCCTTCCAACCAGGAGAATCTACATTTTTCTCAGTGGTAATATCTTTTTTCTTGGCCCTTTACAGCAGTGTAAGATCTAAATACTTAAGAGGTCCCTCCAAACCATTAAATCTGTGTCAAGAAGGACTAAGCTATCCAGGTGGTTATCTCATCAACAGTCAGAGATTCTCTATGGAAAACGGCATTCTTACACCTTTTACACAATATAAAAATTCAGCCAAGTTCTTTCCAAATTCGTTCTGAAAATATAAATGCTAGAAAACTTAGAAAGCAATTGCTATTATATACAGTTCAAACTCCACACTCTTTAACTGACAGTATTTTATTTAATTCTCATAATAGTACAATAAGCAAGATGCTGTATCCCCTAATTGCAGAGGAAGACACTAAGGCTCAGTCATTGAATATTTTGCTTAAGATCACACAGCTAGTAAGCATTCAATCTGGAATTTGAATCCTAGTTGGTTTGATTTCAACCAATGCTGATTTTTTTTCCCTATTACCCTATCTATACCTATTTTCCACATCCCAGATTCAATCCTTCAGGAAATGATATTAACTTTAGTTAATTCTTGAAGCACATCCACTATCTGACCACTTCTCATAGCCTCCACTGCTGCCACTGTGATCTGAGCCACCATTACAGCTTGTCCTGGACATTTTGCTGTATCTCCCCCTGACATCCCTACTCCCATTCCAGCCAAAGTGATCTTTTTGGCTCCAGTCTACTCAAAGCAGCCAAAGTGATCTTTTTAAAACATAATCTTGTTATTTCACCCCTCTGCTAAAAATTCTCCCATGGCTTCTCATCTCTTCCAGAGTGAAACCATGGGGTCTTATGACCCTCAATGTACTGATTTCAAACTTGCACGTTATCTTGCCCCCTCTCCACCCCACTACTTCTGTGGCCTCCTTGCAGTTCTGGAAACACTCTGAGCACACTCTCACCTCAGGGCCTTTGCACTTGCTGCTCCTTCAGTCCAAAAGGCTCTTCCCCGGATATCCTTTTGCCTAAGTCCTTCTCTTCATTCAGATCTTTGCTTCTGTGTCACCATATCAGAGAGGCCTTCTTTATTAACCCAACTGCAGAAGCAGCCTCTGTCACCTCTGTCTTTTACCCAGGTTTATTTTTCTTCTTCCTTTTTGTCATCACCTGCCAATTTTGTATGCATTTTTAATTATTTGTTTGTGGCCTGTGTGCCCATACTAAAATGTTAGCTCTGTAAGATTAGAGATTCTGTTTTTATTCACAGCTGTATTCCCAATTCCTAAAACGTTCTAGCTGGTGCTCAGAAATAATTTGTTGTTGAGTGAATGCTTTTTGTAAGAATATACTGCTTTTCCTTTGTTTCTTGAATGTTAGCATACAAATTCCACATGTTTGGAAGTAGATCATTTATAGGATTATCCGTTAGCCGGCATTTATCAAGGGTCTTCTTTGTGCAGAGCACAATATTTTGAACTCTTTCATTTTGGACTTAGGTGCTAAGAGTTATGCCTAATGTTATTCTAGGGCATTTTGTCATTGCTGTGTAACCACAGATCTCTGCAGCATCAGAACAATTCCTTTTTTTTAACATTTTCTAGAAAGTCCTAGGGTGTCTACCAATTAGCTAATCAAAAGCTTTTTTGTGGATTTCACAAATTTCATTTCAAGGCCTGCAAATACAGTAATGCAAACTCCAAAACTAGAATACACGTGTATAATTATTCAGATTTGGAGGAGGATATTAAGTCCTGAAATGGTAAATGAATATTCAGATTTAAGGAACTGAAATTTCCCTAATATATCTCATAGGAGCCCCAACCTCTGCCTTAAGACTGTGTTCTGCCTACACTGGTGAATTTAATGGTCATTCGAGGCAGATTAGACACCATGTCTAAAATCCCATACTGTACAAATAGATGGGAGCCTGGTGTCTTCTGGATGTACATTTTCCCAAATCATTGTTGTGAGTTGTTCTGCTCATTTTTAAATTGAGAAAGCATGTTTAGTACACAGATGACCACCAATGAAAGATGCTCTACCATGTGAAGTTCCAAGGTCCATTGTTTGATTCTTGAATATCTGCCACGCAGCTTTGGGCATCCTTCATCCCACTACTCCATGGAATTGATTCTTGTTCTGACTCAAGACCCCCTAAATTGTTTTATGAAATCCATATATCTAAGCAAGATGCTCCAGCGGGTGAGAAAAAGATACCAAGTTATCTCCAGTGATTTTTCTTTTTTTTAATACGCTGAGCAAGAACAAAGCACCAATAGCTTTGTTTTATGAACTAATTAATTATTTTCAGTTTGGGATTCTAAATTTGAAGACCAGGGCACTTGCCCACATCTGTAGCCGTTTCTAAGCTAGTAATATTTGTAATGGCAACTTGTTGTGCTTGAGCAAACTTTAAAGGTTTGTTCTGCCCAAAATGCTTCCTATAAAAGTATGACTGTCTTCTTGACTTGTTTCCCATAATGTTTTCCTGAGTAAGCAGGAGAAATGGATTAATTATCACTTGTTGGGTTTTGTTTAACAGTTTAAGGATGTACCTAGATGACTTTTTGACACATAAAGTATTTCTTTACTTTTATGTACCTTGAAATATTCCTTTTTAAATTCTTGGCAATTAGCAAGATCTATAAATTTACATTTGTTTAAATAGATGATCTTGCTTAAGCTTCAGAGTATCTAAAATTTTCACTTAAACTTTCATATTATCAACTTCCTGGTGTAATTGATTTTCTGGACCGTAGCAGTGGAAAGGGGACCCCAATACTTTTTTTTTTTTTGAGACAAGTCTCACTCTCTTGCCCAGGCTAGAGTGCTGTGGCGTCAGCCTAGCTCACAGCAACCTCAAACTCCTGGGCTCAAGCAATCCTTCTGCCTCAGCCTCCCGAGTAGCTGGGACTACAGGCATGTGCCACCATGTCAGGCTAATTTTTTATATATATATATATTTTTAGTTGGCCAATTAATTTCTTTCTATTTTCAGTAGAGACGGAGTCTCACTCTTGCTCAGGCTGGTTTCAAACTCCTAACCTTGAGCGATCCACCCGCCTCGGCCTCCCAGAGCCCAATACTTTTTTAGTGCTGTCTATAATGAAGTGTTCTTTGGCTACTTCATTCAGTAGACATTCATTGTGCCCCTGCTATGTACCAGGTACTGTTCTAAGCATTGATGTTATAGTGGTGAATAAGATCATGTCTTTATGGTGTTTATGTTCTACAAATTGACATTGTCCAGTGATTGGACTTCATTTTCTGTGTCATTTTGCCTCCCTCCTGCCACTGCTGCACACATTTCTGATGTTTGAACCAGCCTGAACTACTTGCAGTTCCCTGAAAACATCATGCTCTTTTATGTCTCCTTTTTTTGGCTCCTGCTGTTCCCTTATTTGTTTACCTGGCAAACACTTTCACTTCATTTAAGACTAAGCTCAAAAGCTATTTCATCTCTGCATCCTTCCCATCTTCTGCTAGGCCATGTTAACTGCCTTGATTTTAAACCATTTGGAAATAAATACCCTTTACAGAATAGAATTTACATTTCTTAGCTGGAAAAACATAACTGACTTGGAATTTCTGAGAGTATGCCTCTCTTTTTTCCCCACCTCCAGAGCCAGGGGCTTCTCTAGGCTGGCCATGGTTTAGCTGAATGATGACTTAACTTGTGGCACCATCAAGTGGTTCAGTCAGGCAGTGCAACTTAATTCTCCTACAAGGTCGAAGAGTCCAATTTATACTGTATATATAATAAAGGAAGGAGAAAGAGTAGAAGAGGGGAACAAAGACTTATAATACAATTGAAAGGTGTAATTATCAGACCATCTCTATCTCAAGAAGCTCAAAACTTTATGATACTTAGCAGGCTTGTCATCTAAATATAGAAATGGTTTTTTAATCTTCACATTTTTGTGACCTTTAAACCTGAGTCATAGAGATGAGAAATGGTTTGCTTATGTTCTTTCAAAGACCTTTTTGACAAAAAAAATCTTTGCTTACTAAGTGAGGGATAAATGTATAGCCATCATTCCAATAAACAGATTTTCAAAAATCCAAGGTTACCTAATGAAAGTTGCCCCAGGTATTGAAGTATGTCGTGACATTAGTTTGCTTACTGTGGGTTTGTGGCTGCAGGGACTGGGAAAGAGAAAGGTGGAAGATGATAGTGGTTAGGCCCTTGGGTTCTTGGTTCTAACTAGCAAACTGAAGTTTCAGCCCACCTGTCAGGGAGGGTGGGTTGTATTCCTTAACTCTTACTTGGAGTGGGAAAAATACAAAACACAAAATTACAAAAACCTACACATACACAAAAACCCAAAGAGACCTGGGAGCACTCTGTCTAGGTCTCAGTAAGAAAGAAATACATTGTGTGGAACAGATGTCAATTTTATTTCTACCTCTAGTCAGAAAGTTTTTGATTGTGACCATCACGTGTTAGAACCAATCCTCTTCTTTAATAGAAGTATCATTGTAATTTATACCCTTTCCTTTCACACATGTGAGATAAACAGAATGTGTTTTCTCTTTGATGAACTACTGTGCCCAAGTTATTAATATTTCAGACTACAGAAGGGACCTCTTGTATCATGACTCAGGACTGGCTGTAATAGGATTTCCTTATATTCTATGTCAAATCACATCTAAAATATGTAGCAAGGCCTTAGAGACTGGTTCTTGCTATGATGCCCACGCTGTTCTCAAACTCCTGGCCTCAAGGAATCCTCTTGCCTCAGCCTCCCAAAGTGCTGGGATTGAGGGAGTAAGCCACCACACCCAGTCTGTTTCCATATTGATACACTGTCTCCCTCTCAAAAAAGAGGAAGGTAGTTATCTTATCAATAGCAAAGTTTATAAAACTCAGAAGCAGAAAGAATGGTAAGTAACTAGGGAAGAAAAGTAGTATCCCAAGGCTGAGAAAATATCTATTTTAGAAGAACCAAGCTGATAGAACAAGCTTAATTAACTGTGAATTATGGAGAAAATTAATATTATCTCTTTAAGAAGATAAAATGTCAAAAATCTACTTGGTGGTTCTGTAGCAGTGTTTAGTTTAGTCAGGATAGAAAGAGTATCCTATCTTGAATCTCTGCTTTCTAGATTTCTATTTAATGTGTTCCTTTATAAAGGTTCAAAAAGGTATATTTCTGTATTTTTTTTTTTGGTTTGTTTGTTTGTTTTTAAGACAGTCTCACTCTGTCACCCCAGCTAGAGTACAGTGGTGTCATCATAGCTCACTGCAACATCAAACTCCTAGGCTCAAATGATCCTCCTGCCTTAGTCTCCTGAGTAGCTGGGACTGCAGGCATGCAGCACCATGCCCAGTTAATTTTTTCTATTTTTAGTAGAGACAGAGTCTCACTTTTGCTCAGGCTGGTCTTGAATTCCTGACCTCAAGTGATCCTCCTGCCTTGACTTCCCAAAGTGCTAGGATTACAGGCATGAGCCACCACACCTGGCCTATTTCTGCTAGTTTTTTAATACTTTTCCTAGTCTCAAATTCTGATTTATTAATAGATTGATTTGTTAGAATTTGTTTTAAACTATCATGTGTTCTATCAACCTGGCTTTAGAGAGGTGCTTCTCTTTTCTTCTCTCTCTCTAAAGATACAAACATTAGGTTTCATCAGGATGTTTCTGCCACTAAGAGCAGCCACACACCACTGTGAATTATGAGTTTGTGGCCTTCCTAATCAGTGGCATGTTTTTTTGGGGGGTGTTGCCTTTCTAGTGTGTCCTGCCATACTTCGTGGCCACAAAACTGGCTAAAATCCGAAAGCCAACTTTTGATAAACCCTCTTCGGAGACGTTTGTGAAGTCTGCAATTAAAACAGTAGGCTTGCAATCCCGGACCAGTGGATACCCGATCCATTCTCTTACGGTATGTAGATTTTTAAGCCCCAAATCAGTACTTTCTGGTTTGGGGTTTTCTTTACCATTGAGTCACAAAATAGTATGTGATATATTAGCACATACACCTTATCTAGACGTACTAACAAGGCATCTATGTTTTATTTTAAACTGTATACTCAAGAGCTTTAAAATCTACCTATAAATAAAACAGCAATGTAATAAAATGTTAAATCATGCTTCAATATAGGCTAAATTATAAGCTTTAATTACATATCTGTTCCCTTTTTTCCCCTAGAGCTCAATATCCTCAATCCTGCCTTCTTGGATTTATTTTAAAATAGCCATGGGTCTCAACAAGTCCACACGGGCTCGCTATCTGAAGAGAACCAAGAAGAACTAAGCATTGATAACTGTGTTGAATAACTGGGCCACATGCTCCAGCCTGTGCGTGTTCACTGCAAAGCACCCCAGCGGTCTTTAAAATCTGCAATTGTCTTTTGAATAGTTTCAATACTAACATGGCTAAATATGGTCTTAATTGAGAGGAAGACATAAGTTGTTTTTAGGAGTTTCTGACATTTATTCTGGTTACTACTAGAAGTAATTTTGAAGTTTAATATAAATGCTCATATCAAATGAATATAGAACTAATATTACCAAAAACACTTAATAGGAAGGCGCATTATGATAGCAAATCATGGCATGATAGAGTCCAACATAAAACCCAACAGTTTTATCTGGTCCAAAATGCCATTGATCATTGTTGTATTTTCTCTGAAACTGATTATAAAAAGTAATGTCTGGATATTCTTTTTTGTTTTTAACACTTTGAGGGAATGGAGATTAATTGATTTGCTTATAGGAGGACACACTACAATTTACAAAGATCTCTATAAAGTTTTCTAAAAGTATGTTCCAGCGCGTACATTTATATGGAATTATTCTTTCTCAAAGGTAGCTAATGATGTAAAAAGAATTGTGAAATATGGAGTTATTTCTAACACATAAAGCCTACTAAACTGTGCTTTCTTGTAATACATATTTCCTCTCAGTTTAAATATACATAAATGCTAAAAGCTGTCTGGTACTGTGTATAAAGGTAAATGGACCAAAGTATACGTCGAGACTGGCAGCCATCTGTGGTGCCACTGAAACCCTAACCCAAGAGCGACCTGCTTGGACCCCCAGCCACCTTTGTTTCTACACGGAACTAAAACTGCTCACAAATGTGACACTGGCTATTCCTGTAAAAGTAATGATGTCATAGAAATGGCATGCTTTTTTAAATTGGTCCCCTATAGGTACTGCTATAATTATATTAAAACATGATATAACCATGGTATTGAATGAAAATATATTTCTTTGGTGCTTGAAATTAAGGCCATATTTATACTGCTTAATAGAAATTAATACTGACTTTTATCTTGCTATATAATTTGTGTGGGGAAAGTGCCAAAAAAGAATTCAATACTATAAAAATATGCAACACAGAAGGTTGGCTTTTACCTAGGCTATGGTTCCTAGGCTCTGAGTTTTAAGCACCAGTAAATTTATCAAAGAAATTTTTTTAATTGGGGCGTTTAAGTGTTCCTGGCTTTTAATTTTGCCAGCTAAGGACATAAAACAAAAACAGGAAAAAACCAAACTACCATCTGCTATTAGCATCATTATGTAAGACAAAAATATATTTTAGCACCAAAAAAGTAGCAAGACCATAATCTCAGAATAAAGGAGCATCATTTAAGTGGAATAAATTTAGCTTTTTGAAAAACACATTATTTGCTTTTTTTCTTCTCATTTTGTTGTAGAAATGGTGATACCACAGTGGCCTCTGCAGTATTTTATCTGCTTTCACATGTTGGTTGGTTGGTTGCTTGCTTGCTTGCTTTGGTGGTTGGTTATGGTGGAGAGGTGGTAGATGGGGAGAGATTGGTTTGCGGATACAATATACTTTTTCTTTTATCGCAGTTAGAAAATACTTGTAATTCTGACTAGAAAATCCGTTAGCAATTTTAAAACTGCTATGGCTTTGATTGCTTCAAATTGGCAAATATCCTCTTGTTTTTGACACACAATGATCAAGATGATGACATGAAAATGTATTTTTCCAGGAACATGAAAAATTATACTAAAGGAGAAAACAATATACTCCAAACCTTCAAAATAGTGAATCATGATGTATAGACTTAACTTTATGTTGACTTGATTTTATGTTCTGATGTAGACTAGATGAGATTTGAACCCAGGCCGGGTGCAGGGGCTCACATCTATAATCCTAGCACTCTGGAAGGCTGACGTGGGAGGATTGCTTGAGCTCAAGAGTTGGAGACCAGCCTGAGCAAGAGTGAGACCCCAACTCTACAAAAGATAGAAAAATTAGCCGGGCATCTTGGTGTGTGCCTGCAGTCCCAGCTACTCAGGAGGCTGAGGCCCAAGGATCCCTCGAGCCCAAGAGTTTGAGGTTGCACTGATGTCACTGCTGTCTAGCTGGGGTGACAGAGTGAGACTATGTCTAAAAAAAAAAAAAAGAAAACAGAAAAAGATTTGAACCCAAGAAGAGTAGACTAGAAAGAAGATACTATTAATTATATGTGTACAGTTAGCTGACCCCACAGCATAGAAAACTGTATTTTAATTTATTCTTTCATTGTCCTTTTGGTGAAATAAACATGGGGGAATATTAGAGGAATTGTCCTACACACATAATGATTTGTACCATTCTGATTTGCCCTTGTGCCCGTACCACATGCACTTGAAATAAATAACTAACTGCTAAAGATATGATGGTATCCCTTTCCTCAACTGGTCCTGCCCTAAAGAGAGGAACTCTGAGTTATCATGTGGTGCTGATTGTATTGCAATACACTAAAACTGAACTTTATATAGCGCAAACTTTAATACCAATACCAATATCAGTGGTGCTGATTCAGTGTGGAAGAGATTTATTGTGATAATACCTTATGGAAATGAAATGAGCTTAAGTTGGGCTACAATTTCTTAGCTCTATTGATACCAAAAATTATCTGAGATTTCGGTGGTTGGTTCTGCTTTGCTCTGTAGTTTACCACTGTCAAAACAAATGATCAAAGCTTTTTTTATGTATGTTGGAAATTAATTTCATTTATAAATTTTTACTTTGTAATATTCTATTATTTTTAGATCAACATATTTATACCACTTGTGTCATGACACAAAACATAGAAGTATGGACAATTTAAATTCCCTTGTGGAAATGTAATTCTTCTTTGTACTGAGATATATTCAGAGACACCTAGAAGTGTAATATTATATCTAGCATGAACACAAGCATTAGATTTTAAAAATTTTGGGCGCAGTGGCTAACTCCTGTAATCCTAGCACTCTGGAAGGGCGAGGCAGGAGAATCACTTGAGGCCAGGAATTTGAGACCATCCTGAGCAAGAGCAGGACCCCATCTCTACAAAAACTAGAAAAAGTTGGCCAGGTTTACTGGTGTGTGCCTGTAGTCCCAGCTACTTAGGAGGCTGAGGCAGGAGGATTACTTGAACCCAGGAGTTTGAGGTTGCAGTGAGTTATGTTGACGCCACTGCACTCTAGCCCAGGCAACAGAGTGAGTCTCTGTCTTAAAAAAAAAAAGTAAAAAAAGACAATTTTATATTTTATGCATCCTAATATGCACTGAAGACCTAGCATCACTTATATTTCTGCCAAAATTTTATAACCTGAACGTAGTCAAGAAGAAATATCAGAAAAGCCTAAATTCAGGCGTATTGTACAAAATTACCAGCCAGTGAAAAGGTTCAAGTTTAAGGAGACTAAAGAGATGTGACAACTAAATGAAACACGATTCTGGATTGGATCCTGGTCAAGAAAACTTTTGGGAGGGGTAGCAGGGAGAGGGTGACAGGGTCTTATTCTGTCACCCAGGCTGGAGTGCAGCGGTATAATCATAGCTCACTGCAGCCCTGAGCTCCTGGGCTCAAGTGATCCTCCTGCCTTAGCCTCCTGAGGAGCTGGGACTACAGGCACACACCACCTTGCCCAGCTAATTTGTCTATTTTTTGTAGAGACGGGGTTTTACTATGTTATTCAGGCTGATCTCAAACTCCAGACCTCAAGCAGTGCTCCCACCTCAGCCTCCCAAAATGTTGAGATTACAGGCATGAGCTGCTGCACCCAGCCAAGAAAACATTTTTTTTAACTTTTGCTTTGTAGGACATTTTTGAGGCAATTGGTAAAATTTGTGTAAGGTCTGTAAATTAATTAGCATTGTCAACGTGACTTCCTGATTTTAATAATTGTATCAAGATTATTTAAGAAAAAGTCCTTGTTTTTTAGGAAATATATGCTAGAGTATTTGGGGATAAAGGAGCATTGTATATGCAAGTATCTTAGTCCATTTGTGTGGCTGCAATGGAATACTTGAGGCTGGGCAATTTCTAAAGAAAAAGGTTCATTTGGCTCACAGTTCTGCAGGCTGTACAAGAAGCATGGTGCCAGCGTCTTCTCAGCTTTTGGTGAAGTCCTCAGGCTGATTCCACTGATGGCAGAAGGTAAAGAAGAGCCAGCATGTGTAGAGATCACATGGTAAAAGAGGAAGCAAGGTGGGGGCTGTTGCCAGGCTCTTTTTAGCCAGCTCTTGCAGGAACTAATAGAGCAAGAACTAACACATAACCTCAAGGAGGACACCATGCCATTCACAAGGAATCCACCCCATAACCAAACTCCTCCACCTTAGGCCATTAGGCCCCACCTACAACACTGGGGATCAAATTTCAACACGAGGTTTGGGGGACAAACATCCAAAGTATACCAACAACTGAATCTCCAAAGTTTCAGAAAAAAAATTATATCAAGAGGAAATGATAGAATATATGTGATAAAATGTTAACATCTGGAGAATCTAGGTGAAGGTATGTGTGAATTCTTTGTACTGTTTTGCACATTTACTGTAAATCTGAAATTATTTTAAAATACAAAGTTATAAATATCTTTTGTTATTGGTTCTAACTACTTGCATTATAGTCAAAGAACATGTATGATATAGCTTGGGCAAATTATAACCTTTCCCTGCCTTAGCTTTGCCATCTGAAAAATGGAAACAATAGCAGCTGTCTCATACACTGGTGTGAGTGTAAATTAACACATTTAAATTACTTAGAGCCCATCCTGCCACAAGGTATAAATATATGTATGTATGTATATGTATTTATATATTTACATACATATACAGATAAATGTTGTAGTAGGCTGGGTAATGGCCCCCCAAAACATCAGGTACTAATCTCTGAACCCTGTAAGTATGATTAAGTTAATCTTGAGATGGGGAGATTTTCTTGGCTTATCCAGATAGGCCCTAAATCACACGTGTCTAATAAGAGAGGCAGAGAGTTTACAGACAGGAGAAGGCAATGTGCCCAGGGAGCAGAGATAGGAGTGTTGCAGCCATAAGCCAAGGAATGCCAGCAGCCGCAAGAAACTGGGAGAGGCAAGGAACAAATTCTCTCCTACAAATTCTGGAGGATGAAGGGTGCTGCCAACAATTTGGTTCTGGCATAGTTATACCAATTTTGGACTTTGGGCTTCCATTGAACTATGAATAAATTTCTGTTGTTTTAAAACCACTGAGTTTGTGGTATTTGTTACAGCAGCCATAGGAAACTAATACAAATCTAAACTTTTTATTACCTATTAGAAATTTTTTGAGACTTGTTTTATATCCAGATACGGCCAATTTTTTAAGTGTTCCATGTGTCCTTAAGAAGAATATTTGGCCAGGTGTGGTGGCTCACCCTTGTCATCCTAGCACTCTGGGAGCCTGAGATGGAAGGATTGCTTGAGCCCAGGAGTTCAAAACCAGCTTGAGCAAGAGCAAGACACTCTCTGCAAAAAATAGAAAAAGTAGCTGGGCATAGTGTCACACGCCTATAATCCCAGCTACTCGTCGGGAGGCTAGGGCAGCAGCATCTCTTTAGCCCAGGAGTTTGAAGTTGCAGTGAGCTATGATAACACCACTGCACTCTAGCTAGGGCGAAAGAGCAAGATTCTATCTCAAAAATAGAAAAGAATGTTTATTTTCTAGCCAGGCTCGGAAGTGCTCACCTGTAGTCCTAGCTACTCAGGAGGCGTGAGCCCAGAAGTTGAAGACCAGCCTTGGCAACTTAGTGAGACCCCCATCTCTAAAAAATAAAGTAAAAATTTAAAAAGAGAAGAATGTTTATTTTCTAATTGTTGTTTTCTATATACCGATATGTCCATTAAATCAAGCTTGTTAATTGTGTTGTTCAAATCTTTCATACCTTTACTAACTTTTGTCTGCCTGACCTATCAATAATTGAGAAAAGTGTTTTGAATTCTGTCACTGAAATGATAGATTTGTTAATTTCCCATTTTATCGATTTTTACTTTACACATTTTATTGAGTGAATAAAATTTAGAGTTATGCTTTCCTGGTGAGTTGAACCTTTTTTATTATGTAGTGGCTTCCTTATTGCTAATGCTTTTTGCCTTAAAATATGTTTTCTGTGATATCAATATAGCTACCCTTGTTTTGTTTTGGTTAGTATTTAGTAATGTTTATTTTTCAATCCTTTTACCTCTTATCTTCCCATGTGTTTATGGTTTAGCTTTGTCTATTTTAAGCCAAATAAACCTGGATTTTATTTTTTTATTTGGCAATCTACATTTTATAGGCAATTTTATTCCATTTTATTATAATTTATAAAACAAAGTCTTTCTATTGTGTTATTTGTTTCTCTTTTATGCTTCTTTTTTCTATCTTCTTGATTGGCTGGTATTTTTTTTTTTTAATTCCATTTCTCCCTCTATAATAGATTGGAAGTTTTACACTCTATTTATATTTTTCTTTTGTTTTCTCCTGAACTTTTTCAGTGCATACTAAATACAATCTAAATTATCTGTTATTATA
Organism: Cheirogaleus medius; assembly: GCA_008086735.1. NCBI lineage: Eukaryota > Metazoa > Chordata > Mammalia > Primates > Cheirogaleidae > Cheirogaleus > Cheirogaleus medius. The sequence goes on along the minus strand of VBSM01001265.1, from coordinate 3,618,353 downwards.
TCATAACCCCTTCTTTAATATTAATGGACTTTAAAACATTATAATTCTGATCAACCCTTTCCTAACCTACATACTATTATGGACAGATATTCTAGTCTGTTTTTTAAAACCCTATAAATTAGACATTTTCATTATTTTATACATACATCTTTGTATAAAATGAATTGCCACCCATCTATCAATATCTTTACATACCTTGTTACAGTTCAGATCTTCTGGTGCATATCATAGTCTAATCAACACCTTTTTTCTTTCTCGGTGCTATATAGAATAGTGATGTGATTTGAAATACTGGATTGTATTATTGACTTCTCCCTTCCATTGTTGGTGTTCAGTAGTCAGTATCAGTATGACATTTCTTTTGTAGGTGATATGTCTCTGGCCTCTTTTACAATACCTTTTGACTTGGTATTCCTCAATTTCATACCAGTGTATCTAAGTGTGGAATTCTTTATTTATGATACTTGGTTTGCAGTATGTTTCCTGTATCTGTGAATTCATGTCTTTCATCATTTCTGGAAACTTTCCAGATATTATCTCATTGTCTCCATCTGAGACTCAAGTTACAAGTGCCATGTCTTCATTCTGTCTCTTAATTTCTCTTTCATACTTTCCATCCTTGTCTCCCAAGCTGCTTGCCACATAATTTCTTCACATCTGCATTCCAGTTATCTACTGCTTCACAAATGCCTTGTCTGCTGTTAAAGTTATTCACTGACATTTTGATTTCAGTTATATTTTTCATTTTTAAAAGTTCTATTTGGCTCTTGCCCCGTCAGTCCTAGTAGTTTCTTATTTCTTGCTCATTTTTAAAATTTAGCGTTGTTTATGTAACTATTTAATACATTGGTATTTCATAGTCCATATCTGGTGATTCCAGTATCTTAAATTCATAGGAGTCTAAATCCATTGTTTGTACTTGTGATGACTCTCACTCAAGGTGGTTTATTTTCTTCTTTGTTTGATATTTGTATTTTGAAGCCCTGTTTGGTTTATTTAATCTAGGGGAACATCCTGAGGGCTAACTTGGGACATCCTTCTTCAGATATATACCTAATTTCTTTTACTTCTTTCACCAGCCTAGAGCCTCTATCAGCCAGGCACCACCTTAACCCCAATGCAGGAGTCTCAGGATTAGTTCTTTCACCTTCTAGTGATTTTGATGGGTTTTGGCATTATCCCCAAGGGGCAACCACTGATTTCCTATTCTTCTGCTGCTCACTGCCTCTAGCTCTGATTTCAATTTTTTATACTCCTTTTCCCTTTTGGTTTGGTTTGTTTTCTTGTCCTTGGAGATTTCACTTATTTCTAGTGAATCTAGACTTGCATTAAGATGTATAAAGTGGTAACAAATTAATTATGCAGGAATTTGGATGCTGATCTAATTATTTGTTTTACATTTTTCTAAGTAGGGATTCAGTATGATATCAGACACATGATAAAACAACATAGAGAAATTTAAATTTCTACAGAGAGCATGGAGGAACTACAGACAGCTTCTACCTATCATTCTTAGGGACTTTGTGGCCATTCTTTATGTCTGCCCTAATTTAGCCAGAATCTAGTATTATTCAGCTGTACTGCCAGAAGCCTCCATTGAGTTTTCCGTTTTCATATCTCTCTCTCTCTCTCTCTCTCTCTGTCTCTCTCTCTCTCTCCTTTGGATAGTTTCTACTGATGGTCTTTAAAAACAATTAATAAACTCTACTGTATTTTAGAGCAGTTTTAAGTTTACAGAAAACTTAAGCAGAAAGTAGAGAGTTCACATGTTGCCTCCACCCCCCATAGTTTTCTCTATTGACATCTTGCATTAGTGTGGTACATTTGTTACAACTGATGGTCTAATATTGTTACATCATTAATAACTAGAGTACATGGTTTACATTAGGGTTCAGCCTTTTCTCTATACATTTTAACAAATGCATATCATGCATCTGCCATTGCAGTGTCATATAGAATAGTTTCACTGCCCTAAAAATCCCCTGTGTACCTATTTATACTTCCCATTCCCCCCCCACACACACACACCAGACCCCTGGCAACCACTGATCTTTTTATTGTCTCTATGGTTTTACCTTTTCCAGAATGTTATATATTAATAGTTGGAATCATAGTGTGTAGCCTTTCCAGATTAGCTTCTTTCACTTAGCAGTATGCATTTAAGGTTCATTCATGTCTTTTTAAGGTTTGATGGTTCATTTCATCGCTGAATAATATGCCATTATACAGATGTACTGTTTGTTTATCCATTCACTTATTGAAAGACATCTTGGTTACTTCCAGTTTTGGCATCTATGAACAAAGCTGCTAAAAGCATTTTGCATGCAAGGGTTTTTTTGTGGACAAAAGTTTTCAACTCATTTGCAGAAATACCGAGGAGCACAGTTACTGGATCATATGGTAAGATTGTTCAGTTTAACTTACTTTAGCTTATTTTCTATTGACTATATTTTAAATTCACTAATCACATCATATTAAGGGTCCTGTCTGCTATGAAATTCATCCAACAAGCTCTTGATTTCAGATATTGTACTTTTGGTGTCCAGAATGCTCATTTGATTCTTTTATATAAATTCCAATTATCAGAACTGTCCCATTTTCACACATTTTGTTCTTAATTTTCCTCTATTTTTATAAATATTCATAGTTGTTTTAAAGTCCTTGTCTATTTACTCATATATTTGGATAATCTGTGGATCTGCTTCTGTGTCTGTTTTTTCTCTTGATCAGTCATATTTTTCTGCCTCCTTGCATGTCCCATAATTTTTTAAAATTGTATGGCAGACATTCTATTTTAAAAGAGCCATAAAGACTGGGCATGGTGGCTCATGCCTGTAATCCTAGCACTCTGGGAGGCCAAGGTG
>VBSM01001265.1:3594563-3608251 GCA_008086735.1 Cheirogaleus medius | reverse complement strand
TATCTTTTTTTTTTTTGTAATGGGGGTGTGAAGTGCAGCAATTTGTCTTTCACCTTAGAGGGAATATCTTCAACATGCTTCAGACTGTTCAACCCCTAGAAACTTCACTGATGTTGTGGGCCCCTGAGTTTTTATGGAGTTTATCTCCCATACTCTAGTTCATGTCTTATTAAAGCATCTAAGCCACTTTCTACCTTTTAATGATCATATCCAATCAGCATTATGCCATCATTACAGTTGACTGGTGGATATTTTGTGGAATATCAGAATGATCTGTGGACTCTACTACAGCAACAGCAGAATTAAAGTACCCCTGAGACAAGACTATGAGAGTATACTGTTGGCCCTGCCAAGTAAAGGCAGAATGTTTCTTGCAAATTGATATGGATAAAAGGACATTAGCCAGGTCAGTGGCTGCATACTAAATGCAAATGGTCATGTTAATTGGATCAGTAAAGATGCTACATCTGGGATAGCAGTGGCATTGAGGCCAGCACCTGATTAAATTTATAATAGCCCATAGTCATTCTCCAAGATCCATTTGACTTCTGCACAGGTCAACAGAAAATTAGATGAGAATGTGATAGGTATCACAATCTGATTCTGTCAAGTCTTTGTGGCATAAATCGCTGCAATTCCTCCAGGAATGTAGTATTGCTATTGTTGTTTTACAGTCTTGGTAGGGAAGGGAAGTTCCAGGAGTTCTCACCTAGCCTTTCCTACCAAATGGCTCTTACCCTGTGGGTCAGAGAGTCAATGTGGGGATTCTGCCAGTTTCCAAATATGTCTAATCCAATTAGAGACAGTCCCTGACTTATGATGATTCCACTTAATGAGTTTTCGACTTTATGATGATGCAAAAGCGATACACATTCAGCAGAAATAGTACTTTAGTAATCAATTACATGTGATACTCAACATTTTATTGTGAAACAGGTTTTGTATTAGATGACTTTGCCCAACCATAAACTAATGTAAGTGCTCTGAGTATGTTTAAGGTAGGCTAAGCTAAGCTTTGATATTCTGTAGGTTAGGCATATTAAATACATTTTCAACTTATGGTATTTTCAACTTACAATGAGTTTATTAGCGTATAACTCCATTATAAGTCAAGGTACATCTGTGTACATTCAGGAACTGGGGAAATAACCATGGCTCTGTGGACCAAATAGGTCCATTGGGACTCAAACTTGAGCTAAGATTCCATCTATCACCTGAACATCATAAGCCCTCATTTTCACTGGTGGGCCACAGTATCTTAGGTTCCCAGAAATCAATGACAGTTCAGAGACAGTGTTCAATAACCCCTAAAAGGTCTGGGTGTTTACTTTTCCCCAATGTGCAATAATTCTAGTAAGTGGCTACATTTACTTGGATGAAGGCTTGGAGGGAAATTTACAGTATAAACTTGTGGCAATGGTATTTCCTTCCTTCTATAAGGAGATCTGGTCTCTCATTCAATTTAGAGGTTTGGGCCTCTGATATGACTTAGGTCTAGAAATTAGGTGAGAGACCATATCTATCCACTGTGGCAACTCAGGACAGGTTTTTTGGTCACCAGTCCTAGAATTTTTTCTGTTTGATAGATTGAACAATTCTCTAGTAGGTTGCCCATCTCTTTCATTCCTAGAGACACCATGGCCACTACCAAAGATCCTTACTATGATTACTAATATGCCCCTGCTGCTCTATAGGGTTGATGTACCCACCTTTAACAATTAAGTGCTGCCACTTGGCCTCATCATCTCCACTAAAACCAGGGAGCCCAACTCACTGGTGGACATCCCTTATGGTCACACCTGGCCTACAGAGAGCAACCACAGAGCTTTTCAAGAATGCCAAGTGCTCCCTTCTCCAAAGTATTTCTCAATGCTTTAGAGAAAGGAGTGTCTTTTGGGCCTTTTGAGGGACACAGTTTTTGTGTTTGTGTCTGTTGTGTGCAGGTGAAGGTCATACATGATCAATCCAGTCCAACATTTCTACCCTCCCCCCAAGTCTGTGGTCTCCCTCCTCCACATCATTCTTTGGTATCTCAATAGCATTAACTATAGACCATTGCTGAATTAAAGCTTCAGTAAATCCACCAAGTAAGCTGTTGGAGTCACATCTTGTTGTATGAGTCAACACAGTATGTCTGTAAGTACATCTCTAGTAAGTGCATCCACATAAATTAATTTGGCCTGATCTAGCATTATAAACTGCCTTCCTTTGTTTAAAACAGTTAGAATCCATTTCCATGCACATTCCCTGGTTTCCTGCTGATATACACTATCAAAGTAGTATAATTCTTTTCGTGTGCATGCTATTTTGTCCTCTATCACAGTGTGCACCTGCCCACCTGGAACATTATGAGATTTGAACCTAGTTATGGGCAGAAGGAGGGGTAGTAAGTTGTGGTGGGTCTTGTGGAGAATGAGCCTCCCTTTTCAAGTCATCTGCTCCAGGTGAGGGTCTAGCAGTGTTTTCAAGCAAAGGATGATTATCCCCAGACACAGGAGGGCAAGCTACTTCCACTGCCAAGGCAGGCACAGGGTGACTTGGCTGTTCAAGACTGTCAGTTATCTGGGTCCAAGCAGAGTTCTTATTTCAAGTTACAGGATTCCATTCCTTCCCAATTCATGCTTTAACTTTCACAAGAAAAACTTAGCAAGCCTGTAAATTCAACTAACCTTCTAATTCAGCCCACAAGGAGTAGTCAAACACTATCGGCCACTGTGCACTGGAGAGCCAGCTGAGAGGAGCACACTGGAACCAGAAAGAGCCCCTTCCTACTCTAATATTCCTCCAGCACCCTCCACTGATGAAACTTACTACTCACTGGGCCAAATGGCAAGGGAGAAATGTTCCGATATTGCAAGCAGGGCAGTGAAGGGTGGGTTTGGAATGGAGAATCAGTGGGTTGATAACTGGCAATGCACATCACTTTCATTCCCTCTCCCATGGTCTCTACCACCATCTCCTGATAAAAACCCAAATACTGCAAATAGAAATAAGGAAACCAAGACCCAAATGAAGATGCCAAGACCATCAAGAACATCTTTCTAATACTACATACATACATGTATTCAGGGTAACCAACCATCTCAGTTTGTCTAGGACTATCCTGGCTTTAGCACTTAAAATCCTGTGTCCTGGGAAACCCCTCAGTTCCAGATAAACCAGAGCAATTTGTCACCCCACATGTATCCCAGAGGTTTTCAAACTTTCTGTGCATCAGAATCAGTTGAGTACTTGTTAAAAATGCAAGTGATCCTGTTAAAAAATGCAGTGATTTCAGATGAAAGTGGGTCATGGACTGATTTTTGAGAAATGCTCTACTTGGAAGCTGAAGAGGTGTTAATCACTACTTTTAAGACCTCTTCAATCCAGACTTCTTTGTTCCTGTTCCAAAACTATGATCATTGAAAAGAAAGATATGACATCTTTTGGAAGACACAGCCAAGGTTCCTGAGCCAGAAGCAGACACTGACAAATTACTAGCCCATGGAAGAAAAAAAAAAAGATGAAAACTATAGTCTGGCCTTACGACTTTCTCTCCTTTCAATTCTAGGATAAATCATTTTTCCTTCAATGTCACAAAGTAGAATAAATAATAATATATGCTGTGAAAATGGATTTGATAGTAACAACAATATAGGTACATTGATGGGGTACACTGAGCTTCCTGCAGGTAAGCACTATCTAATACCAGGCTTAAAGATTTCCACAGTGATTATGGTTTGGTAGATCTTAGAGAATGCCTTGCACAAAATAAGTTCAGTACTACTTTTGCTATTTCACATTGTGAGGTACGTGGTTTAACATGGCCACTTCAAAGATGTTTTTCAAGAGCTCAAATGGGGTGAAGAGAAGACACTCTTAACACTCTTTACACTGAATTTCTATTGTGTTCCAGGCATCGTGCTAAATTCTTTAAATACATTAGCTCATTTAATCCTCTCAACAGGAGCTATGTTCTTGCCCTAAATTACACACCTAGTAAATGGTGGATCTGGATCAAATAGTAGGTCTGTTCACTAAAGCAAAATTTGCTGAGCACTGGAGAGCCAAGACGAATTAAGGCGTGGTCCTATGCCCTGTCGTAAGTGCAATGCACAGGCTGCAATGGAGACAAAAAGGAGGCGTATCTTAGGCTCTCAATGGCTTCCAGAAGAAAATACAAATCCTTTTGCTTAGCACATCACGACCTGGATCCCCCCAACCCCCAACTCCTTCGCCCTTCCGCCAGCCCCGCTGGAATCGCTCTTTCCTCTACAGACCAAACATGCCAGTGCTTGGATGTCTCCAGTTTCAGGGAACTCACGTCCCGAGGACCTCGGCATAGGAGGCACGACTTCACGTCTACCTGTGCCATACCCCGACCCCTCATATCGCTCCACCACACCCTCCATCCCTGTCTTCCGCTCCAAACCCGGCCCCCTCGTCGGCACCCCTAGTGACTAGGTTTTCCAGGCGCGGGGAATGTGGAGCTGCCGGACTCCAAGCGGCGCACCGGAAGTGGCGACGGCGGCGCGTGTAGTCGGGAGGAAGTGCCCGATGCCGCGGCCTGTGGTTGGGAGTTGCTGGAGTCGGTGTCTCACTCTTAAGGTTCCCCCTTCCACCGGCTGCAGAGCCGGCCGGGCAGCGGGGGCGGCTCCAAGGCGTAGCGGGTTTGGACCCGCGCTCCCGGCTCCGCCAGCAGGTGCGCCTTCCCGACTTACTGCTATGTAACCGGGGCTGGGGGTGTGAGGACCGCTCCTGAGGTCTCTTCCCAGGCTACCTTCGGGGCCTGCTGGAAGAGAAGAGGAGTCTAAATTAGGGAAAGGAGCTAACCCTTGTCCAGGACCAGGCTCTTTCACCTGCGAGGCTCCCTTAATCAACACCTCAACCGTGAGGGAGGTATTGATTATCCTGTTTACCGAGGAAGAAACGGGGACTCAGAAAGGAGAAGTAATTTGCTGCACAGATCATGCCGCCGGGAAGTGACAGATCTGGATTCAAAGCGAGTCCTGGCTGATGCCAGAGTCCTTATTCTTTCCACTGCAGCAGAGTTCTCAAGCTTTTTATCTGCATAAAGAATTCCTGGGTGGGCCGGGCGCGGTGGCTCACGCCTGTAATCCCAACACTCTGGGAGGCCGAGGTGGGCGGATCGTTTGAGCTCAGGAGTTCGAGACCAGCCTGACCAAGAGCGAGACCCCGCGTATACCAAAAAAAATTAGCCGGGCATGGTGGCACATGCCTGTAGTCCAGCTGCTCGGGAGGCTGAGGCAGAAGGATCGCTTGAGCCCAGGAGTTTGAGGTTGCTGTGAGCAACCACGGCACTCTAGCCTGGGCAACACAGACTGTCTCAAAAAAAAGAATTTCTGGGTGGAGGGAGGATGGCGTTAGTTAAATTCTGGGACTCCACAAATTGAGTAGGACTGAGATGAGGCTCTGGAATCTATATTTTCCAACAGTTTTTGCCTGACAAATAAAATATCACTCCCCAGTGAGCGGAACAATAAGGTGAGCAGGTGATAGCCTTTCTGGGGACTATAGCTAATTGTCTTGTTAAGCTTTTAAGACCTCAATTGAAAGAAAAACGGGGCCTCCTGGGATTGGAGAGTTGGTATTTGATTCTGTCATTAATTGTTTTGGGTGCATTGCAGCTTCTATCATTTCCCCACCAATTAAATGAGACGAATTACATGCTTATCACCTGGGGGCACTTATTAAACATACAGATTCCTGGGCCTTGCTCAGCTCTCTTAGATCAGAAGAGGTGGGAGGTAGGGCCTGGGAATTTATAGGCTAAACAAGCTATGAAATGAGCTTGTTACGTTTGAGAACTTGAAATATGAAGCTTTCTTGGATAGACCCATAAAGAAAAGGATTATAGATTAAGAATATGTGGCCTGAACCTCCTTAGTTTTGTTTGTTTGTTTGTTTTGCAGCTGTACATGCTCCTGTATTTGCTGTGGGCTAAACATTTATTGGTAAAATGTCAAATTAGTATTACTGGCTGTTATGAGGTGGATTTTTCAGTTAGCTGAAGACAAGAACTTAATAAAAATGGAATGTTAATCTACCTGCTGTTGATTTCCTGAGTGACTTTTGGGTGAGTCACTAAACCTTGTTGTCCCCATACATGGCCGAATATTGTCAAATCCCTACAGTCTTGTTATAAAAACAAATGCCTATATCCATCCTAAATCAGATTTTTGGAGCTGGGCCATGAGTGTTTTTAACAAGCTTCCAGGGAAATTTAATGCAGCCAGTGATAAAGGAATATGGAACTACACTTGGAAACTGAGTCTTAGCTTATTTCTCGATGTCCATGGAGGTGAAAATGGGAGTATTACAGTTCCCTTATGTTAGGCCCTTGACTAATATGAATAATGTGGTTTGTGATAGATCCTGGTTTCGGAATTTCTTAACATGCACTTTCTTGTCAAAGAAGCAAAAGTGCTAGGACAAGATTACAAAAGATGAACACTAAAACCAGCAGCCCCAAATGACTCAGGTTCCTTGATTGAAATATTGTGATGACAGAAATTGATTTTACAGAGAAGCTTTGATTACCATGGACTCATCTCTTCTGCCTAAAAGTATTAACTTTTACAACCCTAACTAAAAACACCTTTTTTTTTTTTTTTAAACAGATACCACTGTGTAACTTGAATCAGGAACGAAATCTTCTGAAAGCTCAGAACAGAAGCCTTTTTGGCCAACATGGAGGAAAAAAGACGACGAGCCCGAGTGCAGGGAGCATGGGCTGCCCCTGCTAAGAGCCAGGCCATTGCTCAGCCAGGCAAGAACCTATGGGTGTGTGTGTGTGTGTATGTACAGCTATCCTCTTATTTATATCCTTTTGGTTTATAATAGACTCCCATTTCAACTGATGTTAAAGAATTGTTTAAGACGCTCTTTTGCTATGACAAGGGGTCTGGTCATCATCTGTGGTATATGTATCTTGCTCTCTCAATCTATATCTTGCTCTTGCTCTATAATCCTATCTTGTTCACCTTCAATAAATTTCACCTCATGCTTGCCTTAAAAAAAATTGTTTAAAATGTGACTGGTATTTTGTCTGATTTTGTTGATAATGAGCTAAGGGTGGGTCTTCAGTGATCCTCATATTTAGTTAATACCTTCAGACCTTTCAGGGTGTGTTGAGTTTACCCAGTTAATTTCTAGATGTCATAGAGGTCATCCCCAAGTGGATTTCATTGGCCCTTGCTCCGAAGAAGTGATGAGAACAGACTTTCACCTGGTTTGAGGCTGTTCTCTTTCTTGTTTTAGCTACCACTGCTAAGAGCCATCTCCATCAGATGCCTGGTCAGACCTGGAGAAACAAGGACCATCTGTCTAACAGAGAATTTGTGTTCAAAGAACCCCAGCAGGTAAATTCTTGTTTCTCCTCCAACAGTAACAAAGATTTGCTTATAAAAACTGTATTCACATAGTAGATGCTCAAATAGTGAGTGAATAAATTCACTAATAAATAGCAGAGCAAAAGGACTATAGTAATAATGAAATGTGACGTATTTCAGTTCCTTCATATGTCTGAGGATTCTTCCTAATCTGCCCCCAGTTTATGGTCATATATTATTCCTATTTATTTTTGGAAAAGAGGCTATACCATGATTAGAGGCTAGAGACAATACCATAACTAGAGCTTACGTTGGTTATCTAAGTTCTGAGAGTCCTGAAACCATGCTGTCTTCAGTGCTACTGCAGCAAATGTCTTTGGAATTGGATTGAAATTTCAGTTATTACAGCAAAATGCTTGATTTATCTTCTATTTCTAAAAAAAATCTTCTTTATGTAAAGAAGGGTTTTCCAGAGCTGCAGGCTGCTATGAAAATTAATTATATCATCTTTTATTGTCTTGGTAGCCAGTGTGAAGTAATTCTAAGAAGAGCAGAAACAAGGGTCTCTAATGGGGTAGTGAGAAGTTAGAATAAAAAAGGAATAATTTTAAGCCTGATTTATTTTGACCAGAGATGAGAGGATATGGTAAATCAGTCTCCTTGAGGATAAGGAATTATTCTAGAAATAAGATCTGCCTGTTTCCTTGCAGGTAGTACGTAGAGCCCCAGAGCCACGAGTGATTGAGTAAGTAATTTACTGCCTTCCTGTAACTTGCCCACAGTGAAATGGAAAGCCTGGATTCTTTCCCTTACCCTGTTTTGTTTGTTTGTTTGTTTGTTTTTTAGACAGAGTTTCACTCTGTTGCCTGGGCTAGAGTGCCGTGGCGTCAGCCTAGCTCACAGCAACCTCAAACTCCTGGGCTCAAGCGATCCTTCTGCCTCAGCCTCTGGAGTAGCTGGGACTACAGGCATGCGCCACCATGCCCGGCTAATTTTTTCTATATATTTTTAGTTGGCCAATTAATTTCTTTCTATTTTTAGTAGAGACGGGGATCATGCTCTTGCTCAGGCTGGTCTTGAACTCCTGACCTTGAGCAATCCACCCGCCTCGGCCTCCCAGAGTGCTAGGATTACAGGCATGAGCCACCACGCCCGGCCCCTCACCCTGTTTTCTACATCTGGAAGAGAATGACCCAATAAGTGTCTTAATTTCAGGCTGAGATATTCCCATCTGAGATGTCTTTAAATTTGATCTTTTGAGAAGACTTTCTGAATTTGTTTATAGTTTGGAAAATGCAACAAGATCTCTGTATGTTAAACTTTGATTCTGGTGTAGATTTCTGGGCCCTATGTCACTGATATCTGTGAACAGCAAGCTAACACATCTCTGGTAAAGACAAAGGGGAATTTTTTCCTGAGTCATTGAAGCATGGCTGTATCAGCAGCCTTTAAATACTATTTTACTAGCAATGCTTATGAAAGCTGCTAGCAATCTAGATGACCTTACAATCCATTTATTAAAACCACATAATTGTTTGAGAACAATGTAAATGATAGTAAATATCCCTCTTATATTAATTTTTGTCTAAAATGTCCTTGTCCAGAATTGATGAGAGATGCTTTGCCTGCTCTTTTCCTGCTTGTCAATTTCCATCTGACATAGATAAATTGTCAGTAGAAACTATTATTTTAGCAAATTAGCATTAGCTGTATGTTCTTGGCCATGAGCAATCTGTCATGCTGTTTGGCTGTTTGCAGGTTGGATTGTATATCTTAGAAAAATTTGAAACTGACACAAATGACAACATCCTTTCAAAGAGAGTATCTGGTCTTGGCCTTGCCACTAGTTAGCTATATAACTAGTCCTTAAGTAAGTTTTCTCCATCTCTCTGGATTTGATTTTCCTTATCTGTAAAATTAAGGGTTTGGGCTGTTTAATCACTTAAGACCTATTTAGCTCTCATAGTGTTTGACTGTTTTAAGAATACCAGTGTGGTATTGCTTCATTGGTAATAAAGACAATAAACCAAAACCATGATGCCTGTTACAAGGTATAGATGGCACATTCAAGCTGAAAAAGTTGGCGATTGTTGAGTTTGCAAGTCAGAGAAAAATGACAGAATCCATTCTAACTTGGCCCTAGTGTTTGTTAATTCTGGTTATCTAAAGTTAGCTATGCTGGATTTTTTTTTGTTTTTAATAGCCAGAAATGTCCTGCACATTCAAAGCGAGTTAGTTTCTAAATGTGGGCCAAAATATATCATATAAAAGTATTGTATTCTCTGTATACTCTGGAAAACTTTATATACAACTTATGTAGAAATATGGTAAATATGTATGACAACTATGCCTACATTTTGGCTCAAAGAGGTTCACACATCTACCTAAGAACTTAGCTCAGAGATGATGAACTACTAACTCCCATGACAGAGGATGATATGAAAACTGTCTCTTTATATTAGTCTCTATAATGTAATCTCTCTCTAAGAAGGATCTGACACAGTGGTCTTAGAGATGAACCTATCCAGTCTGTGTCACTTTTCTTATCATGGACCTCACTACCTGGTACATCTATAACAGTTTAGATGTATTTACATTTGATGTAATTCAGTAAGATTTTATTGCCCATCTACTATGTGCAGGCACTAGGAAACAGAATAATAACCCTTGCTCCTAAGGAGCTCACAGTCTAGTAAATGAAATAGACATGTAAATAGATAAATTGTAATCTTGTACATTATGAAACAGTAGACCTTATATTTAAGGTCTATTAGTAGTGCAGACAATGAGATGGTCAATGTTACTTTCCTGGATTAAAGGTAAGGAAAGGTTTAGAGGAGGTGTTGCTGAGCTGGGTTTTTTGAAGGGTGAATTAGAATTTTCCATTGGACCAACGCTGGAGTGTATTGTTTTGCCTCAAACTAACAAGTCTGTTTCCTTTGTTTCTTAGCAGAGAAGGTGTGTATGAAATCAGCCTATCACCTACAGGTGTATCTAGGTAAGTGAGTCTTCACTAGAAAGTGATTATAATTATCACCAAGTTATATTCTTTTAAAATAGTCTACTCCCTTATTTGAAAAAGGTAACTTTTGCCCTTTAAATTCTTAGGGAGCAAAAATTTGGTAATATCTCCTTTTTATATAGTATTTCTAGCTTCAAAACATTTTAGCAGCCTTTCTGTCAATATAGTAACTGTTACTGCCCAGTTTTTTAGAAGAGGAAATGAGGCCGGGCACGGTGGCTCAAGCCTGTAATCCTAGCACTCTGGCAGGTCAGGGCGGGCGGATGGTTTGAGCTCAGGAGTTCAAGACCAGCCTGAGCAAGAGCGAGACCCCATCTCTACTAAAAAAATATGGAAAGAAATTAGCTGGACAACTAAAAATACATATAGAAAAAATTAGCCGGGCACAGTGGCACATGTCTGTAGTCCCAGCTACTCAGGAGGCTGAGGCAGAAGGATTGCTTGAGCCCAGGAGTTTGAGGTTGCTGTGAGCTAGGCTGATGCCATGGCACTCTAGCCTGGGCAACAGAGTGAGACTCTGTCTCAAAAAGAAAAAAAAGAAAAAAGAAGAGGAAATGAGGCCTAGGCAGTGTGAGTACTTTTTCCCAAGTGTCACTTAGTAATTTAATGTTAGAGTTGGGTCTAGCCTGGACTTCTATGCTGTGCTGTGGTATATTTTTATTATATTGCATGTATTATGTTATTATAATACATATATTATTATATTAGTTATATGTTATATAGTGTATTGTATTGCTACATTTGGGTGGATTTCAATAAAATTAAAGTATATACTATTTAGGATATATTAAGTATTAGTCATTATTTTGAAAACATTTTGAAAGCATCATCTTATTCCTGAGTGTACTAATTGTCACTATAAAATAATGAGACATTTAAAACAAATATATTAGAACTTACACATCTGAATGAATTGCTTTTAAAAAGCTTCTGCTGGACTTGGCTCTATGAAGTCCACTGGCACTGCCATTGTTATAGCCTTTTTTGGAATTTCCCTTTAAAGCAAGTCACACAGGAAAACCAGTTGCATTATTTTGGTCACATGTCATTGTTAACCAGGTATGGCTTCAGGTGAGCTTTGGTTCTTTCAGAAAATCAAATGCATTTTCAAAAAGTGAAGATTTGCTACCACCAAGACTATTCAAGAGAATGTTCTGTGGGCTTTCAGAACATTTCTTAAGAAAGATATCCAAAGTGATTTTAAGCTGAATTGGGATTGTTAAAATAAGCTTATATTCAGTGGGAAAAAGAACCCTCATCAGATATATTTACCTTGATATGGTCTTAATGATCTCTAACTTTCCCTAGAATTAGCATAGTCTCAGAAGATTACTAATTATTTAAATTACACAGGGCCATGCATCTTATTAGTTACTCTCTATTTATTCTTCACAATGACCCTGTGAGGTAGATGTCTTCTTCAGGTTACAGATGAGAAAACCAAGGTTCGGAGAGGTTAAGTAACTTGCCAAAGTTTTCACAGCTAAGCAGTGCTGGAGTAGTAGTTGAATTATGATCTATAAAAGCCATCATGCATCATCCCTTTATCCTTCACTGCCTCTTTTATTTGTCTTAATGTGAAAGGAGCTTATTTTACATTAGGAACATCATGACCTGGGTAATATTAGGCTCTGCTTACCATGGGAGCTGTAGTAAGATGATTTCATCTTCCCATTGGAAGATACATCCAGATTAACTTATTTTCTTCTAACAATTAGAGTCTAACTCATCTTTTCCATGTTCTTTGGTTATTAATGGTTCTTTTTGCATCAAGGGTGTGTTTGTATCCTGGCTTTGTTGACTTACAAGAAGCGGACTGGATACTGAAACAGCTTTGTCAAGATGTTCCCTGGAAACAGAGGACCGGCATCAGAGAGGGTAAGTAGCTTTCTGAGGTTGTTTGTTGCTGCCTGGTCTTCCTCTCCAGAATGTTTTCTAATGCTATTGCCTCTGCTCACCAAAGCTAGTCTTAAACAGGGTTTCAAAACCTGAAACCTTAAGGATGAATAGAACTAGCCAGTCAGAGGGGACAGGGAAGAATATTCCAGGCAGAAGGAACAACAGGTGAAAGGCCCAGAGATCAGAGAGAACCTGGCAAAAGTGGAGAGGTGAGAGTTCAAGGAAACAAAGAAATCTGGTTTGGTTAAACTGTGGTTAACATACTTATCTCCCTTTGTGTTTGTTCACTGCCTCTATTAATTCAAATGGTGCCAACTTTCCTCTTTCTTTATGGAAACTTCCAGAGCTTTCTTTTTTCTGATCCTGTTTTGCATACATTCTTTTGTGATCCTTCTTACTGACTTTTTATTCTCATTTAACTTTCACCAGAAGAGTCCAGTCTCCTTTAGCTTCAGCATCTGTACGCTCCTGAGCTTGTAAAGGTGACACAGCAGTTTATTACCTGACTTGAACCTGCTCCTCTGTGGGCATCCACAAGCCACCAGTGCCTGTTATACCCCAGGTGGTCACTGGGGGGCGTCTGTGCTCTAGCATAGAATTTCTTTTCTGGCACAGTGGATGAATTTAAATTTTCTGTAAAGAAAGAGGCAAAGTATATACAGTTGTCCTTTAGTATCCATGGGGGATTGGCTCCAGGACACCCTGTGGATACCAAAATCCAAGAATGCTCAGTCCCTTTATATAAAATAGCACAGAATGTATGTATTACCTGTGAACATCCTCCAGTATACTTTAAATCTCTAGATTACTTACAATACCTAATACAATTTAGGTGCTATATAAATAGTTTTATACTCTGTTTTTTATTTGTATTTTTTATTGTTGTATTGTTATTTTTTATTTTTTTGAATATTTTTGGTCCATAGTTGGTTGAATCTGCAGATGTGGAACCTGCAGATGTGGAAGGCCAACTGTACTGACTTCATTTTTGTTACACATCAGAATGGGAGTTAGCTTTTTCAGGGCAGCCTTCTTTCAACTCCCAGCAGTTTCTTAGAGGACTTTTGGTGACAGACTTGACTTTGATTGTTGGTTTGTCATTCTAAGTAATTGTTAATTTTAGGCAAATTACAGTTAAGCAACTCTCAGATCCTTGGTTTTCTTATCTGTAAAACTGAGCTAATAATAATTTCTACCTTATAAAGTTGTGCTAATTAAATGAGGTAATGCATGATAAGTGCTTAACAGAATGCCAGGTACATAGTCAGTCTTCAGTGAACATTAGCTGCTTTTATTATTATTGTTCTTATTGTTGTCCTGGCTAATTCCAGTTTGGGGAAAATAGGCCAGATGAGGTGGCTCACGGCTGTAATCCTACCACCCTGGGAGGCCAAGGCAGGAGGATTGCTTGAGCTCAGGAGTTTGAGACCAGCTTG
>VBSM01001265.1:3560557-3589946 GCA_008086735.1 Cheirogaleus medius | reverse complement strand
TTGAGCTGTAAGCTGAACTAGCTATTTTTTTCATGGACCATTTTTACTTAGAAGACAGCTGGCAAACAGACTTATAATTATTAAAACTTGAGTATTTGGCAGATATTTTCTCATAAATGAATGAAGTGAATGTCACTTTAAGGAAAACAATGGGCAGGATTTGTTACTAATGATAAAAATTGAGTTTTCAAGCAAAAATTAGAATTTTAGAAAACTGGTATCTGCCAGTTGAGCCTGATCTCTTCCCATTAGTTATACTTTTCTGATGATCAGTGGTAATAACAGAAGTAATTTTTTTGTTATTGTATAATGAAATGCATCAGCATTTAGAAGATCTCTGTAATTCAATGAACTAATATTTTCCAGATGACCAATGGTTGATGTTTTAAAACCACACAAGGTTAAAGATCCTTTCAAATTGCAAACTGGACCAGTGGATTTAAATGTAAAAAAATATGAAAAGTTTGATATGGTTTTAGATTCCACATTTCAGCTAACCTCTAAGAAATCAGCACTTGATGATTTTTGGTACAATATCAAAGAAAAATATTTACAATTATTTGAGAAAGGATATAATAAACTATGTGTGTGAATCTAGTTTTCTTCATATGTTTCAACAAAACAACCTATTTTAACAGATTGAATGCAGAAGCAGATATGAGAATCAACTCTCTTCTGTTAAGTCAAACATTAAAGAGATTTACATAACAATGCCACTTTTCTCATCAATTTTTTGTATTGGAAATTATAGTTATTTTTCAAAAAATATTTGTGTTTGTTATTGCATTTTAAATGAATTAACCAGTATTTTAAACTTTTTTCAGTTTTCATTTTAAATATGGCAACTACCAATTGATATAATCCATATAAACAAAAGTTCTTTGGGGTTCTCAATAATTTTTAATAGTGTAAAGTTTGAGAACCAGTGTTCTAAAGGAAGCTCTATAAAGCACTTGATTTCTGGGAAGAAAGACATAGAATTCTAGCAAGAACCAATACAAGCTATTCTCTTTGTAGCTTCCAAGTACAACCCAAGGTCAGGGATCACAGCTTCCTGTAGTACACATGGCAAGACAGTTGGAAATATAAACTACATCAGTGAATTCAATGCCCAGGAGGTGAGGCCATGGAATCTGTTTAGGTCTTCTGTAGTTCACAGTCCATGTGCTTGTTAAGAGCATGTCATGATTCCCATTCTGTAGAAAAGAATGTTTTTCCCTTTCAGATTCTGTTTTTAGGAAGTTAGCCACTCTGGAAGTTTTAAATATCTTTTTAAAAAAGCAATTCTGCCATTCAGGATAAAATAGGAATAGACTGAACAGAGAGCCACTCGGTAGGAAAGTTGTTTCACTCTTCAGACGTCACTCTGGGTCTGCTCACTACCTGGCAACGTGTCCACTTTACTGCTGCACTTACCACCTTAGTGACTTATCAGTGTCACTGCCCTGAATGTACTGACATTGCTTCTTTGCAAGGGTCAGAGAAAGGATGAGATGGGTAGATAGACCCTGGTCCTCATGATGTTGCTATACCAAATTTAGTACTTCTATAAAATTGCAGAGGTCAACTTTCTTCAAAGTAGAAATGATAGGAGGGAATTGAACTATTCTTCTTGCCTTCTGTTTATTGCATTCCAAGCAGTTTGCTTATTCCATGTCCCAGTTTATAACTTGACTGATTTGGCCCTTTCTGTTCTTCCATGTGGCTGCCACCCTGTGTCTTATGTGACTATCTCTGCCCTTTGCTTGGCCTGTTGATTGCAGTGGCATCCTGTGCTGAGCACACTAAAGCACCGCATTGAAGAGAATACCGGCCACACCTTCAACTCCTTGCTCTGCAATCTTTACCGAAATGAGAAGGACAGTGTGGACTGGCACAGCGACGATGAACCCTCACTCGGGAGGTGCCCCATCATTGCTTCACTCAGTTTTGGTGCCACACGCACTTTTGAGATGAGGAAGAAGCCACCACCAGTGAGTACTCTCTTTTTCTTATGCTATTCCTTCCTTCCATTATTCTGCGAAAAAAGTGGAGCTCCTGAAAGCTCCTACTTTCAGATTTAGAGGATAGGAATACACATTTCATCGATAAAACATTTTCAACTGATTGCTTACCCCATGGTTAACTTTTGGCTTCCAAAGTGCCCGTTCATTTACTTGTCCAACAGGAATTGCCTGCCTTGTGCCTGGTGCTGGGGGCTTGTTTCCATTGATGGAAGGGACAGACACAGTCCCTGTCCTCGTGGAGATAGTCTAGTAGGGGTGGATAGATATTGCTAATTACTCAAGTAACGGCAATTGTGGTAAATGCTAAGAAAGAAAGATTATGGAAGGATGACTCAAGCTAGTGGGGGCAAGAAGGGGAAGAAATGAGGCACAAGGAAGATGCCCCTGAGGAAGGCTTCATTGTAGGTATTCTTCATGGTGATGTGGCCACTTCTCTGTATGGGAGCATCATGTGCATCCTCATTCCTTAGCCTTCTCCTGAAACACAGATGGATCTGTAACTCTTTCAGAGAGAGGAAACTCAAGCCAGATTATCAGAGGTGATGGTCTGTCTACACTCAGGTACAAAAACCATGACCAAACTTACCATTTAATAACTTCAGTTTTCCACCCCAGCTCTTACCTAGATCGCATGACATTTGAGGGACACTACTAGGGTTATTAATTCTTTTGAATCAACAGTGTAGTACCTTAGGACTAAGGACTTAGGACTAAGAAAGAACTCCAAGAAAAGAGCAAACCTCTACCAAATTATTTTATTTCCAGGGTTTGTGAATTTTCCTAACCAAAATTCCTGATCATTCGGCTTATAACATTAAACCAGAACCAGTCAGTGTGGAAAGCCAACCAGTAGGCTGTTTATTGTATATGACCTAATCCAGAACACATCATTGTTAGTCAGTCAGTGCTCATGTTTGTTATTCATCAGATGTATATCTCTGAGAATACCATTAACAGACTGGGTGTTTTCCTCATGTGTATTTGAGTTTCCATGCATGGTATTTTGAAGCATATTGCATTATTTTGCATATATGCCATTAAGCTCCTTTTGTTGGTATACTTTCCCTTGATTAGGTTTTCTCTGCTTTTGTTTACACAGAAACTTTGGTCATTGTTAGTAGTGGATTATCAGTTGTCATGTCTTATTGAGTGAATTATTGCTCCCTGGGCACTATGGATAGCCTTCACGGTTACATTGGCAAGCAGCCTTCTCGTGTACCAAGGAGCACTACCTGAGAATCAGACAACCCAACCTTTGCTGTATTCTTTTTAGGTGTGGTTATACTTCTGTACACACCCTTCCACTCAGTTAAATACCAAGTTCACACATGTGAAGAATTCATCCTGCCCTTAGCTCCTGTTATATAAAAGCAGAGAAACACTGTGTGTCTCATTATTTAAGTGCAGACCTTCTTCTCAAGCCAGACATATGGAACATCAACTTTTTGCCAGGTGTGGTCATGGGACCTGAGCAGTGAATGAGCTCTCTTCCTGGAGCTCATCTAGCACATGCTAGTGCTGTGCCTTCCTCCTAGAGTTAGCCTTCATTCCTTCTGACTGGCAGCCAGGTTAAGTGTATATAAGCTTTGGTATAATCCTCCTCTTTGGTCCTTTGCAGCTATTTTCTTTGTTGCTAAGTATTTAAGTATTCAGTTACTGTTTCTTTACACGTATACATTGACCACCACTACCCCCTTTTAAAAACATTTTTGGCCTATTTATAGGTTAGGAGCTTAAGAATCCCCAAAGTATGCTTTCTGGAAAATTAGTTTTACTATAGAAACAGTTTCCAACTATTAAGCATTAACTATCTTCTGGTGCCCAGAAATACCCCATTCCTTCTCCCCTCTGGGCAGCTGAAACTCTTCATTTTATCATATAAATATATAATGCATGGTGATCAAGAACTACTGTTTGGTAGTTCAGTTATGTTATAGATTAATGTGTAGACAGAGAACGTAACTACCACATACAGCACTGTTTCTGTGGGCAACTGTTTGGAACAGAATCTGTGTTTAAGAGAGAGATTGCCCATACCCTACACTAAAGCCTTCTCTTCTCCTCAGCCTTCTTGGAGTCTGTTTTGATGAACACAGATGAAAAGCACAGGCCATGAAACACTCAAAAGTAATAAAGTCCCCTTAATTATTTACTGGTAGCAAAGGAATATGCAGAGTAACTATGGTAGCTGACTTGATGAAAATACAGATCTAATAAGTAAGAAAATTTGTCTGAGATTTTCAAATAAAGTTGGCTGAGGAAACAGATTTGGAAAGAAATATAAACATGTCAGTACCTCAGGTTATTGACTCTAGTAAGTTTTGGCTTCTCATCTAGTCTTAACTATGAATTTGATGCAATTTTTGTATATCCTCTCAATTCTGGCTTTTAAGATGGGGAAATTGAATGTTAATATATTTCAAATTGTAATCACACATTAGTAAATACAGTTTAAAAAGCCTTTTTTTTCCCCCAGAACCTGTAAGTTCCATTCTTATGTAAACAGGACACAGGCTTAAACTTTTGAAAAGATTCCTTCAAGTTTCATTAATAGATTCCAAAAATCCTAATGCACAAATGTAGCTAAACTAGAAATTCAGAAGCCTTTCTTTGAGTTGACAGCCTTGGAAATATCTTAGATTACATCATCTTTATCTTATAAATGATCCTTTTTCTGAAGGATTGAAATGAAATAGTTATTGCAAGTCTTTGTCTACTTTTTTCCCTAAACTCTAACTCTGAGAACATGATTCATGATTCATACAACTCAAGGTAAAAGCATAAATTAAAAGCTATAAATTAGGTTAGTCTTCTGTGTGGGATTTGTAGGAGTCTGACTTCCTGCAACTCTCAGGGACCTGTCTCAGTATGCCACTATAGACTGTAATTTTCATGTCTATTGACAAGACACTGGGAGTATGTTAGAGGTTGTGGGAGGGAATCTTTCAAGCTCCTGTTAACTTTGACCCATCAGAGGAGAAGCTAATACCTGGCTGACTTGAGTCACAATTTCTCATCTGAGGCGGACATAAAAGAGTCATGAGATTTCCTGCACTTCATTTAAGTATGCAGTTTTGAGACAGAAGAGCATTTGTTTTGGGACACTTTCAAAGAGAATTAGTCATGATTTTTAAAAAATTCAAACTCCTCCATTCCTGCAGCAGCTATTTGTTTTGCAATCTGGCACCTTGAGCACATCTCTGGAGCTGCCGATCTTCTGAAAGCTGCCCCAGTTCCACACACTGTATTCCTAACAATTTCTCCCTGTGCTGAGATGGTAAGGAGATCTTTGTTTCCTAACACCAGTGCCCCTCTGATTCATATGCTTGGCTCAGTCAGCCTCATGCATACATCATCCCTGGAATTAAACATTTTATTCCTCCAAGGTGCCAATCCATTTTTCACTGTCCTTTAGTCCAAGTCTGCCGACTCCTGCGTATTCGTTTTGATTTTAGAGTAAATTGCTATTTCTTTTAATGATAGTAAGGCATGTGGGGACATTGTAGACTTGCTGGAGCTTGCTTTTCCATTCTCTGCAATCCCTTATTTTGTTTAGTTCAAATCAAAGACTAAGTGATCTTCTGTATCTGTATTCTGGCCAGTCAGACTTTACTGTCTTAAGACCAAGCTAAAACTTACCAAATATATTTCAGTAGACATTTATTATTCTGTAAGGTGGGGTTCATCAGAGCTTTTCTACACTTCTTTTCCCAAACCCAATTGTACTTTCCAAACCACATTGTGTCCCTGTTTGCGAAGATTAGTCTGGTTCTTTTCCCAGCTAGCTTTAATTCTTTACTGAAAAACAAACTGGAAAAGGAACTACAAAAGCCATTTGGCAGGCTGCTATTTCTCTGTCGGTTACTATGGAAACAGTGATGGCTGGGGGGGTATTATTAGATAATAGCAGGAAGTTTGTGATGCACTGGAGGTTTAGATGCCAAAAGCCTTGTTTTTTTAGCAAATTACCCCTGGATAAACTGTGTCCTTCATCAGCTAAATCCTGTGAATATGAGGGGCTCAAAGCGATTGAGCTGAGAAAAGTTGGGCCTTTCTCTAACCACTCCTCTCTCTAGTCCTTCTGAAGGATGTGAGCCCTGTTTGTATCCCTGGAAGGGATGGCTGTGAAAGCACTTCTGGTGGTAGAGACTCTGAGAGCACCCAGTGCATTGTAGGTCCCAGTAGCTCCCTTTCTAATTGGTTGGTTTTCTTTACACACTACTACTGGAAAGAGTGGAGTATAAAAAGATCAATCTGATTATAGTGTTATTTTTTTTCTAGGGCTTTAGAAAAAAATGAGGGTATTGGAATCCAAAACAATATGATACTGAATAGCTTAAATTTGGAAACTGGATGAGCTAGAACTGTGCAGCATTTCATAGAGTAGAGACTGAACCTCCACCTTAGTATCTCCTGCTGCTGCTGTTCCAATCATCCACCGTTATTAATCCATCTGCTGATTATAGCATCTCCGCTGAGAAAGTACAAGAAATACTTGGAAGAAATTATTTTATGATGATTTTAAAAGATACCCTAATGAAAATTTTAAAAATCAGGTTTTGTTTCCTGTTTCTGTCCCTGATGTTTAAAAAGCACTTAACTGCCTCATTTATATTTATTCTTTTTCTGTGAATGGGAATGATACTTGGTAGGTACTTCATGGGAGTCATTGAAAAGTTTTCCCATGAAAATTGTTGCAGTACTCAGTGAATGTTTAAGCTGTCATAAATGGTAGATGCCATGGTGACTTTTCAGGCGTGGAAATTAAAAAAGGAAATGAATAGCATTTCCTAAACTCCAAGGTACCAGTGGTCTGCAAAATGGGTATTCATTGAGAGAATACAGGGAAGTCTCAGGGAGGGTGTTGCGGCCTATGAATGAGAAATGGTGATTAAGTTTTTGAGCTCCTATCTCTAGGACCATTAAATGGTTTGGAGAATGTGAGAGTGATTGGATAAATGAATGTATGTATGTGTGTTTAGGCAGATGAAGATAGGTAGTCCGGGTAGGACTTGAATTATCTTCAGACTTGAGATCCTTTGGGAGTTGGAATCATTTGCTTCCCTGGGGCCTTGTCTCAGGCTAAAATTCATGGCCTAACTCTCATTGGGAATAATTAATTTTTGCAACAAGCCTCCCAGTTTTGTATTGCTAGTGACAGCACTTTTAGCTTTAGGAGGGCAACCTTTGGCATAGTGATTCATCGTGTTTTGTGTGTGCCATGATTAGGACGAGGTTGGCTTGCAAACCTGACTTTTAGACCTTGTCCCAGTGGTAGAGTTTTTTCTCCCCTTTGCCATACTCTTTAAGAACTATTCCTGAGCCTTCTGGTGATTTTCTCATCTTGCACAAGTCACATTTTCATGGAGGATGGCCGCCTAGCTGAGGCAGAAAAGAGCTAAATGTGTTTGAGGAGGGGAAAGGAGGCCCTGCCCTCGAGCAGAGTGAGCCAGTGTGAGGAGCGTAGCAGGTGATGAGATCGAGAAAGTGGGCAGGGCCTGGTCATGAAGAGACTCAGGAGCCTTAGGCAGGAGTGGGTTTTATTTTACATACATGAAGAGGCCATTGAGGTATGTTAAGCAGAAGAGTGACATGGTCTGATTGGCAATTTTAAAAGGTCACTGTTAATACTGCATGTACTGCATGGAGTCTAGACTAGCAAGGAACAAGAGTAGAAACAAGGAGATCAATTAGGAGGTTGTTAGACCTTGTATATACTTGGGACCAAGGTCAAGAAGGAGAGAGAAGAGAGCATGAGCTTAGAGAAGCAGGGATTTTTAAGGGAGTCATGGGAATAATAATCCAAAAGTGCTAATGAGGAGTGAGGAGAATACTCTGTCACCTGGCTCCATGATCCACTGGATTAAGAGATGTGATCACCTTCCACATGAGATGGTTCAGGGAATTTGGAATCTTTTGGAGATAGCCAGATTTCAGCTAGGACAAGGAAGCAGAGAGAGCCTTCAGAGCTCATGGAGGTTGAGGAGATAGGCAAGTTTGCTCATCTCTGAATGAGAATTCCAGGGGACACAGTGGAAGGGTATAGGAGGGAAAGTGGTGAGGGGTTATGTGTGATCAGATTATGCCCAGGTACAGTTGGGGAAAGAGTATACTGGTATTAACAGATGGCTGGAGAGGCTTGTGTTTCTGCTAATGACTGGGCTCAGCTGGATGTCAGGCATGGCGGAATTTGTTCTAAAATATGCTTTTAGGTGATGGAGGGTGTTTATTTCTGGTGCTATGGTCTGGAGTGGAAGCTCTTTCAAGATAGCAGTTCTTTTAAGCTTCATTTCTTGGAAATATTATATTACCAAGAATGGATCTTCATCACATTAACTCTTCTGATTTCAAATGCACATTCAGTGAAGCTGGAACAGCTACAATGTGGGTGGAAAGCTCAGTTTGTTTTTGCTTAAATTCATTAACTTCTCACTCCCATCCTACCCCCAGTACTATATCAACAATAAATCTGAACAATATACGCTGTCAGCAGGTATTTCACTCTAAATTTCATTTACCTTTCAATGTGTACAATCCAGAAGGAAAGGCAGGAGTCTATCTACTAGTTTGGGCTACAGTGCTGTGCTTTGAGTGCCTGCAGGGAGAGCCTCTGTTGCAGCCAGCAATTGCTCAGGTCTCCCAAACCTTCTTCTGTAAGTTAGGGAGGTATTGGTGAAATCCTGCATGATTGAGCTCTTAAGATCACAGAGTGTGCCTGGATGATTGATTGCACATACTGGTCCTTTCTGCTTGCTTTTCTCATTTGCCTCACCAGAACCTCCCAAGCTAAATGAATGCCAAAGATCAAGAAAGAGTTTGATAAAGGCCAAATATTTGTTTGGGGTTTTTTTTTTTTAATTTTATTTCAGAATATTACAGAGGTACAAATATTTTGGTTTCATAAATTGCTTTTGTACCATTTGAGTCACAGTTATAAGTGTGCCCATTCCCCAGATAGTTTACATTGTGCCTGTTAGGTGTGAATTTCCCTATCCCTTCCTCCCCACTCTCGCCTGCCTGATTTCCGATGAGTGTTATTTCCATATGTGCACATAAGTGTTGAATGATTAATTCCAATTTAATGGTAAGTACATGTGGTGTTTGTTTTTCCATTCTTGTGATACTTCACTTAGAAGAATGGTCTCCAGTTCTATCCAGGATAATACAAAAGGTAGCTCACCATTTTTTTTGATGGTATACATATACTACATTTAATTAATCCACTCATGTATTGGTGAGTACTTGGCTTGTTTTCACATCTTTGCCATTGTGAATTGTGCTGCTATAAACATTCAAGTGCAGATGTCTTTTTTATAAAAAGTCTTTTTTTCCTTTGGGTAAATACCCAGTAGTGGGATTAACTGATCAAATGGTAGTTCTACTTTTAGTTCTTTGAGGTATCTCCATACTACTTTCCACAGAGATTGTACTAGTTTGCAGTCCCACCAACAATGTATGAGTTTTCCTGCCTCTCCACGTCCACGCCAGCATTTGTTGTTTTGGGACTTTTTGATAAAGTTCATTCTCACTGGAGTTAAGTGATATCTCATTGTGGTTTTGATTTACATTTTCCTGATGATTGGAGATGTTGAGCATTTTTTCATATGTTTGTTGGCCATTAGTCTATCTTCTTTTGAAAAGTTTCTGTTCATGTCTTTTGCCCACTTTTTAATGGGGTTGTTTAATTTTTTCTTGCTGATTTGCTTGAGTTCTTTGTAGATTCTGGTTATCAGCCCTTTGTTGGATGTATAGCATGCAAATATTTTCTCCCATTCTGTAGGTTGTCTATTCACTCTGATGATTGTTTCCTTGGCTGTGCAGAAGCTTTTTAATTCATTGAGCTCCCATTTATTTATTTTTGTTGTTGCTGTGATTGCTTTTGGGGTCTTCTTCATAAATTATTTGCCTAGGCCAATGTCTGTAAGAGTTTTTCCAACATTTTTTTGTAGAATTCTTATAGTTTCATGCCTTAGGTGTAAGTCTGTTATCAAAACCCAGAGATTTTTATGTGGCAAGTGAGTTTAAAACCATTTTGATCCAATAACTTCAATGATTTCAAATCTATGCTTTTCCAGCTAGCCTCTTACTTTAGCAGAACTTATTTCAGAAACAGCTCCTTCTGTTTTTAAAGGTAAAGTATTTCAGATCGATGCTGAGGATGCCATCATTTAAAATGTGGTTTGAGTCAGCAGAATAACTCTGCAAAGATAACTTTGTGGGATCCCAGCTTTAGTCTCTCTCCGTAATCTCCATAATTAATATGTTGTGTTTATGTCAGATTTTACAAATATTTTACCGCTATGAACAAAAAGTCCAGCTATGCCCTTCTATTAATATCAGTGCTAGAGGAACAACTTTGCAGCCCAGATATAGCCGCAAGCTTATATGATCCATGAAGCAGTCTAGAACCCAGCTGAGTTCTCAAGCACAAGTTAGCACCACAATTTGGGAAAGCAAGCTGAAAAGAACTAATTTTTAAAAAGGACATTATTAGCATAGCTATAAGTTGGGTGACAAGGCAAGTAAAGGGAGGTTACCTCAGCAGGTAAGTAGCTATAGCACGGGCTAGTGTTTAGTTTTCAAATATCATTTCAGGTCTGCAAAAAGGCCTTGACTCTCCTTGCCAAGCAATGCCACCATCTATCTGATTCTTGGCCCAGAGGGCTAGAGAAACCATCTCAAAAAAACCCTTTGCTTGACCCTGCAGACATGCTGACATCTTGGTTTTTTTCTTGCTTTTGAAGCGCATATTTGGGAATGAGTTGTCTACATGTATAGTGTCCTCGCAGCTTATCTCACTCTTGACACACCTGCTCTCTAGCTCCATCCCACCACTCTGCTAAAATTCTCATGATTATGATGCACTCAAATCAAGTACCTGGGCCTCTCTGTCATCCTTGTAATATCAGTCACCAGGATCTGTCACCACTGTGCGTGAAACTCGGCCTCTATTCGCTGCCTTTTCTTCCTCCTATTGGCTTCTGAAATCTGTCTAATTTGGTATTCCTATACTTTTTCATCGCTATTTCTCTGCCTCCTTTAAGGTTTTTTTCTTTAAATTCAATCCCTTAATAGAGGTTCAAGATTATCTTTTATTCTGTTATTTTTCTGTACATTATTTTTTCAGAGATTATAAACTGGCAGTATATTGTAAATGCTGTGTGGGGAAGGTCTCTTTCTTTCTTATTTATCATTGTGTCCCTATCTCCAGCTTAAACTTTTTTTTTTTGAGACAGAGTCTCACTTTGTTGCCCAGGCTAGAGTGCCATGGCGTCAGCCTAGCTCACAGCAACCTCAAACTCCTGGACTCAAGCAATCCTCCTGCCTCAGCCTCCCAAGTAACTGGGACTACAGGCATGCGCCACCATGCCTGGCTAATTTTTTCTATATATATTTTTAGTTGGCCAATTAATTTCTTTCTGTGTTTTAGTAGAGACGGGGTCTCGCTCTTGCTCAGGCTGGTCTCGAACTCCTGAGCTTGAGCGATCTGCCCGCCTCGGCCTCCCAGAGTGCTAGGATTACAGGCGTGAGCCACCACGCTCAGCCTCCAGCTTAAACTTTTATCTCAAGTTTCCAGTCATCACTTTCTACATGTTCATGAGACAGGTGACTCCCAAACTGAAATTATAAAATGAGATTCATTATTGTTCTCTCAAAAAGCTCCACACCTGCTGATAAGTCTATTTATGTTCATGATGCCACCATTCTCCTGGTCAGGTTATTTTCAGTTCTTTCTTGTTCCCTTATTTCTCATATATTATCAATTCCCAAGTCATCTTAATTCTTTCTTGACGTGTCTAAAGAGCCCATCCCTCTTACAGCAACCATCTTTATCCTAAGCTCTTTTTACCACATGCCTAAAATACTAAAATGACTTTTTTCTGCCCTAACATCCTTAATGCCGATCTTTGCTCCCTCTGTTCTATCCAATACCCAGATGTCAGATAGTTTCAGGAATAGTTCTTTTCTGCCCCTCTCTCTATCTTCTCTCCCTCTCCTACCCCAAATATTAACCAAGCACTTACCTTGTGTCAGGTACTGTGCTCAGCTCTGGGATGGAGCAGTGAACATGACATATGGTCCCTGCCATCACGGAGGTCACAAGAGCTACATGATAATCAAATAAACAGAGAAATAATTACAACTTGTTAAAGCTCTGAGTTTGGATTTGATTCTAAGTGTAATGGGAATAAAGGGGATTGTGGCATTATCTGGTTTACATTTTTAAAAGATCACTCTGGCTGCTGTGTGCAGAATAGTTTGGGGAGAGGCAAGAGTAGGAGACTAAATAAAAGGTGGCTGCACTAGTCTTTGTGGGAGACACAAGCTTGGACTACGGTGGCAGTGGGAATGAAGAGAAGTGAGTGGATTTGACGTATGTTTTTGATGATGAACCAAGAGAGCTTACCAGTAATACTTTAGATGCGAGGGTAGTAATCAAGAATGACTGCCAGGTTTCTGACTTGAGCAGTGGTGAGTGGAGGTGCTATTTACTCAGACGGAGGGGAAGCAGGGATTTCTGCAGGTGACTTTGTTCTTGTTTAAGGAGTTCCTTCTTCCATATGCTTAGTTAGAGATGCCTGAGACTTCCAGATGTAAGATAGGCCGTTGGCTATATAAGTCTGGAGTTCAGACACAGGCCTGGGCTAGTCATCATTCGAGAATTGTTAGAATAACAACAGTAAAATGCTAATAATAAATAAAAAGTGTATAGTGCTAACTCTGCCTGGCTCTGTTCTAAGTTCTTTATATTGAATCCTCCAATAATTTTATGAAATCGATGCTGTTGTTGTTCCCATTATACAGATGAGGTAGCTGAGACACAAGGTTAAATCACTTGCCCAAGTTGACTCAAGCAACTGTTTGTTGAATTGAATGAAAATTAATAATATAGACAATAATGTAAAACTATGAATTGTACATTATCATTTAGGGCAAGAAAATAGAGAAAGAGGAGCATAGAGCACTGCTTTCATCATTTTGTTTTCCAACTCAGAAGTCTTGATTTGCTTCTACTGGAACAAAGCATAAAATGGAAACTCCTTAGCCAGATTGTGAAATCTTGATGTAAAATAATCTATGCCCAACCAGCTTTGGTCTCTCACTGTTCCCTCTACAGTTACTCTATTTTACTAAAGTACCTCTGTGCTGTCCCTTAGGCATGCCCTCCACTTTCTTACCTTAAGTCCTCTTGAGAGTTCAGGGGCCCACTGTGGCTGTGGAACCTCCCTCCCCTACTGCGTCCAGTGCAGTAATTAATAATAGTCACTGTGCGTCAAGGGCTTGCTGTGAGCTTGGGATATGAGAAACAGGTAGCAGGCTTCTATTTGTTTCGTTTGTCCTTTCTGCTCATCTGTGTTTTGTTTTTATATGTATCTTCTTAGCAAAAAGATGAAAGTTTTCTGCTTAGCT
The DNA here is from genome assembly GCA_008086735.1 of Cheirogaleus medius. Taxonomy (NCBI): domain Eukaryota; kingdom Metazoa; phylum Chordata; class Mammalia; order Primates; family Cheirogaleidae; genus Cheirogaleus; species Cheirogaleus medius. The sequence goes on along the minus strand of VBSM01001265.1, from coordinate 3,576,528 downwards.
CATGTAAGAGATCAGAGATGACTTAGAAAACTAAATGCCTCACTGTTACCTGAGCTCAGTAATTTGGAAGCATATTTTTCTTTGAATGGCCTTTTCTGATTGAGTTGTGGGTAAGATGGAGAATATGATACTTGAAGATGAAGTAGCATTTGTGTCCTGAGCTTTCTATGAGGCACTACTGTGTAGAATGGCAAAGAGGGATCAAAGAAGCCTGGTGGATGGCAGCTGGCCTTGGGAATAAAGAAGGCAGTCATGTCATGGGTCCATCAACAGCATAGCTGGGCAGCCCTGGAGCTGAATCTGACCCTCAGACTTGTTTATACTGCCCAGTGTTTATTTTTTAATTACTTTATTTTTTTGAGTCAGTATCTCACTCTGTTACTCTAGCTAGAGTACAGTAGTGTCATCATAACTCACTGCAACCTCAAACTCTTGGGCTCAAGAGATCCTCCTGCCTCAGCCTCCTAAGTAGCTGGAACTACAAGCATGAGCCACCACACCCGGCTAATTTTTCTATTTTTGTAGAAATAGGGTCTCACTCTTGCTCAGGTTGGTCTCAAACTCCTGACCTCAAGCGATCCTCCCATCTCAGACTCCCAAAGTTCTAGGATTACAGGTGTGAGCCACTATGCCTGTCCCCTAGTGTTTTTAAAGAAACCAAATTCATTGCCAAAATTTATAACTCAGGAGATTTCACATGAAAATCCCACTGATCAATTTCCCTGGAAAACCCAGAAGATGGGCAACACTGGGGAACAGTGAGCTGGAGCAGCTCATTGGCAGAACAACTACCACTGTATTCAGGCTTCTGGTTCCTCACGGCCCCCACTCCCCACTGTGTTGCACCCGGCCCATGCCCCTTGTTTATGCTACTTGCTGGTGTTTGTGACCCCTACAGTATATTCGGGGTGCCATATAATTAGGACAGGAAATATTATAGGGTTTCAGAAGGAATAGAGCTTACTGTGGAGAACACAATATAGTGGAAAGAATATAGGCTATATAAAGAACCAGGCAGATCTATGGTCAAATGCTAGCCTGGCCTCCAGCTAGCCTTTTGCCTTAGACAGGTATTCTCCCTCTAGCTCCCTTTACTTATGATAAAATGGATAATATTGCCCCCTGACCACTGCTTTTACAGGGTTGTAGTGAGGATTAGCCATAATGTATATATATAATAGTTACCTAACATGCTTGGCACCTGAGCATATACCATAGGTGATCCTGTCCAAAAAGTCCAACAGGACACCTTGGTTTAAGTACTTAGAAATTGTTATAAAAAGCAGCATGGGGGAAAAAAAGACACAAAACTCCAGATAGACTAAAGAGTTAAATCTAAAAAATGTATTTTTTTTTTAACTAAAAGGAAATGCAGTTGTATATTTAACTTTCCTCAGGATGAGAAAAAGCTTTCTAAGCATGAAAACCATGAAGGAGAGCCAAAGAAATGTCAGGAGAGTTGACTCTAAAATTTTTGAGCTATTCTATGTTAACTATTATAAACACAGTTAAAAGGCAGATAGCAAATGAGAAAAGTATTTGCAAAAAGTATGACAGAGGGCTAATATCTCACTATCTATGGTTATAGATCAATAAGAAAAAACATTAACATCCCCGTAGAACAATGGACAAAGGACATGAACAGAGAGTTCACAGTAGAAGAAACACAAACAGCAAATAGAAATGTAAGAAAAAGTTGAACTGGGCTAGTAACCCAAGAATTCTAAATTTGAATGAGTTGCCATTTCTCCCCTAATTTTTTTCATCTTTGTCAGACAGAAGATAGGTACTGTCATTGTTTACCGATGGAATTATAAATTGCTGTAGCCTTCCCAAGAAAGCAATTTGGCCGTGTAAATCAAGTGCCTTAGCGTTTGTACCCTTGGCTCCAGTAATTTCATTTTTTAAGAATATATTCTAGAGACTGGGCATGGTGGCTCATGCCTAGTACTTTGGGAAGCCAAGGTGGGAGTATTGCTTGAGGCCAGGAGTTCAAGACCAGCCTGAGCAAGAGAAAGACCCCATCTTTACAAAAAATAGAAAAATTAGCTGGGTGTGGTGGTATATGCCTATAGTCCCAGCTCAGGAGACCGAGGCAAGAGAATTGCTTGAGCCCAGGAGTTTGAGGTTGCAGTGAGCTAATATTACACCACTGCACTCTAGCCCAGGCAAAAGAGTGAGACCCTGTCTAAAAATAAATATCTATGTAATTTTCTAGAATACATATATATTCTAGAAATATAGTCAGAAATGTTTTGCCCCTAAATCTCCTTGCAGTAGCCTTTTCTTTATTTTCTATTATTTTTTAAAAAAATACTACTATATTAAAATTTCAGTCTCCAACAATGTTTTCCTTACTGCTCTATCCTTGCACTAGCACAAGGCCTGACACATTCAGGTGGTCAGAAAGTATTTATGAGTTTAAAGAAGGAAGGATATGTTCATATGAAGGAATATTACATAACCATATTTTTGAACGATTATATATTTAAATATGTAGAAAAATGCTCACAAGATAACGTTAAAAATGTAGAGTACACAATCATACCCTACAATATAGAACATAGAATATTCCATGTGTGTGTCTTGTGTGAATGCTGGATTAAAGGTGATTTTTTTATATTTTCTGGGGACTTTTCCTCAGTCATTCTGCACATATTTCTTGATATGTGCAACAGGCACTACATGTGATTCTTAAGAGCAAGGCCACATAGGCCTTCCCTCATGGAGTTTCTAAGAGAGTAGGAAGGCAGACATTGAATAAGTAATTACAAACAAATGCATCATTTACTTTAGTGAACTTATGTTACTTTTATATTCTAGAAAGAAAAACTATGACGCTGATGATTTTAAAGCATCAATGATTGTTTGTGATTTCCAAGATACCCTTTTAGGACAAGAAGGGGATGATTATAAGAAAAATCCAAATCTCATACAATATGAATTACCCTTCCAATGAAAAGAAAAATGTTTCAGTTTCCTGTCTGTTGGATGGGTAGTAATGACATAACAATAAATACACTCAATTTTTTTTCCTAAATAGCATTTTTCTAAAGGAAACTGAGAAAGTTAATATCTTGGTGAGGTGGAGGTAAGAGTTGTGGGAAACCTTAGAAAAGCAGAATTAAACATTCAAATGAACTGACTGTGGTTGGAGAGAGAGGGAGAATGTTGATCAACATTAAGTAAAAACATATATATATATATGTATACACACACACACAGTTTTTTCATGTACTTGTAAGGTTTCACTGTATAGACAACCAACACCAAAACCTACCCTGTAGATTCATTGTAACCCTAAAAGCTTCTTTTAACCAGGATAAGGGATGGAAAATTTTATCCTAAGCCATGGTTTTCTGGGGGTGTGTTTTGTTTTGTTTTGAACAAAGTCCTGAGTAAATCAAAAGGTCTACAGAGATTTGTTTTGGTAACTTAGCCATGCTTAATGACTGCGAAGGCGCTCCTCTAAACAGTCCGACCCGTGCTTCCACTGTTGCTTACCCATTTATCAACTTGAGCCTTTGGGCATAGCCACGTGAACAACTCTGACCTTTATCTGCTTCCTAAGTGGAAAAAGTCTCCATGCACCTTGGCTAAGTTAAAGGGTGGCACTATGGTCTGTGGTCACTGGCCCCAAGAGAATGATGCATTTGTGAGGTCTGTTGTGTTGGTAGGATCCCTTGTCCTCTTTCCTGTCCACCTCTTTCTGCAAATTAGGAATGCACTTCCTAAGCCAAGGGTGTCGGAAGGAATAAACAAGCAGCAAATTAATGACATCGCCTCTCACAGTGGGTGGACTGTGTATCACTGTCTCCTTTGTGGACTGATTCAAGTGGCTCCCTCCCAAATGAAGCTTCATTCTCTTTTACTTTTTGGTATGACTAATCATTATATTGGGTGTAATGTATTCAAACCAACCTGAGGCTTTCTGTCATTTGAAAATTTCAGATCTTGGAAACATTAAGTGAAATGTGGATCTGTTGAATATCACTTTCCATCAATGCTGATACTTTTCTCTTGCATTTGGAATTGTTTTTCACTTGTGAGGGATACTCCTGCTTCAGATTTCCAGGAATTACAGTGCTCACCTCTTCTCTTCCATTGGTGTTAGCACTCCCTCCTTCCCAATAATGTTTTTAATGTTCTAAGAGATCGTTGTCTCAGAATTGTCCTTGTGTGGTTAAGTCTTTCTTCTATGTTTCATTCCACTCTCCTGTTCTAGTGTCTGTACTTGATTTATGAACTCCCTAAGTATGTAGAGGGTAGCAGAAATTCTTTTGCTTCTAGCTGTGTTAAACCTTGATCTGGTAACTGACTTTACAGCCTAAATTAAGGAGCCTTGGACTCTCTAATCTCATGGACAATACAATGCACTCCCTTCTGATATCTTTTCTCCAGTAGGACATGTATTTCCTGTGGCTGGCATATTTTTTTTCCAGAGCATAGTCTTTTGCTTTTCTGAGATGGAGCTGGGCTACCCTAAGGGCAGGGTCACCTTCCTGCTGCTCTCTGAGGAGTCAGATGTAAATGTTTTGGTGCCTGTAAGAGAAAAAGGTGGCAGACACAATTAAAATCAGTCACTGAAGCCAAAAGTTATTTCAAATGTTGCTTCTGTCTTCTGCCTATAAAAATTATGACTATGCTTGACAAAGTCACTGCCAAGGGTTGGGGCCTGGAACTTAGACTGTTTATGCAAGTTCATTATTGTTTTGATTTTGATTTTCCTGGGGGAAATCATTGTAAACACTGTTCTCAGAAGCACCCCTACAGTAATAAACATAAACACAGTATTACACTGAAATCAATCCTGCAGTAACCCAGATGTAACCCCTTGCATGGGAAGTGAAGCAGATGAATGGAGGGGCCCGTCAATTCTGGCCTGAATGGAGGTGAAGAAATGGAAGCTCAGGTCTGTCCGAGTGTCAACCTTGACATGCTTTTTGTTGCTGTGGGCAAGACAGTTGTTTAACGTACCCCTTTGTCAGCTGTGAAGGAGGAGTAACATCACCTATTGATTGCTTCACAGGCTGTGCTGTGAAGACTCATTATCATGAGTTGGACATAATTGATTGGGCATAAATTGATTATTGGACATAAATTGATTTTGAGCTTTCTGGAAGAAAGTGGCAATGTAAATACAAGGCATTTGTTCAGGAGTTGTGATCCATCCTTAAAGGATGAACCAGCTAATTTCAGTTTGGCAGCACTGTTCTGGTCAAGCCAGAGCTCCCTTCTCTGAGGAAATCTTGCTGTTGTCTATTCTAGAAAGAGGCAAGAGGACATCTCCAAAACACCAAAGTAGCCATAGGAGGAGTTGTGCCTACTTTTAGCATCGGTGCCAATTATTAAATTAGCATAAATTGTGAAAAGAAGCAGAACTCATCATATCAAGTCTTGGTTAAAAAGCCATATTTTCCACACCGATTATGTTGAAATGTAGAGCACAACATAGGCAGATGTAAAGAATTCTTGTGTATGTAATTTTAATTCCTTCACAGGCCAAAATGGGTTTTTCTGGATTTCAGATGATGGTGATAACAGCTAGCACTTACACTGTCCTTATGATGTGCCGGTCTCCAAGTGATTTACACATATTCTATCAAGGCCCACAGTAGCCCTGGGTGGCAGACACTGTCATCATCCCCATTTTACAAATAAGTAAACCAAGGTACAGAGAGGTGAGATAACTTATCCATGGCCAAGCAGCTGCCAAATGACAGAGCCAGTACTTGAACCCCCGCAATCTGGCTAAGGAGTAGAGGTTTCCAATTTTTGACTGCTGTCAGGTTTGTTGCATCTGGATCACACAAGGAAAAAATTCAGTGCAGTGAATGCTGTTTTCTAGGAAGAGAATGGAGACTACACGTATGTGGAAAGAGTGAAGATACCCTTGGATCATGGGACCTTGTTAATCATGGAAGGTGCTACACAAGCTGACTGGCAGGTGAGAATGTGCAAGTAATATGGATTCACTCTCACGTGGAGGCAGTTTCCTTACTGACTGAGGATTAGTAGTTGCTAAGTAAACGTGAAAAGTAGGTTCCTTTTATAATGAGCAAGAGGCAATAGAGTGACATTATTTCCAAGGAGTTTTGATACTTACTGACAATCAAAATGTGCCTCTGCAGCAGCGGTATCTGATGGAACTTTCTGTGATGATGGAAGTATTCTGTGTGGTAGCCACTAGCCACGAGTGACTGTTGACTTCTTAAAATATGGCTAGCGTGCTATAAAGAATTGAATTTCTAATTTAATTTTAATTAATTTAAATCTAAATAGCTTCAGGTAGCTAATGACTGTCTCACTGGACCAAAGTTCCACAGCTAGACCAGGCCATTTTTAGGCCAGATCATTTCTATGGTGTGCATATTAGTGTAAAAACACTTAGCATTAGAGTGGAATCACATGCCTCTCTTTGGTCTCATCTATTTATGTTTTTCTTACGATATCTGGAAAATGGCAGGAGTCTGAGAGGAAGAACAACAATTAGAAAAGATGAAAATATCTCACCACAGGGATGCTGGCATAGCACAGTGGGGGCAGGGGTGGGAATTTGTTTCAGAGAAGGAGTCCTTTGTCCACAAGACTATAAAGAACTTATCGCTGCTCATTTAAAGGGGGATAAAATGGAAATATTTCTATACTCTTATAAATAAGCCTTAAATTGCTTTGAACTAAAATGTGTGTCTGTGTATTTATGTCAGAAAGCTATGTATATTTCCTTATAGCATCGAGTGCCCAAAGAATACCACTTTAGAGAACCGAGAGTAAACCTGACCTTTCGGACAGTTTATCCAGACCCTAGAGGGACACCCAACTGATGTGAGATCTTTGAGAGAGAAGCCGCACTGAGACTGAGCAACCCTTCCACTGAGAAGAAACGTCAAGAGGCCAGTTCCCGCTGATCTCGTGGTGTGGCTGTTTGGAAGATGGTGGGGTTTGTTTCCCAGCTCCTATTAAATGAAAGCCAGCAGTTCACATTGGTAATATGTCTATGCTGGGAATGGTTATCACTAATCACATTTCAAAATTGCATATTATCTTCAGGCAAATTAAAATCCATGTGGCTGTGCTCATGGATGATTTTGTCCATAAGCAGTTTTTCTCTTGCCTTCCCCCACCCCTTCATTTGAAGAAATATGAATGGACTTGTGCCTCTGGGGAAAATCTACACGTGTTTGTCCATGTGACTTTAGTGGAGATATAAATATGTATCAGTGACTCTGGAGCCTTCCCTAGGCAGACAGCTGCTGAAACCCAAACAGAGGTGGTTTCATCCTGGCTTGTGTGCTATTGTAATGGAAAGCCGCATGTTCAGGGAACACTGGCTTTAACTGAGTCTCCTTGCCTGTCAGTCTTCCTGTGACACACTCAGACAGGTTACAGGCCTCTTTATTCAGAGTGAAGGCAGGATGCTAGAGTCCAGCCACCTGCAGGCAGTCACCTAGACTACTTGTAATATGAGAGCCCACTGTACCCTCAGAGGGAGGAATAACTGGGTGATGTCATAAGTAGCAGGCTGAAATAGAGGCAGAAGGGCAGCACATGGCCTGCTAATGACAGCTGTTCCACATAGATTAGATGCCCCTAGAGAATCACTGAGTCATTTAAACCTCAACCAGATAGAACTGGGAGCAGTCCTGTGGGGAATACACTCAATTGCCTGATAGTTCTTTTCTCCTTCAGTTTCAGTAGCCTGATGACTAAGGCTCTCTTCTGACTCAGTGTTCTCTTACATACAAGTTCCCAAGGTACAAGGGTTAGGCTGTGATGTCACCGAGGTTCCCAAAACAAAACAGAGTGCTGCCCCTTATTGCATCATCAAAGCACATGTCTTCTTGACCTCTCGACTCAGGAACAGAGTGCCAGATTCATTCCAAACCAAGATATGGAAAACCTGAGAGAGAAAAAACGAATTTAAATGGCTGAAAATAGGGCAAGAGAGTTAGAGTTCCCCTGTCTCTGCCAGTCGGGGAAATTTACAGCACCTTCTTGCTTTCTGCCCTGATTCCATCCCATGCTGTAGGATCGAATCTGTCAGGGTAAAGTGCTGAAGGCTGGGCAGGCCCTTACTCAGCCCAGGTGTACTGCCACGCCTGGCCACACTCTGTTCTCTCCCGAGCTCTCTGGCTCCTTGCGTTGTAGTCCCTATTTTTTTTTAAACATGCTCTTTTCTCTAAGAAATACTAAACACTTTATAAAATTTGAGCATCACACTAAGCCTTCCAGTGGCGGAGGTACAAATCTCCATAAAAATAAAATAAAGCCTCTTTTTCATTCCAGCTGTTCTTTTACTAAAGCAAACAACACCTGGCCAGGTGGTATAACCAGCTTTGGTTATAAGCTTGATGCGTGACACTGGGAAATTTCTCTTTCATTCCTTACAAATGAAAGAACTGGCAGATGGTTCCAAGTCTTCCAGCATCCCTCCCTCCTAATGTAGGGTCATGATCTCCCCTTGCGTCAGCTGTACGTTTGATCTCTTCGCTCTGTCACACCCCTGTCTGTCACGGAAACAAATTCCTGCTATACAGCAGACAGGGTGGGCTGCCACCTGGGTTTCTTGGTCTGAAAGCGAATCTTAGGTTTTGTTTCTTGCTGTCGCTGTAAATACTGTATGCCAGAACTCACATATTTTTCCACCACTGAGATAATGTCCCCTCTGAAACATCAAGTAGGTACTTGCTGTAGAGTAAAACTACAGGGTTTAATAATGGACAGGAGTTCCAGACCATGGCTAAAGACAGCCATACGCAGTGACTGCATCAACCGGTTGCTATGATTTACTGATGGTAGATCTGAGCTAGGAATTAGGGGTGAAGTATTTTTGCTTATATTACATGTAAAAAAGAGGAAGCAAATGTAACAGCAATAGCATAAAGAAAAACAGGTTTAGTTTTTTAGATGCCCTTTTTTTGAGCTTTAGCAGCCTGCCAGGCACTGTCCTTGGAGCTTATGTACATGATCCCTCATTTTCCCCACAGCCCTGCAAGAAAGAGATACTATTCCCCTCGCAGGGACTAGGAAACTGAGTCTCCAAGAGGTTAAGTAATTTGACAGGACTTGTAGTGGCAAAGCTAGAATTCAAACCACAGGCTAGTCCCTAACCCTGTGTGCTTTTTCCTCTGCTGTGCTGAATTTTGGTGGAATAGTCCGCTGGGCGTCCCTGGAAGCCTGAGCTTCACTCAGGGCTTGTTCCTGCAGAGCTGGTCACAGCTGACCACAGGCCACCTGTTTGTTTCCTGGCTTTCCTGTGCGTCAGGGCAAGCGTCTGCATCTCATCTCCCCTTAATCAACATTAGCATCCCCTAGTCAGAAACCACTGCTGACTGGACTGGGAATTGGCCATTTAACTGGGGAAGCTCATTTTTTGGGGAAAGAATGCAATTTCTGGTGTTAGACAAATTCTTAGCCAACCTTCCTGGCAGGTGACGTCCTGGCAATATCCTCACCTTATCCAAGTAGATACGCCTTGAAACTTTCAGAGGTAAATGAGTTTTCCCCTGTGGTCCCTTCTACCTCATTCTTATCTGTGAGTACTTTTGCAGACCCCGAATGACACCCAGACTCAAGATGAGGCTTCTTCACAATATTTGCCAATACCACTACTCCCGTCAGCAGAAAGCCCGAAGAAACAGATCAGGCTTAACACTAAAAATGTCTTTTTTTCACAAGGACAACTTGCCTCCAAGCATGGGTTGGAACACTGTGACACAGCATCCGATTGTGTCCCCAGTATTGGAATCAGGATCCTCATTGATCCTTCATTAACTAAACCACCAGCTCAGGTGGCATTGATGCTTCCTAATAAGTTTGGGTCACAGCTAATAAACCTGCCATTTCCCTGTGACACCCACTCCCTGCTGCCTCCATGGCTGACATGATCCTGCCCTCATGCATGGCAGGTCTGTCTGGACCCAGTCAGTAACTGAAACTGTCTCCTGAATTGTGTCATTGAAACCCCAAAAGAGTTAAGTAGGTGCTGCAGCGAGCAGACTGCTCCAGTTGGAGGGTTTCAGACAAATGATGATTTCCTGCCCTGTCTGGGAATATTTCTTCCTTGAATTCTGGCAACTTTTACTTGGCTGCAAAATATCTAAGACCCGCTTTGCCTTTTCTGGTCATAAACACTTGTGGTGTTGAATCTGAAGTCTTGATTATTTTTCCTAAGTGTGCCTTTGATAAAGCTGAATGTTTCCATAGTGATGCATTCTGTTTATTTAAGTCTTTACTTATACATAATTCCACCCACATACTCTCCTCAGAGGGACTTAACCTACAACTGTTCTCTTCCCCCCTCCCCATTTTCTCTTTGGAAGGAACCCCCATATGAGACCCCTGTCAAATTTGTGCTGCTAGAATCCATTCTTAGACATGATCGCTGTGTCTGGGTGTCAGCAGGGAAATGACTTCGATGTCTGTTTACCAGAGTGGAACACAGACTAATGGTGCCTTTTCCAGCTGGCTTGGTACTCGTGCGCCTGCGTGTTATGAAGGCCTTCTCCAGCTTGTGTTGGGCTGAGCTGTAAAGCTGGGGGCAAGGGGCAGTGTCAGAGGACAGTGCAGGAAAACAGGATAAATTAGATAGTACCTGGTAGCCAGCACTACCAACAAGATTGTTTTCTCAAATGAGCTGCTTGGAGCTGGCAGAAGTATGTACGTGTGATGCTGTTAGAATGATTTCTATGCTATCACTCCCCCTCATTGGAATGGTGATGTCACACTCCCTCAGCACAGGGACAGTCCTTGTTCTCATGTGGCCTTCAGGAGTGTGGACGTGCCTGCACTGCTCAGGCAGGGCCCTGGCCTCTGACCCCCCTGACGTTTAGCTCTGGATGCAAATTCTGGTATCTGAAAGGGAAGGAAAGGTGGGAGTCAGGAGGGAGTTTACAGAGTAACTACTCTGTTGGGCCATTACCTCCATAATCTGATTTATTCCTAAAGGGAATCTTTTGAGGTTGTTTTTTCTAAACACCGAAGGAAGCTGAGTACCCTGAGAGTTTATCAGATCCAGGGATCCAGTGGCCCTGGTGGGCTGGGAGAGCACTGAGTAGTCAGCTTTGCCAGCGGGCAAGGACCGGGTCGGCAGCGGGGCCTCCAGGGCTGGAGGATGCGCCCTCTCAGCCCTTCCCGGGAAGCTCGGCAGAAGCTCGAGGACCCAGGGCCGAGGGCGGGAGGAAGTGGTGGGCTGCGGAGCTGCCATCAGCCGCCGCCGCGCAGGAAGGGCGTGGGCGGGCCGCTGTGACAAGCGCCTGCCGCTGGGGCGCCTGCAGGGATCCAGGCCTGCGAGGGAGCCTGAGCCGTGAGCCGCGGGGGCTGCGTCTGGCCAAACCCGTTCCTGAGGCGCTGGTGGCCAAGGGCGGCGGCAGGAAGGAGCCCCCAGCCCCTCGCACCCTGGGAGGCACCGCGCCTTCCTGGGGAACACCATCCTCTGCCATCAGTAGCACTTGGCCAGTGGCCATGGGACGGTTCAGGGGGTGAATCCACACCCTCGAAAAGCGATTCTGGGTTTGCAGCTGTATCCGCCCTGCCTAAACAATGTGGGACAGCAGGAGGCTCCACCCAAGGGTATTCAGGCTACTGGGACCACCCAGATAGGACTCAGGAGAGTCAGGGGGAGGAGAGGAACCCCACAGGGGTGTCTTCCTCAGGCCCACTCCCGGGGTGTTTCCTCTGAAAATGCATCAAGGGGTTAGCCACTAGTTTCTTCTCAGCACCCTCTCTGTCTGACCTTTGGCCTCTGCTCACCTGGAGTGAGAGAGAAGGGGAGACAGCTAGCCTGGAGGTAAAAATCTAGTAGAGATTTTTACCTGGAGATCTGAGTGTGGGGCTTCCCCCTGCACTCTGCCCAGGGAGCCCTCCTCTCCTCTTGTGCTGGGAGGAGGTGGCCAGAGAGGAGAGCCGGTGAACTCTTGTGTGCACACTGCCCTTTTTCTCCCCAAAGCCCTGTGGGAGTGTCAGTTAGGGACCACTCTCCCCATTGAACAGATGAGAAAACTGAGGAGTTAAGTACACAGCATCTAAAGGCCACCCACCCAGGGAATGAGGCAGCACCAGGAGGAAGACCCACATCAAGTGCCTTGGCCAGTGTTCTTTCTGCCACCCTGAGAGACCTGGTGACAAAAAGGAACACAAGGGACAGGCAGCCCCAGAAGGTCACAGTGCCTATTGGGGCAGCCCTGCAAGCAGTGGTATTGACAGTGTCTGCACCACACCAGCCAGGTGGCGCAATACGTGGCCAGGATCCCTGCCGCAGTGTGCGTGGTGTCCTGATGAATATGGCGCGAGCTGAGCGCTGCACCAGCCGCTGAGGGGAACGAGCTGGCCAACCTCGGGCAAGACTGACCCCTCTTACAGTCGCAGTGCTGCCTGCAAGGGTAGAATTAGGGAGCAGCTCTGACTCCCCCACCCTAGCCCAGCCTCCACATCTGTCGGAATCACTGCCAGAGCCCTGGTGCGGAGGGAGGTGGAAGGAGCCTCAGCTTGAGTCAGAGGGACGTGGGCTTGAATCCCAGCTCCTCCCTTACTAGCAGGGTCACCTTGGACCAGACCGCCTCCAAACCTCAGTTTCCTCAGCTGGGAAATAGACTCAGGAGCAGCCCCTTCTTGAGGAGGGTCTTGTGAGGCTTGAGATCATGCATGTAAACATGCCTGACAGTAACATACTTAGTAAACAATTTTTTTTCAGTGCACTGTTCGCATGCCCTGCTAACCCCAACCGTAACCCTTACTCTGTGTGGGCAGTCCCACTGTGGCTGACGGATGGCCCCGTGACCCTGCCTTTCCCTTTGGCAGGCTCCCCTGGTGCCCTCGAGTCTGTCACAGTCAGCAAGGGGGGGCCCAGAGGCTTTCGGAAGGATGGCCAAAATGAAAATTGTGCACGAGTGGAGCTGATCATATTAAGATCCAGCTGCACTTAAGCTTCCCCTCAGAAGTTCTTGAAAACAAATTGAAGAGGGTTCCCAGATGCCAAAGTGGCCTCGTGTTGATGCTCAGCTCGCTCTCGGCAGCCCCACCACATGCTCCCCAGGTAATTGGCATCTTAATGCACCGTCCCCTGGACAGATTCCAGGATTCTACCACCTTGTCCTTTGAGGTCAGTCCTTGACGTCTCCTAGGCCAGTGACCATGTCACAATTGGGCTCAGATACACCCCTGCCAGTCTGCATTGTTTTCTTGTTCTTGCAGGCCATTTCTAAACTCTGTACAGAACGCCTTGGCCTGGAAGATTAAACAAGATTGCCAGACTGAAATTCTGTTCCAAACTAGGGCTTTTATGTCTAGAGATTGTGTGTCAGATGCGGTGGGGGAGATATATAAAAGGAAGACACAATTCCTTCCATTACAGATAGAAGTAAAGCAACATGGCTTTTATTTTCTTTTGCAAAATTACTTTTTTCTCCTTACTACAAAAGGCGTATGTGTTCTTTGCAAGAAGTTAAAGATAAAAAGAAAAACAAAAAGCATTTGTAACTTCACAAGCTAGAGATGACAACTCTTCAGATTTTGCAGTATATTTTTTCTACATATTTGTGTGCTTTTTAAAAAAAAAAAGTAACATCATATTGAACTTACAGTCTTATACCTCCTTTTTTATCTATGTACGTTGGTGCATGGTATTAATTATTCTACATCATTTTGAGTGGCTATATAGTGTTGTATATAGTCGAATTTTTTTTAACCAGTTCCTTTGTGTTGGGCATTTAGATTGTTGCTGATGTTGTTATTGTTTTTGCTGTTAGTAAGCCGTCTGTTGATTTTGGAAATCTTAAGAATGGATGGAGGGAAGAAGGGAGGTATCATAGCTAAAAGCTCAGGTTTTGACCTCATTTGGACCTCAATTCAAATCATAAAAAGAACAGGTAACACTTTTATAGAGCCAGGATATATGCCAGGCACTGCGTTAAGAGCTTATACATATCTTGATATCTGATTTATTAATCCTCTCAGTAGCCTGTGGACGAGGCACTATTTTTATTCTCATTTTACAAGTGAAGAAACAGAGGCATAGCACCTCCACGTATCAGCAGCATGGCTGTGTGCTGCTGTCCTGTAGCTAAACCTTTGTGCACATCTAGGATTGTTTCTCAGAATAAATTCTTAAAAGTGAGTTCGCTGTCCCAGACCAGGAAGGCTATGCATATTTTAAGGCTTTGAATACATAATGTAAATGGCTTTCCAGAAAGGGTATGCCAATTTATCCTCCTACCAACAGTGTTTAAGCATATCCAAGAAACACCTGCCATGCTTGAGCACCAACTGTGTGCCATGCCCTAGGCTCAGTATTCTATAATGCTACCCTTCGTGAAGGAGAAGCTGTCCTGCGCCTGGCACAGAGTAAGCAAGAACTCTGTACATCTCAGCCAGTATTAGCATCGTTGTTGTTATTTGTTATATTTTGTGTCATTTGCTGGGAAAACAAGACCTACACACTTGAAGAACCTCAATAATGAGATGAAAGTGGAACGAGGGGTTCTGACAATCAGAGTTACAAGAGTTGGAAGAATGAATGGGGTGGTGGTCAGGGCAGGCTTCGGAGTGGAGGAGTCATTTGGAGAACAGTGGCTGGAGGGGGTGGGTAGAACCCTGGGAAGTGACCGCTGCAAGGCTGACAGGGAGGGCTGTCAGTGGCTGGTGTTGAGCTGGGAGGAAGATGGGCCCAGATCAGGTAGAAGCTGGCTCGGGGAATGCAGAGCCACTGAGGGCTGGGAGGGTGATTCTCAGGGAAATGGATTTATCAGATGGAGTGAGAGGATGGGACTGGAGGTGAGAGGACCTGGGGGAGCCATTGCAGGAGCCCAAGTGCAAGGTCTGCGATGTGGCCTAATAGGCACCTCTGCAAATGGTGAGGAGAAAAGACGTTGGGTTTTCTTGTGCTAGTAACATCTCTTCTTCCTGTGAGTGCTGAAGCAAGAGAAAAATAGACACAGGACTCAGCTATGAGGTCAGAATATCAATGTTATTACTGATAAAGCTGGGAGACCTTGGCTTACCTCCATGACCACAGTCAGACTTCTGGATACCCCTCACCAAGTCTAGGCCTCACGCACCCTGTCCCAGGAAACACTCTGTGCTGCAGGCACAGGGGGTCACTGCCTCCGCCACGGAGCTGCCGGTGGGGAGCAGAGGAGGTGGGCCTCCAGGCCTGCTTCCAGAAGGTGGAGGCTGGTGGCCCCTCTCAGGCATCCTTCACCTGTGGGGGACACAGGAGGCTGAGTAGCAGGAAAGGGCTGGCCTCCCCATGTCCCATATCAGACAAATCATTCCTCCTCTCTTGGGAGGAGGCTGGAAGAAGGGTGGATGTCACCTTTCCAATGTTCTTCCCTCCTGGGAGTGGAACGCTCCTTTCCTTATTGCAACGTAAGGTAGGAGTTGCAGCCATGCATCCCGCCCCCACCCCTGGTGCTATCACCTCCCCTCTGGCCCAATCCAAGATGCTTCAAAGGAAAGGCAGGATGGTGCTGTGGTGTGGCCCTGGTTCTAGTCTCAGCTCCTCTACTTAGCTGTGTTGCCTTTGGCAAATTTCTCAGCCTGAGTTTTTCTACCTGGAAAACATTGAGGGAGACCATTTATATCCGTCCCAGTAGCAGCAGCTGTTCTTATGGAGTGGCACGTTGATGTGGAGGAAAGAGCTTGTGTGGGCTTTGGGCAGGTCTCACTGCCATGGAGCGACTTCTGTGTAGACGTGTCTAGAACAAGGACTTGGGGGGAGGGTGGGCCCAATCTGGCCAAGAGAGACTGGGGAGGCATGTGCTCAGGGGCTGTGTGAACACACGTGAGGGGTGTGGCGGGGACCAGACTCTGGGTGCTCCCGGGACAGGAGGAGGGAAAGCAGTGAAGGAGGCAGAGAAGGAGCAGCGCAGAGAGGAGGGAGGCAGTGCCGGACTCCCTCCCCATCCCCAGCCCATGCCAAGCCCTGGATCCTTCCTCTCTGGTCTGGGAACCAGCTGGGGTTCAGGGTTGAAAGG
>VBSM01001265.1:3524167-3555228 GCA_008086735.1 Cheirogaleus medius | reverse complement strand
GGGGGTGATCTCGTCACTAATTTGGGACCCTTGCTGTGGAGTACACACCTCTTTTCCTATTTTCACTGTCCTGGGCCAGGGTGGGGGAGCCTCCCATTCAGGGGAGTGGAGAGAGAGGACTTAGGGCGCACCAGTCCCTGGCCTGGGAAATTGGGGTCCAGAGGAGCTGTGTGTGTTGGAGACAATGTACCCCCCTTGCTGGTCTGCCAGGAGCCATGGGAGCAGGATGAACATGGTGACAGTCTACACCACAGGGACCCAGGAGCTCCTCTGTGTGCCAACTCTGCTGGGTGCTGGGAAAGGCAGTGGCCAACGCCGACTTCCCAGTGGGCGAGGCAGACACTACAGAGTCAACAACAAACAAGAGGACCCTTTGGATGGTGATAAACATTCTTTGGAGAAAAAGGGGATAGGGTGACTGAGGGGCAGCCTTAAGTAGTGTGGCCAGGGAAGGCTTCTCCAAGGAGGGAACATGTGAGCCGAGAACTCTGCAGGGCAGACAGGCAAGTGGCTTGTCCAAGGCCACACAGTAAGCTCCGGTAGAGCCAGGCTAGGACCCATCCCTGGACTCCCATACTAACGGTCTCCCTCTTCCTAGAAATGCCCATCTCTTGGGCTCTGACGTGGTCTCCCAGTTTCCCTCTCACCCTGCTGGACGCTGCCTCCCTGAGTCCTTGACTGGCTCACCCTCCTTCCAGAGCTGGCTTATCCCAGCCCTCCTCTGCCCCCTCAGTGTGAACCCCCGTATACACGCCGATGACTCCAAAACTTCCACCTCCACCCCTCCCCTCTCCCCTGAGTGCCCGTGGTCTGCCTAACGTCTCCACTTGGATGTCTAATGGTCTCTTAGAACAATGCTAAGTTGATATAATAAAGAAAGCCCAAATCAGAGTAGTTTTAAAATATTCAGTTGATTCCTCTGTCATATAATAGTTCCAAGGGAAGCGTTTGAGGTTGGCAGGTTGCTCTGCTCCATGTGGTCTTTTAGGGACGTACTAATGACGGTGCCGCTGTCTTTAGCATGATGCTCCCAAGGTCTCTCTAGGAATTGCTCTTCCAGCCAGTGTGAGGGGAAGAACACAGATGTCTAGGGCAGGAATGTCTTCTTAACCAAGTGAGGCAGAATACCACTTCTGCTTGTGTTCCACAGATGAGAGTCCAGACATATGACCCACCAAGCTTCAAGGGAAGTTGGGAAACATGACCCAGTTGGGTGGGCAGCTGGCTGTCTCCGCTGCAGCCACCCTCTAGAACACTGAGGACTCCCCTGCCCTGGCAGCAGGGGAAGTTCTCTGGGGTGACCCCCTTGCCCCGTGTCTCCCTGGTCCTTGGCTTTGCCCTTTGAGAACTCTTCCTTGTTTATCATTCCCCGAAATCATGGGCTTGAACAATCATTGGCTTTTGCAGTCCCCTTGCAATTTTGTTGTTGTTAACAATTCCTTCAAAAACTTAGTAGACTTCAGTTCCAGGTGGTTCTAGTTAGTTCCATGTGTCAGAAACCACACAGGTAGTTCCTTTCTTGACAGTTATTAAGTCTGTCTTCCTTGCTCAACCTATTTCTTTCTCACTCATTAGACATGAGGGTTACCCTAAGGACATTGAAATAAAAGACTTGGATAACAAGGCAATCCCCGTAACATAATACTTTGCCACAGGGATGATTTCATTTGGCTTAATGTTTGGCCTAATAGACAAGCTTTGAGAGAGGCTCTGAACCATGTCAGTGCGATCTCCTCCCCTTTGAAAAAAACCAGTTGGCTTTTTCAACCCAGAGGACACCAGTTTTCTGGATTCTTTTTGTTTCTGTCCATCTTTTCTTGCAAACTAGCCAATCTCTTTATTGCAATATTTTGCCACAAGCAGCCAACACATGCAAATATATTCTCTTTTCAACCATTTTTCTAGAATTATAGCTCAATAGGCATGTGGGCTGTCTTTCAAATTATCACAGGTGATGTTTGCAATAAATGTTTTGTCCCAGCATAACAAGGGTCTCCAGCCTCCCATCCTCCAATATCTGTTTCTTTATTGCTCCCCACCTATGGGCTAAGCCAATGGCACATGTTTTAGGGGTTTTATACATGGCTGTTTCCACTTCTGGCATCAATTTCTGCATTAGTTAGGGTATTGCTAAGCTCCTGTTAAAAGGAACTCCAGGCCTGGCATGGTGTAATCCTAGCACTTTGGGAGGCTGAGGCGGGAGGATTGCTTGAGGCTAAGAGTTCTTGAACTCTAGCCTGAGCAAGAGCAAAACCCTATCTCTACAAAAAATAGAAAAAATGGCTGGGCATGGGCACCTATAGTCCCAGCTACTTGGGAGGCTGAAGCAGGAGGATCATTGGAGCCCAGGCATTGAGGGTCATGCCACTGCACTTTAGCCTGGACAACAGAGCAATACCTTGTCTCAAAAAAAAAAAAAAAAAAAAAAAGAGAATTCGAAAATACAGTGGTCTTAAAATTATAGATGTTGCTTTTTCTCTCATGTAATATAGTTCTGACATGAGTATCCCAGGCCTCACCCAGGTGGGAGGCAGGTTTTGATGGGTGGCCACCCTTCTTTTCCCCAAGGCATTCCCGTCTATCAGTGGCACCACCTTAGAGCACTTGCTCAAGCCAAATACACAGAAGCCAACCTTGGTTCCTCCCCCTCCCCATCGCCCACCCCATGCAAGTTCTCTCAATTCTGTCTTCAGACAAATCCCAAATCTGCCATTTCCTACATCTCCATTGCCTCCACTCTAGCCGAAACCCCCACTGTCTTGTCTCTGGGGTCAAGTAACAATCTTCCAAGTGGGCTCCCTGCTTCTTCCCTGGCTCACTCTCCACATGACAGCCACAGTGTTTTGAAAAACATAAATTGGAGCATGTTGCTCCCTGTGCTCAGAACCCTCCAGTGCCTTACTATTCACCCTTGGAATGAAATTCCATGTTCGTAACACAGCAGCCAAGGTCTTAAGTGACCTTCCCATCCCTCTTACGCACTCTGTGTTAGCCACGCAGGCCTCCTTGCCGCTCCTCAAACAATCTAACCTTGTTCTTGCTCTAGCGCCTTTGCACTAGGGTTCCCTGTGCCCAACACTCTCTTCGCACTTGGCCGCATTGCTCGTTCCTCCTTTGTCCACCATGGGGCAACCACTTCAGCGCAGTGGGCAAGAGTGTGGGCTCTGGAGTGGCCCTGCCTAGGTTTGAAGCTCAGCTCTGCTACTTACTGGCTGTGGGACCTTGGGACAAGCTGCTTAGCTTCTCTGTGCCTTGGTTTTGCTGTCTGTAAGTGGCAATGATAAATGTACGGCACTTGATACCCAGGATTGTTGACAGGATTAAATAAAATAGCTAACACTTACATTAAATGAGTTAATGCATAAAAAGTACTCAGAGCATGGCACATATTAAGCACTTAGCGGTGTTATTATTGTCCTGCAGGTGTCAGCTTAAATATCTCCCACCCTGGGAAGCCTTTCCTGGCCACCTACTCTGTGAATCTCTCCATCTGCACCCCTAACACACCACCCTATTTTATTTCCACCACCTGCACATGCTCTTGTTGATGTGTTTATTGTCTATCTCCCATCCCCCCCCACTAGAATGTCACTGTCATGAGGGCAGGGACTTTATCTTTCTTGTTCACTTCTATGCTGAGCCGATATAGGGTAGGTTCTCTGTAAGTCTCTGTTGAGTGACCATAGAAGGCACCGAGGCCAAATCCCCCCCATTCCCTCCTTCGCCGGTGGCGCTGTGCGCCTTGCTGGGTGCCAGGGAGGGCGCTGCTCTCTGTGCGGGCATCTCAGGCCCAGTTTGCTCTTGGGAGTCCCAGGGCACCGGGCAGGGGCTGCCCTCTGGACCTGCACTTAGAGACCCTCAGGGCACTGGTGGGATGTTGTTCAGACGTCTCAGCCCTTAGCAGGGGGCTGTAAGCACGGATTTTAGGGTCCACCGCCCTGGATCCATCAGTGACGAGGAGACTAGCTACTTATCCCCTCTGTGTCTCCGTTTTCTCATCTGTAAAACTGAGAGAATACCAATTACCTCACAGGGCTGTTAGGAAGATTAAATAGGATGATATATGTAAAACAGCTCACTGGTTGGCTTGGAGTAAGCTTTCCAGATGGTAGCTATTATTGTTGTTGTTGTTGTCAGTGCCTTATCTAAGTGTCATTCTTCTGAGCATGAATGGGGGTGACTTGGGTGGGGGGAGGAGTGAGGAGACAGAGAGAAGACATCCAGGGAAGGGAAGAAACAGAATAATCGGGGCGTGTTTGTATCCGTGCGCACGTGTGTGTGCGCGCGAGTGTGTTTGTGTGCGTGTGTCTGGGGAGGGGGTGGCGAGGATCCAGAGGAGAAGCCCGCCCCTTCCTCCGAGCTCAGCTCTGCGGAGCCCGGCGCCCCGGCTTTCCTGGCTACAAGGAGAGCTGGGAGCTGCCTGGCGCCCCGCGCAGAACCCGCGGCGGAATAAGCAGCGCCTTGAGTGTGTGCATCTGGGGTTGGGGGGCGGGAGACCTGCGTCCCCGCGGACACCTGGGTTGCTACAGACGTGGGGAGTGGGGTGATCCCAGAGTGGACAGCGCCCGCCCAGTCCTGCGGATCCGAGGACCCCTGGCCCGGGGGCAGCTCGGCGGCGCCGCGTGCTCTCGGGGCCTCGGATCCTCCCGGAACCCCCGCGGGCGGGGCCTGCCTTCCGGAGCCGGGTTGGCAGGGGGCGGGCGGCTCCGGGGAAGGGGCCGTTACTTTCCCAGAGTGGCGGGGCGACGTCAGGCGGAAGGGCGCGGGGCGCGCACGCTTTAAATGGCATTCGCTGTCATCCGAGCTCGCAGCCGTGTGGGCAGGAGCGGGCTATATAAGCCGCGAGCCGGGCAGCCGCGGGGCAGACGGCGACAGCAGCGGCGGCGAGCGCTTCGGAGCGCGGCGGAGCAGCGTCCCCGGAGCCCCGCGCCCCCCGACGGGCCCGCTCGCCCGCCCTCCCGAGGAGCGCCGGCCCGGGCCCGCGAGGGCCGCCGCCACCCCGCAGCAGATTTGGATCCTCCGCCCGGCGAGCCCCAGGCTGCTGCCTCCCGGGGGGCCCCGGCGCAGCGGCCGCCCCCGGAGAGTCCCGGAGCCCCGCCGCCCGGCCCCGCAGACGCCGGCGGCGCCATGGCGGCCGCCAAGCCCGGCGAGCTGATGGGCATCTGCTCCAGCTACCAGGCGGTGATGCCGCACTTCGTGTGCCTGGCCGACGAGTTCCCGCAGCCCGTGCGGCCCGCCAAGCTGTCCAAGGGCAAGGGTCGGCTGCGGCGGCCGCGCCAGTCCCGCTTCAAGACGCAGCCGGTGACCTTCGACGAGATCCAGGAGGTGGAGGAGGAGGGGGTGTCCCCCATGGAGGAGGAGAAGGCCAAGAAGTCGTTCCTGCAGAGCCTGGAGTGCCTGCGCCGCAGCACGCAGAGCCTGTCGCTGCAGAGGGAGCAGCTCAGCAGCTGCAAACTGAGGAACAGCCTGGACTCCAGCGACTCCGACTCGGCCCTGTGAGGGGCGCCGCCAGGAAGGGGGACGCGCGCGCCTCCGCGGCCCGCCAGGGGACCAGCGGGCGGACCCTGAGAGGGCCCGCGCCCCGGCCCGGGGACCCCTGAGGACCGGGGACCGCCGTCCCTCGCGCGCTTGGACTACCGCCCGACTGCGAGCTGGTCGGTGCGTCCTCCGCTGCGCTCGCCCTGGCCCGGAGCGCGCGGGGCGCCGGGGAGGGAGGCCGCTTTCTTTGCCCTTGTAAATGTTTATTTTTTAACTCTTCCCAGTACGAACTCTTCTGTGAGTGTGTGCGGGGAGGCGCGCCCGTGCTGAGTCGGGTCCCGGTCGCCGAGGCCGCCTGGGTCGCCGCTCCACGCCCTTGTCTAATGGTTTGCAACTCCGAATTTGCACACCGCTGCACCGTGGCCCCAGCGCACACCCGTCCACACTCACGCCAACACACTCTCGCTGAACACTTTTATATTGTTAGGCGCGGCCGATGGGACTTGGGCGCAGCGCAGCTGCTGCTGCGGCCGGAGGATTGATATTTATTTTTGCATTGCGATGGCTGAAGGCGTTTATTTAACGATCTTTTTACCTGGATATGTCTGTGAGGCTCCCGAACGGAGACAAATAAAGTCAATATATTTGCACAGTGCATTTCTCCAGGCTCTTGACTTCTTGAACCTTCGGGGCCCGGTTTCCCAAGACTGGGGGAGGCGAGGGAGGTGGTGGCGGGGATGGGGAGCTAGGGAGCCCAGGGTGGAGGTGCCTCCACTAGCTTCAGTCACCAGAACGAGGTCGCGCCCCGGTGCGCGGGTCCATCACCTGCCTCTCCAATGGACCCACACCAAACCCAGAGGGCTCCTGCCCCCCCGCAACCCCTATCGCCCGTGTCTGGATGGAGTGATGCCGCTGGCGGGGCAAAGTCGGCGTGTGAGGCTGGACAGCGCCCTCCTCGGTCAGTTGACCTTTCAGGGAGGCCGGGGTTAGGGTCCCCGCCCCACACCCGCCGCAGAAGACACCACTCGCTGGGCGCCCATTCCTGGCGGCGGGTGGGGAGATGCCGGAGCCAGCACTGCGAGACCCGGGCGGGGTTATTTATTTGGGCTGTGGGACCCGAGGGAGGGCCAGGAGCCCCCTGGGCCGGGCGGGAGTGTGGGTGCGCACTCACTGTCGCCTGCAGGTGCCCCCGCAGCTAACTCAGCCACACCTGCGCCGCGGGAGCAAACAGCGGCTCTGTGCCTTGGTCCGTTCTTCCAGCCCTTCTCTTTTGCCCACTTTGGGGTTCCTCGAGGAGGGTGGGGCGTGTCTTTGGTCCGAGCCTGCAGGGCGCTTGGGTACCACCGAGTCCTGCCTTTGTTTACAGATGAGGAGACAAGGCCAGCTCGAGGGAAAGGTCACACGGAGAGGAGCGGAGGCGCAGCCAGTGCGCCCAACTCCCGGTCCTCCGCTCCTTCCGCCACGCGAGTGTCTTCGCGGTGCTGGTCAGCAGGGCCACCCTAAGCCTTCGGGGTTAGCAGTGTGGCAGTGCCCCCTGGCAGCAGGTGGTCAGGTGTAGCAAACAACACTGGTTGAGGAGGGCGGTCCGCACACCTGAGGCCTCTTCCCAGCCCACGCCTCCCGGATCACTCCGGGCGGACCCCCTGGCCAGGCTGTGGGTTGAGCAGCGGAGACTGAAGGAGAGCGCAGAGGCGTCCGCGCGGCTCCGGCTGCTGCGGCTCCGTGCTCGGGCGCCCTCTAGTGGCGGGGCTGGCGGCGGACGGGCGTCTCCGCAGCAAACCCATCCTCCGCTCAGCCAGCCCGGGTGGGAGCTGCCTGCGTCCGGTCACACCACACCTCTGGCAGCCCTGGGCTTCGCAGAAGAAGGAAGAGCAGAGGAAATAAAGCAAAGAAACAAAAATAGAACCGCAGGGCCTGAGAGGATGTCCTTCCCACTTGCTCAGAGAGAGGAGGACAGGCCCGTGACCTTGGCTGCTGTGGCCTTTGGCCCCTGAGGAAAACACCGGCCATGGCAGTCCCCAACGACGGGGTTCCATTGTGGCGGTGGGGGAAGGGGGTCGTGACAGAAGGTCCTTATCTGTAAAGGCCACCGCAGGTTGAGGCTTTATTCTCGTCCACAGCTGCTTTGAGCTCCCTAGGGCAGGAGGAGGGGGGCTGGGACACCCTCAGAGCCCAGCCCCATGCTCTTCTTTCTCCAAAGAGACTGGCCAGGGGCAGAGGGAAGGACCCCAACATCTCCCTGCCCCCCTTACCTCTTCTGCAGTGGCTCCTGTTTCTACTCTTCAAAAGCCAGATGCCCCAAGGATCTGGAACACTCCCCAGTGGGCTTCTAGACCCTTCAGGCTGAGATCCTGCCCCTGGACAGCCTTCTCCTGCCGAAGAACCTCCTTGTCCTGCCGGCCCTCACCCCTACCCAGCTGACGGCCTACCCTAGGGTCTCCTTGGATCACCCTGGCCAGTATCGAGAGTTATTTCTGGGAACTTGTCCCACCACTCGACTCCCTGCTCAGCTGCAGGCGGCGCCCAGCACTGCCGAGGTGCTTCTGAAATGTTTGTTGGGTTAAAATAAACAAAGAGGCAGTGAAGAAGATCAACAACCATCTTGCCTACTTCTTAGTTTGTTTTAAAATTGTTCTTCTAATTTTTTATTGCCCAAGAAATATTTGTTCATTATAATATAAAGCAAGCGATTTATATTCCCACCCTTCAGAGATAAATAGGTTAACGTTTTGGAAGTTATGCCTATATGTGCATGTTTATTTTCTTTTATAAGATGGGTTTATGTTCTACATGCCATTTTCAACCTGCTTTTTCCTTCACTGCATTTGTATTTAATATCAGTATGTAAGGATCTTCATCATAGTTTTTTTTACAAATTCTGTTGAATAGATACTCCGCATTCAATTAAGCTAATGCCCCACTGCTTAGTGTAAAAGTGATGTCCTATTTGTCCCAGTTTCTTAGTTTGGCCTATAACTGGCAGTTCTAAGGGTTGATGTGGAAAGAAGTCTGGTGGGAGCAGTGACGCGGAGAGGGTGGGGGAGAGGAGGTTGGGGTGCTGCAGTGTTAGAGGGGCCGTGACCCCTGCACCACACTGGGGGTGCTCTCTGGTTCTGAGTGTCTCTGCGCTGCACAGAGGAAGGGCAGGAGAGACTGGGGGGTAGGGAGCCCCTGCCAGGTCCCTGAGGAACTGCTGGGCTAGGCTCTTCCCTGTGCCCTAAGGCATCCCACAGAGCGCACAGCTCCAGGGAGAGGCTGGCTGGGCCGGGCTGGGTGGCCAAGTGGTGGAAGAGGAGGAAAGCGCAGGAGAGACATGCAGTTCACTGCATGAGAGAGAGCAGGAGAGCCAGAGAGGTGGAGAGGAAGGAGATCTCTCATGGAGACACGGAGACTCAGAGACACAGAGAGAAGGCAATGGAAAGAGATGGAGAGAGAGAGAGTCAGGAGCCAGAGCCCGGGAAGAGATGAAAAGCACAAGGACCACCTGTTAGGGTGCAAACCTTGATAGGTGCTCATGGCATGGGCTCACCACCCTGGGCCAGAGAGAGTGAGAGACAGAGAGAGAGGTGGGCCCATGTGGATAGGAAGGAGGGAAGGAGAGAAGGAAGAGCTCTAGAGAGTGGGGGCTGGGGGAGGGAGGGTCAGGAGCTGTAGAGCAGGCGTGAGCCTGGGTGGGTGGACGCCTGCCCAGCTGTCTGGAGTTACAGGCCTGCCTCCTTCCCTCCCCTGCCTGGGCCTCAGCCCACAATCCTCTCCTGGGTGATGAGCTTTCAAACAGGCTGGAGCCCAGGCAAGGCAGAGGTAAAGAGAGGCCATCCCAGCTCTGGCCACAGCCTCTCCTAAATATTTCCCTTTGGCCCTGTGGGAGATGTTTAGCAGGGCTTGTCTTGGACTGATTTAAAAGCCAGCTTGGCCTTTGCAGCCCACTGCATTCTGGGCCCGCCTGGTGTGGGGTTGGGAGGGAAGGGCCGTCTGCCATCCTGGGAAATCGTGTCCGCTGTGGGCTTGGGAGTCTTTCCTCCTGAAGCACATTTGGGGTAGCCCCTAGGCCCTTTGGGCTCTGGAAACATGGGAGGGGGATAAAGGCCACCATTCAGGAAGCACCTCCTGTGGGTAGTCCATTTCCATCCTGATAAAGTTTCTCAGGCAATTTACAGAAGAGAAAACTCAGAATCAGAGGGGCTAAGTTTCTTGACTAATAGCCACAGGTAGTCAATGGTGAGCTGGCTTGCAACTTAGTATTTTTTTAATTCCAAAGTCTGTGCTCTTTTTAGAATATGAACCCCAACTTCTTACTGTAACCCCTCGTGGTAGCTATGAGAATAATGAGCTTTGCAGACCTCCTGCTACAGGGAGTGTAACTGACCGACAGCGCCTGGCTTTGAAACCCACAACTCTCTTTGGCTAAGGCTGAACCCTCCATGGGCCGCTCCCTACCAACGTGTGCATGGCTGGGATACTGAGGCAGACCATTCCTGGGAGACATGAGATTTCTTAGATTTCTCTGTTGGTGGCCTTTGGCTCAAAGATTTCCTAGTGGCTTTGCTGAAGCTTTTTTAGCCTGCAGAGCAGTCTACAGACAACCTCTCTCCCTCTCTCCATCACTCAGGGTCACGCTTGCCCTGCAGCCTGTGGTCTTCCCAGCCTTTCTTGGCTCCCTCCCTATGTCGTTTCACACAGACATGTCTCCTCATGAGATCCTTGCGTGTTTAATCCCATCCTGGTGTCTGCTTCCTGGAGAACCGAGGCTAAGAAACCCTTCTAACCCCGGGGAGGTTCCCAGTGCTCCCGTGCCCACTTGGCACAGGGGAGGATGGTGGGCACTATTTTAGGGAGGATGCAGGGAGATAGCAAAGTTTATCAAATAGATCTATGTCATGATGGTCCACTGGCCCTGTGCCAGACTCTCTTGTGTGGCCCTAAGACTGTGGGGTACCCCCCGCCCCCACTGCCTGGCTGTCCTTCCCCTTCCTACAAGTGGGAACGCGGTTGTGCCTGCAACCTAGCAGTGATCAAGCTGACAAGCCCAACGAGGGGATGTCAGACAAACAAGATGGAAGGACCTCAGACCCCTGAATGACCTTGTGGAACCGAACAGCCTGTCAGTCAGGAAGGATCACCATAGACACATGAGAGTGTACACCTGTGTCTTCTCTGAGCCACTATTGGGGGATCTTTATTATAACAGACTTCTCTTACCATAAATAAAAAGAAATTAGTATAGTCCTAGCAGTGGGGTGCTGTCCTGACAAAACTCCCAAAATACAAGGCATTGACAGTGGTTTTGGACTGATTTATATGTATCCACTGACAGTGGATACATATATTGCAGGTTAGAAAGTTGGAGACCCTGGTTTTCCCTTGGCAAAGCATTTGGTAAAACCATTTTTACGACACTTTGGAAAGCTGATCATGTGTTAACCAAGCCCATAGATCTAGAAGTGGTTGGAAAGAGCCAGAATTTTTTTCTTTTTAGAGACAGGGTCTTGCTTTGTCACCCAGGTTGGAGCACAGTAGCACAATCATAGCTCACTACAGCCTCAAACTCCTGGGCTCAAGTGATCCTCCTGCCTCAGCCTCCCCAACGGCTGGGACTACAGACATGTGCCACCATGCCTGGCTAATTTTTTAAATTTTTTATAGAGATGGGGTCTTGTTATATTGCCCATGCTAGTCTCAAACTCCCAGCCTCTAGCAATCCTCTTGCCTCTGGCTCCCAAAGTGCTAAGATTATGGGCATGAACCACCATGCTCAGCCTAGAGCCTCAATATTAGTATGCATTAGCTGCTCTTTGTGGCTTTTAGCAAATTATTATAAGAAAGGAGAGATAAAAAGTAATAGAGTATCTAGAGAGCTGGGGCCTTACAGAAAGCCACCTCCCTTTGTAACCCACACAGCAGGAGTTCTGACTGTTGTTGTTTAGAGCCTTTCTCAAAGGCCACCCAAGAAGCCCAGCAAAAGATCCAGCCTGGAGCAAGGTTAGATTAAGGGTATTATCTTCCCACTCAAGTCTGTTGTTTTAGAATAGTCCCAAGGTAGCCAAAATTCAGAGGGCTGGGCCAGGGCAGGAACAAAGTAATAAAAAAGGCCTCAGACATCTTTGGGTGTGGTTATTGGCACCTGGAACCCTCTGAAGGCACATAGACCAGAGTAAGCCTTTTAAGTATTTGAGGGAATTTCATTGCCAAGGAAACTAGGAATAGGAGCTAGTGATTATGACTGACCCCCAAAAAACCCCAAGGAGGCCAGCCCTTTCAGTATCTGCTTCACTGCAGATGTGGCCACAGGGGATGAGGGGAAAAGAATCTCCCAGCAGCAGCTGGCCAGATTAGCTGTCCAGGGAATGTCCTCCTTGGCTAGAGCAGGGTCCTCACCGGTCCTGCCAGCACAGTTTGCCTGTGGCTGTGCACCGGGGCCTTCCGAGCACTTCCATTCCTCCTGTTTCCGAATAAAAGTCTTTATTGTGGTTTTCCTCTCCCTGTCCGCTGCTGTATTGGCTGTGTGTGAGGGGGGTGGGGGTGGGGGTGGGGACAGATGACTTGTTCTGCAGTTTATATGTCACTGGACCACGAGGAACCACCTGTGGCTCTGGAGAGCACTTCCTCTCCCCGAGATGTCCTGCGCTTCGATCTGGGCGTGCGTGCGACTAGGTGGAGTTGGAGATTGACTTCCTTGAAGAGGGGGCGAGTGTGTTTTGTTGTGGGAAGAAGGACCACACAGAAATCTGGTTGCCAGTCGGGCCAACCGCAGTGGAGACTGCTAATGGTCGGCGAAAATCCATCTTCCTCGGCACAAGGCTGATCCAAATCCCGCAGCCTCCTTCCTTTGTGGCGAGCATGATCACAGGCTGTCTTGGTCCACTTGTAAAATACCTTAGACTGGGTAATTTATAAAGAACAGAAATTTATTTCTCATCATTCTGGAGGCTGGAAAGGCCAGGATCAAGGTGCCTGCAGGACTGGGGTCTGGTGAGGGCTGCTTTCTGCTTCAAGATGGCGCCTGGTTGCTCCACCCTCCAGAGGGGATGAACGCCTTGTCCTCACATGATGGAAGGGGAAGGACAGAAAAGGGCCTAAAGTAGTTCCTTCCAGCCCTTTCAGAAGGCACTAATCCATTCCTGAGGGTGAAGCACTAATGACATAATTGATTCCCAAAAGGCCTCACTTGTTCATACCGCCACAGTGGGGACTACGTTTCAGTGTGAATTTGGGAGGAGACACATTCAAACCATAGCGTGGGCCTAAGCTCCCCCCAGGGGAACAGGCAGGCAGGCAATGCATACTGCACAGGGCCTAGGCCTTAAGACGGTGAGCATGACACCCTTATGCTCTCGTTCTTCCCAAAAGACAGAACATGGCATATCTGTGGCCTGTCTTTGACCAAGCATGATGACAGTGCCCACAGGGCCTCATGACACTGAGCTGCCTGTGGATGTGGAATGGCCTCAAGCTGAGAGAGAAATACACTTGTCTTCTTTCCAAACCAGTGCATTCCTGCTGGGTCTCTTGATTATTTCACTTGGAATAAACATACCTAATGCAAAGTCCTTTCCCTCAATCTGCTTCACACTAGGAGGATGTTCTCTACCAGCAGTGGGTGCAGGGGGCAGGAGAGATGGCAGTGACATAGTAAGAGTCTTTGGCTGGGACTGGGACATGCCAGACCCTAGCCTGGGCTCTGCTCCTCCCTTCCTGTCTGTCCTTGAACAAATCACGTTCCCTCTCCTTCCCTGAGGGCCCTCTGAGCTCTAAATTCTGCAGTTAAAGTCTTAGGATCCTGGCCCTAGGGGACATGCAGGCAGGCAGTGTTTATAGAGACTAGGCATTCAGGCCCCCTCATGTACAGATGAGGAAACAGAGGCAGAACCTTCTCTGAGACTGCAGCATCTCCACCCCACTCCTCTTTCTAGACTTGGCGAGAGCCCCAGAAACTGGGCTGGACTGTTCTGTGCTGAATAATTTATGCCAAACTCAAAATAACAGCCTGAGCACCATCCCACAGCAGGCTTGGAACCCCTGCCAGTGTGCCCCTGTCCTGCAGCCCTGCTCCTGCCCCCACTAGTGCTCTTTGGGACCAGCTGGCTGGCCTGTAGGAAACCTCTGGCTGTCCCTCTGGTCTTCTGGGGAGGATCTGACAGAGATGCCTCCTTCCCCCATCGTCCAGAATGTGTGAGATATTCCAGGAGACGCCAGACCCAGGAGCCTGCAACCCCTAGCCCATGCCCCGTAATACCCATCTTATTGGCTGCTGTGTGTTCTGACGTTTATCAATTACCTGCTTTTGGTCTGCCATAGAATGCAAACCCCATGGAAAGTGGCTGGGCCAGCTGACCCTGCTTTGGACTATTCTTTGTTTTTATTTTAATTGATGTAGATATTTAAGGCTATGAATTTTCCTCCGAGTACTTCTTTAACTATATTTGATTTTCACAATTTTATAGGAATACTGCAGTTTTAGTTTGCATTTCTTCTTTGACCCAAAAGTTGTTTAAATGCAAGTTGTAATGTTTTTCCAAGTGAAGGAATATATTTCTTTTCTGATTTAGTTTTTAATTTTTTTTCTTTGATTTAATTATGGCAGATAATATTTCCTATATTACTACTCTTTTTCGAAAGTTATTGAGATTATTCTTTGTGACCTTGTAAAAGTCCCATGGTCACATGAAAATATGGTGTGCTTCCTCTTTTCATATATTAGATCTCCCTATAAGTTATATTATTTATATCCTCTGTATCCGTGATACTGATCAATAGATATTTACTGCAAACTGCCTTCATATTTTTCCTGGGGACAGGACTAGACTACATTTACTAGCCCTTCTTATAGATTGGTGGGCCCACGAGACTGTCAACTGAAGAATGACAAGGTTTATAAATTTGGAAAGGAGAGCTTTATTTCTTATGAGAAATAAAGGGTTGCAGCCTACAGGCTGGCCATCTCACAGGCTGGGAAGAACTGTAACCTCCAGCAAAGACCAGAGACAGACACTTCGAGGGAGGGGTAATTCAGGAATTTATGCTGAGTGGGGTGGCCGCATATACATATTTAGTAAGTTATAGGAGGAGTCATGAATATTTATGAAAGGAGAAACATGGGCAATTGGGCTTCATACCAATTGACAACATTAGCATGATACCAGGGTGGAGTTTTCAACCCTTTGACGTCAAAAGCTGAAGCAGAGGAGACAAAAACCCTTTGTGTGCAGCCTCTGTAGACTGGCCAGAACCAGGGCATGGTCCGTGGTCTCCTACCAGGAAGAAATGCCCGTTTGTTGTATCAAAACTGCACAAGGCAGGGGCAGTCGCCAGGTTGGTTGAAATCAGAGGTGAGCAAATCTTTCCAAAGGGCTGATTTCTGTTTGGCCTTTTGGAAAGAAAGCCTAATGGCAGTGAGCAAGAGAGGGATGTAAGTCTAATCTCCTCTGCAGTTACGGCTGGGAGCTGTTTTTAAGATTCCTCTGGGGTCCCCTTGGCCAAAAGAAGGTCTGTGTAATCAGTTATGGGAGGCTTAGGATTTTATTTTTATTTCTCAAAATTAAATTCTGTTCAATGGAATATGAGTAGAAATATCTGTACCATTTCTAGACCTAGATCTTATGGCTGTAAAATTGCTGCTTCCACCTTGCCTACCTTCTTCCTACCAGCTGCCACCAGATGTGCCGGTGGCTCAGCTTCCACCATGCCAATGAGGACACAGCCCTAGAGATGGTGCACTGGCCATTTAGAAGGAACCTGCCAGCCTGCAATGCTCACCTCCTTCTACTAAGTGAGAAAGAGGGAAACTTCTTTGTTCTTCAAGTCACTGTTTTGTTGTCTGTCTCGCTCTGTCTCTCTTGTTCTCTCAGAGTCAATGATCCTCACCCTAACAAATCTAAAGACTGGCTCCAAGAGTGAGGGGCTGCCATAACTGAAACCTAGCGGGCAGGCACACAGATATTATAGGCTGAAACTCTGGGGACTCTTGGCCAAATAATAGGTGAAATTCTCTCCTGCAATAGCCTGAAAGTCAGATCCTGTGCCTTCCAAGGCTGTAACTCAGGGAGAAGTTGGGAAAAGCTAAAAAGTTAGTATTATTAACAGTTGTTTCTTGATACTTTTGGGAAGGTATGCAAAGAAAAGAGATGACTTCTGCAAGTACTGGCCAGATTTCAAACAGAGATGAAAGGGAAGTGTCTAGAAATCTAGGGGCTCCTTGAAAAAGCCTACTGCTTCTGTAACCCAAACAGCAGGAGATCAGACAGTTTAGGCTCAGAGCATTTCTCAAACACTATCCAATTAAGCAAAACATCTATACAAGGGATCCAGCCCCAAGGCAAGGATTAGACTAAGGGTGTTGCTGCTCTCTTAAGCCTATTATGCAGGAGTTCTCAAAATAGCTGTCATTAATGTGAGGACAAGAGGTGTGGCTAGACAAGGAAGCAAAGAAATGAAGCAGACTTGAGAAATATGTGAGAAAATAGCACAAGGTGTGGCTACTGCCTCATGCAATGACTGGGAGCAAATAGACTTGCACCCTAATAAATCTTCCAGGGAATTGTTTTTTCCAAAGAAACTATAAAAGCCCATAATTGTTTAGGTCCCCAAACAGCCCTCAAGGAAGACACATTTTCTGATACCTACTTCAGATGAGTATAATAGACAAGGCAGAATGTTCTAGAGGGCAAAACCAGGGCAGCCAGACATCTTCCCCTGTCAGGACCAGGGTCCTCACAATTCCTGCCCAGCGACTACTCTGCATTGCCCATGCTTTCGCTTCTGAATGGGGGTATTATTGTGGGTTTCCTTTCTATGTTCCACCGCCATGTATTTGGCAGGTGGGTGGGACAAATGAATTGTTTTTTAGCTTATAGGTCATTAGACCACAAGGAACCATGTCTGAACCTATGAAAGGTCTGTGCATCACATAGACACCATGGGTACAGTAAATGGATGGATGTTGGTTTGTCCCCCAGGGAGAATGGTCAGGTGTGTTCTATTCAGGGGGAAATGAGCACACCCAGTTGTGTAGTGGCCAGAGGGAGAGACTGGGGCATAGACTGGTAGCAATCCCATAAAATCTGTCCTATCCTTTTTCCTAGACATGAAGCTAGACCACTCTCAGCCCATCCTACTCCTTGCATTTAGGTTTACCCAGGGACAAGTTTTCTCCAATTATATGTGAGTGCAAATAATATTTGCCACTCTGGACCAGGCCCAAGATCGTGGGCATTCCAGCTCCACAATCTCTTCTCCTTCCTGCCAGGAGTAACTTGGATAAGGTAGTAACTTGGCTTCTTCCAAGGAGATGATAACATGGCCTTTGGAGTTGATGGGGACCAAAACTTGGAAAGAACCTGGGTCTCTGAACTACTGAATGAAACAAAGCTGCCACTATGCACTGTTATAATAGAGAAAAATACAGTTGTGTCTTCTCTCAAGCACTGGGCTATGGGTCTCTTGTGTTGCAGCCGAGCTGCCTTACCTAACTACAAACTGTCCTTGCTTTGCTGTCTGTGTGATTCACCATGCAAGGTGAAATTCAAGTCTCCTCCTATTCTCCTTGCATTGCTATAATTAATGCTGACAAGTATAACAACTAGGTCACCTGTTGCACAGATATTCATAATAGCCATATCTGCATTTAATTTGTGTGGCATTCTGATATGTTACATAGTGCCTTCTCATTTTGATTAGTGCTTTTTGGCTTGAATTGCTTCTTGTTTGATAATCACATCATGACATCATTATTATTTTTATTTGCCTGGTATGGCTTTGCTCAGCCTTTAGTTTTCAACCTCTTGAGTTTGTATCAGGTGTGTCTCTTGCACACGATATAGAGTTGGATTTTATTTTGAGACTTAATCCAAAAATACTTTTTGAAAACCAAGTGCATTATAGACCTATAAAAAGCAAAGATACTGAATCAGTAATCGAAAACCTCCCAACAAAGAAAAATCTAGGGCCAGATGGTTTCACTGATGATTTTTACTAAACATTTAAAGAAGAATTAACAATACTTCTCAAAATCATCCAAAAAATAGAGCAGGAGGGAACACATCCTAACTCATTATAGGAGGCCAGCATTACCCTGATACCAAAGCCAAAGACACCACAAGAAAACTGCAGACCAATATCCCTCATGCATCTAGGTGCATAAATCGTTAACAAATTACTAGCGGCATCCAAAAGAGTGTTAGGATGGCTAAATAGTAAAAAGGAGACTTTATCGGTTATATCTGTTTACATACCAGGAAGAGACAGTTTTCGGCATGTGCTGAAGGTGCGTTCTTTCTGAGGAGGGAAGGGGCAGGTTGGGTTTTTATGCTTCGCAAGGTCCATATTACACAATAGAGCCATATATATTCAGCAGGTTTGGGGGTGAAAGCTATACATATGTATGAGAGGAGCTAAGCACATGCAAAATGGGTAAACATATATGTAACATACAACCCATGTTCACTTTGGGGCAGGATTTTAGCGTTAAAATGAGGTAGAATTGGCTCTTTACATCAAAAGGTGAACTATCAACAAAGGCAGTTTGTGAGCAACTTCTATAAGCTGGCTGAAACTGGCTTAAGGTCTGCAGTTAATCAGCAGAAAAAATGTTTGTAAGGCTGGTCCTTTGTCCAGTCAGAGTTGTAGTGGTCAGGGTTGTAAATTAGAGTTAGGAGGGATTTGATAATTCCTAGTGTTAGAGAATTTAGCAAATGTGGTTTTTCTTATAGCCATAGGAATTTAGAAATTTGCCATGCCAGCTGGGCCCTGAGCCCCCAACCCATAGGGAACTTTATTTCCTTAACGTTAGGATCCATCTTAATTGATATAGGTGCATGTATTCTGGTCTCTCAGATCACACTAGCAAACCAAGTACAACGGTACCTTAAAGGAATTATACAGCATTACCAAGTGAGATTTATGATGCAAGGGTTGTTCAATATAAGAAAATCAATCAATGTGATATACTACATTAAGAGAACAAAGGAAAAAACCACATGTTCATCTCAGTTGATGCATAAAAAGCATTTGACAAAATCTAACACCTTTTCATAATAAAAACACTCAGAAAACTAGGAATATAAGGAAATTTTCTCAATATGGTAAAGAATAGTTATCAAAAAAGCCAGAGCTAATATCAAACTCAATGATGAATGACTTAAAACTTTCCCCCTAAGGTCAAGACCAAGGAACAAATTCCTGCTTTTGCCACTGCCAGTTAATATTGTACTGAAAGTTCTAGCCAAAGCAATTAAGCAATAAAAATAAATAAAAGGCATCCAAATTAGAAAGGAAAAAGTAAAACTATCTCTATTCACAGATCCTATTTCTACATAGAGAATCCTAAAAAATAACAACAAACACTATTAGAGCTAATAAACACATTCAGAAAATTTGCAAGATATAAGATTTGACATAAAAAAATCAGTTGTATTTCTATATACTAGCAATGAACCATCTGAAAAGAAAACTAAGGAAACAATTCCATTTATAATAGCATGAAAAAGAATAAAATACTTAGGAATAAATTCAAGCAAGAAGGTACAAGACTTGTACACTGAAAGCTACAAAACATTGCTGAAAGAAATTAAAGAGGACCTAAGCAAATGAAAAGATATCACAAGTTCATGGATTGGAAGATTTAATGTAATACTCCTGAAATTGATCTGCTGAATCTGTAATTGAATTACATTACATTGAATTCA
The DNA here is from genome assembly GCA_008086735.1 of Cheirogaleus medius. Classification (NCBI taxonomy): domain Eukaryota; kingdom Metazoa; phylum Chordata; class Mammalia; order Primates; family Cheirogaleidae; genus Cheirogaleus; species Cheirogaleus medius. The sequence goes on along the minus strand of VBSM01001265.1, from coordinate 3,536,071 downwards.
ATTACACTGAATATATGTAATCTCTATAAAAATACCAATGACCTTTTATTGTTGTCATTGCAGAAATGGAAAAGCTGATCCTATAATTCATGTAGAATTGCAAGGGACCCTGAACAGAAAGAACAATCTTTAAAAAGAACAAAGTTGGAAGACACACTTCCAATTTCGGAATTTACTACAAAGCTATAGTAATCAAAACAGTGTGGTACTAGGATAAACATATAGATCATGGAATAGAATTGACACTTCAGAAAGAAACCCATACATTGATAGCCAGTTGTTTTTTGACAAGGGTCTCAAGACCATTCAATGGCTAAAGAATAGTTTCTTCAACAAACGTTGCTGGAACAACTGGATATCCACATGCAGAAGATTGAAGTTGGGACCTTGCCGCACATCATATACAAAAATCATCTTAAAATGGATCAAAACCTAAATGTAAGAGCTACAACCATAAAACTCATATAAGAAAATATAAGGATAAGTCTCCATGCCTTTGCATTTGTCAATGGTTTCTTATATATAACACCAAATGCAAAAGCAACTAAAGAAAAAATAGATAAGTTGGACTTCATCAGAATTAAAGAATCTTTCTTCTTTATAGAAGAACATTATAAAGAAAGTGAAAAGACAACCCACGAAATGGGAAAAAATGTTTCAAATCATATATCTGATAAAAGTCTAGTGTTTAGAATATATGAAGAACATTTGTAACTCAACAACAAAAAGACAACCCAATTAAAAATTGGGCAAAAGACTTTACTGACATTTATCCAAAGAAGAAATACAAATGGCTTAAATACCCTGTGAGTTTTGTGCCACCGTTTGGTATTTGGATATTGCTGGGAATAATTCCTTTACGAATGACAATTTTTTTTTATTTGCCCTGTTTGCTCAAATGATATTTTCTTTGTCTTTCTAATGATTTTTATTAGAAGCCTAGGAGTTGACTATTCTAGGACAACTTTCCCTGGTATACAGAATACCTTTTAGGTAGATTCACATCTTTGATATTTAAAAAGTTACCTTCTATTTTTTTAAGTATTTATTGTATTTTATTGTTTTGTTTTTCTACTTTAGAGATTCCAATTATGTATATGTTGTTGCTCTTTTGTCTTCTTTTCTATATCTATTATTTTCTCTCTAGTTAAAAAAATAACCACTTTCTTCACTTTTCTATTCTTATCCTCCATTTCCATTACTGTGTTGTGTCCAAGGCCCTCCTTCCAATCACTTCTTCATTTCTGAAATCGTTTTGTTTGCTCTTATACTTCTTCCCTCCATTCTTCCAGTTCTCATTTCATCTCCTCCCATTGTCTTGCCTTTCTTCACCGAGTTGTTGTATTTCTACTTTGTGGCCTCCCCTCACGGGGCAATTGTTTTAATTATTTATTAATGTACGGAACACTGTTTGGTCAGATTTTTCATCGATTCCACGGTAACTATTTTGTTTCTGGCCAATGTTCTCTGTTTCCCACCCTTTTCCTTTAATATCTTTGTATTGATTCTGTCCTAACTCAGCTTAAAACATTATGGAATGAACTGGATTTTCATACCCAGCTATTTGTAGGTTCTTTAAGGGAGTGTGACTCTGCGGGTGCTTTCTGAGATACACTGCCCTGGGCTATCGTGCCATTTGCTCTGCGCATTTGTCCCCTGCCCCCAGCCACCCTCAGCCACAACGAGACTTTTCCATCTCTGCTCTGTGCTCCTCTGATCTATAGCTTGTGTTGTATATAAGGTATCTAGGTTTATTGCTTTAGAGCAGTAGTTGGCAACCAGGGTCATTTTTGCCACCCCACCCCCCACCCCCCAAGGATATTTAGCAATGTCTGGAGACATTTTTGGTTGTCACAATTTGGGGTGGGGTTTGATGCTACTGGCATCTAGTAGGTAGAACCCAGAGATGCTGCTTAACACCCTACAATGCATAGTACAGCCCCCACAACAAGGAATTATCTAGCCCAAAATGTCAGTAGTGCCAAGGTTGAGTACCTCTGCTTTAGAGGGAGTCCTCAGCTACAGGTAAAGTATTTATGCTGGAATTTCTCTGAAACTGGCCACTCCTGAGCTTCTTTGCTATTTAATATCTCCCCTCCCTCACTCGCTACCCTAAGCAATTTCTGTGTACTTCACCTTCATGGCTGTTGTGTGAATTGCTTTTGCCAGTCTTCATGTGTTTTTGAGTTTGTGGTTTATATAACGGAGTCTGCATTATTTTTCTGCTTACCTTTCTGCTTTTTGAACATCCAGGAAAAGAAGAGGGAATTTGCCGCCTCCCACTTCTACATCCATACCGAAATCACGGAAGGAACACTTTAATATAAAACTCAGCTTGAGATGTTTCAGTTTAATGAGGGAATGTGAATTCAGGCTTCAAAATCACTGAGAGTCTACTGGGATTCTGAAATCTCAGGGAAAATGTTTTCACTCTCAACTCTATGCTGGGATTTCTTTGTAGATGTTAGTGGGGATGGTACGTGTTGGGATCCACTCCTAGTTTATCCTGACCTGACGGTGGAGACTACTGGAGATCCAGCCTTGTGCAGGAGGTGGGGTGGGGTGTCCTATTAGTCTCCAAGGCTCTGGGAGTTGACTCCTGTGTCCCACAAAATCTCTATGAGTCCCTGAGTAACAAAGCTAAGGCTTGCTTAACTTGGCAAATGCCCTCAAGGTCAAAAGCTGCTTCCTGCCCTGTCTCCCTCTCTGGGTTCCCACTTTCACTTAGTTTTTGGCTTCTGAATGTCCCATACTTTCTTGCCATTGATTATTTTAAAAAATCTTATTTTATTAATAACCAGTGTTTTTAGTTGCTTTCATCATGAGGATCAGTTAGCGTGTCTCTTCCACTATACTGCCCCAAATGGAATCTCTGCCCTTACCTGTCTAAGCCTCTGTTTCCTCATCTCTAAAATGGGGATAATAACAGAGTTTATCTAAAAAATTTTTGCAATGACTAGTGAGGTAGTATATATAAATCGCCCAGAACAGTGCCTGGCACATAGTAGGTTAGCAGAAACTAAGTAGGATGCTGGCTTCTTCTTTTCCCTTCTCCCCAGCCTGTTCTCTCCTGCTAACCTACTATGTGCCAGGCACTGTTCTGGGCAATTTATCCCTGGGGGGAGAGAGCCTTGGGGCAGCGACTGCAGAGCTGCCAGCTCCCCCCCACCCACCCACCCAGGCCTGCTTCCCCCTTCCCTGCCCTGGGGACCAGCCCCGCAGCCCCACAGAGCGTTCTCTGTTTCCCTTGTTGTTTCCTCCCTCACTGGAAACCAGTCAGAAATAGTGTTTGTCACTGTTGGCTCCAACCAGCCAGGAACGACTCTCTCTGCAGAGAGACACCATTCGCCAACCCATCTCTGTCTCTGTCTCCCCGCACACCCTGTCCCTCCTCCCAAATAGGTATGGCAGGGAGGTTGGAGTTTTTCTTGATGTTTTGGTAGCTTTTAATTTTTAGATAATTTCAGATTTAGGAGGAAAAGTGTGCAAGGATACTACAAAAAACTATCATATGTCCTTAACCCAGATTCCCCAGATGTTCACAGTTTACCTTATTTGCTTTATTATTTTCCATCTATCTGTCCACATCTATGCACACAGATTATGATGATTATTTCCTGGGCCATTTGATAGTTGCAAATACATAGCTCCTTTACCCCTGAGTACCGCTTAGTGTGTATCCCTGAGAACAAGCACATCCTCTCTCATATCCACAGTACAATTATCAATTCAGGAAATTAACATCAATACAATACTGTGATGTAATTTATAGACATTTGTAGTTTCCTGGTTGTCCCAGTAATGTTCCTTTTCTGGCCCAGAAACACATGTTGTGCTTCGTTGTCAGATCTCTCATCTAGAACAGTCCCTCAGTCTGCCTCTGTCTTTCATGTTCTTAACATCTTTGAAGAGTATGAACCAGTCATTTTGCAGAATGTCTCTAAATGTGAGTTTTCTCAATGTTTCTTCATGATTAGATTCAGGTTACGCATGTTTGGCAGAATACCACAGAAGTGATAGCGTGTCTTCCTCATTACATTGAATCAGGAGGCACATGCCAGTTTGTCCCATTGCTGGTGATGTTAACTTTTTTTTTTAAGAGATGGGGTCTTGCTATGTTGCCCAGGTTGGTCTCAAACACCTGGGCTCAAGCAATCCTCCTGCCTGAGGCTCCCTAGTAGCGGAGACTACAGGCATGAGCCACTGCACCCAGCTCTGATTAAAGCTCTACTTTAATCACTTGGTTAAAGTGGTATTTGTCAGAGTTTGCTACTATAAAATCACGATTTTCCTCATTGTAATAAACATTTTGAGAGCATATCCCATTCATCATCAAATTTTCACCTTGTGGTTTTAGTATCCGTCCACGGTTTTTCCTGAATCAGTTATTACTATGCTATTTGCCAATCTGTGATTAAAAAAAAACTCCATGTTGTTTCTTCTACATTTATTAGTTGGCATTACAACACAGTGAAGAATTTTCTCCCCCCTCATTTATTTATTTGTGCATTCATTTATTTATATCAGTATGGACTTGTGGATTCCTGCTTTATTTAACATCTTATAATTATTACTATGACTATTTATATTGAAGCTCAAGTTCCCCAGACTTGGACAGGGCAAGCCCAGTAGCATTTTAACTGCTCTTCCTGCATCTAAGAGCAGGGTCTGTATTTGTTTTGCTCACCACCAATCCTAGTTGCTAGCATAGTACCTAACATATTTTTAAATGAATGAATGAACCCCTTATATGTAAAATGGCAGTAATAATAGTAACATCATGGGGTTTTTGCAGGATAAATGAGCTATTACATATAAAGTTCTTAGAATACCAGTAATATTAATAGCTGATATTTATTCCTCACTTACCATGTGTCAGGTACTGTTCTGAAACTTTTACAATGTATTAATTCATTACACTGATCCTATAAGGTGAGTAATATTATTTCTTTATTTAATAGTAGAGAAAACTGATTCTGAGAGAGATGAAGCCTCCCCCAGGCAATAAGCAGTGGATCCAGGATTTGAACCCAGGTCTGTTTGCTCCACAGCCTGCACTCTGACCACTGTGTCATATTGTCCCCTTGCATGCTATGTGAGTGAGACAGATACACTGCTGACTATAAAATAAGAAGGGTTTTGATAGATTGAGGCTGGAAAGACATCCAGAGGGACTAGCCTGAGGGATGTCTCACAGCTGGCAGAGTACAAGGTGTGAATCACCCTCCCCGCCCAGTTTCCTGGGCGTCATCTCCTTGACCTGAGCTGTCCTCCACTAGCCAGACCCTTCCAACCTCTGTGTTCACTCAGCCGACAGCTCAGGGTCACAGCCTTCATGAGTGCTCCCTGACACCTAGCTCCTGAGTGCTGGTCCATGACTTTGACTGTGGCCCTTTTCTTAGCACTTATCACTATTGCAATTTTGCAGAAATTTATTTTATTAGTCATTTCAGGTCTGTTCACCCCGATAGACTCTGAGTTCCATGAAAACTGACAGCATGTATGCTTTGTCACCACGGTGTCTCCTGGGTCTACCTGACATACATAGGCACTCAATAGTACTCGTCGAATGTCTGAGTGACTGCAGTCCTTCACTTTCTCATCCATTCCTACATTGACTTTCTGCAAGGGTCCTGTAAGAGCATGTCCTCAGGTATAAAGAATGAGGGTGCTGTGGATGGTTCAGAGCAGGAAAGGGCCAGTTTCCAAGATCCCACGTCAGGCAGGGAGCAGAGCTCGAACCCAGACCGTGTTCATCCCACCTTTGTGTGCTCATGTCCCCACTGCCATCACTTGGTGTCCCACTTCCCAGACCCCTGGAAGTAGCTCTGGGCTTCTGGAAACCCAAGAGAGGGGACACTGGGTGGTAAATATTTCTCAGAAAATGGAGTTTATATTCCTAACACTTAGTTTTTAAATGTATGTGATTGAGATGTTGCTGGTGATTCATGTCGATACCAGGAGTGGCCCTAGAACCCATCTGAAACTGACAGCTATGCTTGACTGTATGGTCCCACAGGTGACCAGAGGAGACCTTTCTGGGTAGACACTTCCACAGCTCCTGGGGAAGGCTGGACCCACCTGTAATAGTAGGCTAAGCCCAGCAGATTAGGGGATGTTCTTTAGGACACAGGTGACTTGCTGTCACTGACTGGAAAGGACTATCTGTATCAGGTTTACCAATAAGGCCAAGAAGAGGGTGAATGTCAATTAAAAGCCAAAGGTCACTTATAACCCAAGCAATGACCCAGGGCCGGGGGCAGGGGGCTAGCCAAGAGCAGGGGTTCTGTGCTTCAGAGTCACCGAGGGAGCTGGTAAATGCAGACCCTAGGACCCTGCCTCAGTAATGTCAAATCACTACTTCTAGGAGGAACTTTTATCTTTTATAAGCATTCATCCACCCCAGGTGGTGCTCATGTACACTGGGATCCAATGTGTTGAGATCCAATGTGTTAGAGAAAAGACCATGGAACGTGACTTGGAACGAGACACGTCCAATGCCAAATATCCAGCTGGGAACGCAGGTTTTGTGAAATAATCCAACACTATCCTAGGCAGCTAAGTTACTGTTGTGTAATATGTTCTGTGCACAAAATGATTTTGAGTGGCATTTTTAGTGTGAGTGTTCCATTTATGGATTCCATATACATAGATATCATGTATTTTTTTAATGCAGATGCCCTGTTCTTTGGTTCATATATAAACACACACACACACACACAGAGGAAAAGAAAGCTCCATGTTTGTAATAATAATTTGCAAGGTCATGATGCTTAATCAGATACCGTCCCCATCTTCTCGATAGTCTAAGTAATCACTTTGGTCTGCCCTCAACCCCTGTGGTGGGCTAGGGTAGGGCAACTTGATCACATTTGCTATACAAGGGGTCTCCCAGACCAGAAAAGAAAAGAGAAACGTCTAATGAAATGCACAAGGTGGAGGAGCATGAGGGGGCTTCAGTGAGTGTTGGGGGAGCTGTTCCTGAATCCCATTTAAAGGATGAGGATTTGATGAGGGTTTGTGGGCAGAGCTGCTTAAGAATAATTTACTCTCCATGTTTCTCTTGAATTAGGGAGTGTTGTAGAATTCTCTGTTTATTCATTTATTAAATGCAACCTCCAAGCCCAGAACTTTTTATCTTAGTTTTCCTCCACTGGATCATTATACTATGGGAAATTTGAAGGAGCCAAAGTCTCAAGATACTGAAGTGGTACTCACTAGAATGAAAGCTCCATTTTAGTGAATGTCACTAGAATGTGGTAGGTAGAGTGAAGGCAGAGATCTTTGTCTCTTGTTCACTGTGGTGTCCCCAGCACTGAGAACAGTGCTTGGCAAATGGTCGGTGTCAATAAATATTTATGACATGGCTGTCATGAGAGTCCACAAGGCAAAGATAGCAGGAGAACTTAAGATACACACCTTTGAATTTAGAGCGAGAATCACATCGATGAATTGACTTCTGGGGTAGCCAGCTCTATCAGTGAACTATGACTGCTACCTAGGAGTGGTAAGGTTGGTTCCTACTGGAGGCTTTCAGGGAAAATCCATTCCATGCCTTTTCCCCAGCTCCTGGTGGCTGCCAGCAATCCTTGGCATTCCTTAGCCTATAGACACATCACTCTTACCTCTACCTTCCTCTCCACTGATCCTCTTGGTTTGTGCCTTCTCTTCTAAGACATTTGTCATTGGATTTAGGGCCCACCTGGAAAACTCAGGATGATCTATCTAATCTGATATCTTTAACTTAATTATATCTGCAAAGACCCCTTTTCCAAATAAGTTCACATTCACAGGTTGCAGATGGACATATCTTTTGGGGGGATGCACCATACGACCCCCAACACCAGCCTCCAGGATCAACCTAAGGATCCTTCCTGGAATTTAGACCCTTATGTAGTCTGGGGTAGCTGTGAGCTAGGCTGACGCCATGGCACTCTAGCCCAGGCAAGAGAGTGAGACTCTGTCTCAAAAAAAAAAAAAAAAAAAAGATGACTCAAAGGTGGAATTAGAGGGTGCAGCCAAGAGTCATGGAGAATCACTTCTTTTTTTTCTTTCTTTCTTTTCTTTGCAAGCGTGAAACAAAATTTATTGAGGAAGGGCAGTCTGGGGTCTTGTTTTATTGGGAATCACTTCTTGACAGGAGGACGACTGAGTCTTTTTCTTCCCCATACCAAATTTTTTTTTTTTGAGACAGAGTCTCGCTCTGCAACCTCAAACTCCTGGGCTTGAGTGATCCTCTTGCCTCAGCCTTGCAAATAGCTGGGAGTACAGGCGTGCGCCATGATGCACAGCTGATTTTTCTATTTTTAGTAGAGATGGGGTCTCACTCTTGTTCGGGCTGGTCTTGAACTCCTGAGCTCAAGCAATCCTTCCGCCTTGGCCTCCTAGTTAGGATTATAGGTGTGAGCCACTGCGCCTGGCCCATATCCATTATTTTATTCTCAAAAGGACTGACTCTTAGTCAAGGACCCTACAACCTTTGCCCAGGCTGGAAGGGACGCCCTTCACTCCTACTCACTTCACTGGCTGGGAAAAGAGAGCTAGTGTGTGCCGAGTGAGAGCAGGAAACAGGTTCTGATGAACACATTATAATGTCTCAGAGTCACACACTTCTGTAGTGTTTGAATATCTTGCACAAACAGGACTTACTTTTGTCATAAGTAAGATGAGCAGGTAATCCTCATGTCAAGTCTTTCTGACCCCATCAGGACTAGGACAGGGGTGCCTTGAATGGAAATGTCCTCTTGAAAGGCCAGTCTTCCCACTGTGTTAAACCATGCTTAGCCTGGTATTTCAGGCTCTTGGACATTTTGGTCAAAGTGATTCAGTTTCTCAATACCCATGCAAAAATGAAAACCAGACCCTGGATTTTGGTGACCCCATGAACTCGCTGCTTCTCTGAGTATGTAAGGAAGAATAATGCCAACCCAAAAAGAGATCTATGTCCTAATCCCTAGAGCCTGTGAATAATATGTTATGTTACATAGCAAGAGGAAATTAAGGTTGCAGATGGAATTAAGGTTGCTAATCCACTGACCTTAAAATAAGGAGATGGGGATTATCTGGGTGCCCAATGTAAGGGTCTTTAAATGGGGATAAGAATGTGGCAGAAGAGAGAACTAAAGAGGAGGCATGGTGAGAAAGACTCGGCCAGCCATTGCTGGATTTGCAGGTGGTGGAGGGGCCACAAGCCAAGGGATGCAGGCAGCCTCTGGGAGCTGGAAAGGACAAGGAAGTGGATTTTTTCCTGGAGTCTCCGGAAGGGAATGCAGCTCAGCCAGCACCTTGGTTTTAGCCCAGGGAAACCTGTTTCAGACTTCTGACCTCCTTCTGAGCTCTAAAATAATACATTTGTGTCTCATTAAACCACTTATTACCACATTTGTGGTAATTTGTTACAACAGCTATAGGAAACTAACTTACTGAGCGTCCTGTGTAAGGATCACACCTGGGTGGTTTGGAGACATTTCTTTCTCTGCATCCAGCAGTAGTCTCTGGTTGTGGAGTCAGACTGATCTGAGTTCAAATCCTGACCTCACCACGCCCCAGCTGTGTGACCTTGAGCAAGTCACTTCATCTTTCAGAGTCTTTGTTCCCTCATCTCTAAGATGGGGATGCCAATGGCTCTTAGGGTTGTGTGGCTATGAAATGACGTCATGCTCGTACATGTAGGACATGTTCCCTATGTAATGGACAACTAATGATGGCCACACATGTCACGGGGCAGGAAGAGTCGTCCCTTCACTTTTCTCCAGGAAGCTCCGGCCCAGGCTGGTCAAGGCCTGTCCTTGGGCTGTCATTTTGTCTAATTTTTTTTTAAAGGCACTTCTCAAATACAAGCTAGAAGACAAAAACTTTACTATACTCCAAGTTCCTTCAGATTGCATGAGTGATGGTGACTCTTCTGAGATCCTAGCAAGGTGCAAGGCCCTGGACGGCTCCCTTCTTAGCTTACTCACTGTCAAGGTCCCTTCTGTCCACACCTCCAGGGAGATTCTGTTCCCACCCAGGTAGGGAGGCACCGTATCTCCCATCTCTCGTCCCTCTGAGGTGGGAAGACTTGTTTTTCTCCCCCTGCTTGAGACAAGGCTCACTGGGATTGGTGAAACACCTCATCTCCTTAATGCTTCAAAAACCCAGATGAAGTAGATAGAGTTTCCTGATAGAGAAGGTGGGGTTTTTGCCAATAAAAAGGGGGACTGGTGCTCTCCCGTTTCTGTGTTCTTCACGCTCTGCAGCGTCAACTGGTCTGGTAAGGAATTTCCATTCCTTTAATTACCTGGCCCAACCTTGATTCTGAATGGGTGGGAGAGACTGTGATTTGGGGTCTAACTGGGGAAGCCTCATGGTACTAATTATTGTTACTATTATTTCTGGATAAGAAATATTTCAAGTTGTTTTCTCTGAAATCTGGGTAAGGGGCCAGGGAGGAGCCCTCACGAACAGGTTTAGGTTATGTCTGGCCATGGTTTCTATCTTATCAAAACCTAATCTAGACCAAAGCTTGATGAGACACATCTGCATGGGGCTGGGAGATGAAGTCCTGGTTGGTTTGTGGTGGTCCTGGCCTTTTACTACAAGGAAAAAAAAAGTTAAAGCTACAGGTGCTCAGAGAGGTTTAGACCACCTCTAAAGTGTTCTCTGTTTGATCTACATTTTGATATGACGTGGACATTTTTCAGAACATTCTCACTTTGTCCCCTGAAAGGTAAGTCTCTGTCATAGCAAGCTGAGACCACTGCAACTTGACGTCATCTCTTTAAAACCCATATGCTTTGTTTATAATTATAAAAGAGATATTTGCTCATTGTAGAAAATCTGAGAATCACCAAAATACACACAAAAAAGTCACCAATGTACCTCTCCTGTTAAAATTTAGCTGTTTTTCTTCTTCTAGTTTTTTTTCCCTTGATGTAAATAATTTTATGTCTTCAGCTTACAGTGTGTGTGCCATTTTATGAACTTTCTTCACTTACAATTATTCCATTATTGGGGCCAGACCCATCATTGGTGTCTAGAATTACATAGCCTGTTCCATGGGTGGTGACTCTTGCATGGAATCTACTAAGCTTCATGTTGGCTCAAGAGAAATGGGGTATGTGTGACAGGGGTTGGCATGGTTTCTGATTATATGCCTGTTGCAAAATTTCAAACATTTTAGAAATATGTAACTTAGATGCAAAAATTTTCTGTGATCCTAAACCTCAGAAATAACCACTGCTACTTGATATATGTTATTTCCAGATTCAGCTATACAATTGCAAAAATTTACAAGGATATATAAAAGTATTATTTAATCAGAACCAGAATCTTGATGTCTATAGAGTTGTGCAACTTTCTTTTTCTACTTCATTATAAATCTCAATCATCTCTTCTTGGCAGTATGTGTAAATCTCTCATTCTTTCGATGGCTGCCTAGAATTCCATTGTTTGGATAGACCATAGTTTATTTATTTAACCCCCTATCAACGATCATTTGGGTTGTGTTTAATTTTTATTTACACAGTATTATAATGAATATACTTGCACCTAAAGCTTTTTGCACAAGTGTGGGATTTCTGTACGAGAAATTCTTACAAGTGATTTGTGAATTTGAGTAAGAACTACCACACTGCTCTGCAGAAAGATTGGAGCAGTTTATGTTTGCATCAGCTGTCTGTTTTTGCTGCACCCTTATCATCACAGAATATTATCAGTCTTTAAAATATATTGCCAATTGGGCAATATTTACATGATTGAATTATTATGGTTTCTTATCATTTCTTTATTAGTGAATTTAGCTCAAACATCTTTTAATATGCTTATTGGGTGGTTTCATTGTTCTTCTGTGAATTACCTATTTGTGTACTTTGCTGCTATTCTGCAAGGTTGTTTTGTCTTTTTCTTTTCTTTTTTTTTTTTTTT
>VBSM01001265.1:3494846-3523961 GCA_008086735.1 Cheirogaleus medius | reverse complement strand
CCTAGGCCTTCCAGAGTGCTAGGATTACAGGCGTGAGCCACCGTGCCCAGACTGTTTTGTCTTTTTCTTAATGATTTTTTAAGAGTTCTTTGTATATTAGGAATAATAATACTTTGCTTGTCATTTGTTCTAAATATTGTCCCCACAAGTTGTTTGTCATTTATCTCTCTATTTTATGGGTATTAATTACAGCTAATAGTTTTGAGTGTTTACCAAGTACCAAGAACTGTGAAAATTGCTTTACATGAATGATTTCAATCAATCCTGACAACAAACTATTGAGGTGGGTACTATTATTACCATCCCCATTTAACAGGTGAAGAAATTGAAGCTCTGAAGTTTAAGTCACCTAAATAGTAAAGGGTGACGCCAGGATTTGAGCCCAGGCACCGCTCCATGGCCTCCCGCACAGAACATATACGTAGTTGTTTTAGGCACCACCAGAAGTCAACTCGAAGCGAGGGTTGCAGAGCAGTTTGTCTGAGATGTGATCCCAGGAAGCAGCGAGGCAGTGGGGAAATGAGGTAGGGCAGGAAGGAAGCCAGAACAGGTGGCATTAACGAGCAGATCACTGACGTAGGCAGCTGGACTCAGTCCACCTGGGGACTCAGTCCACTGGGCACCTCTGGGCAACTGGGTAGCAAATCTTCCACGTAATCCCACATGAAGGGCAACAAACAGGGGTATTTGTCCAGCAGTTCCTGGTATCACTGGTTGAGATCAGCTGCCAGAGGGCATTAGCTCCCCGCCACCTCTGACCTGCCCTGGACACTGGGCAAGTGCTTTCCTGGTATCTGGAAGAAACCCCGGGGCAGAGAGCCACAGGTGTTCTCAGTACAAAGCTGCAAGTCAGGGTATATAAATAAAGCCAGGGTATGGACAGGATCTGCTACCATAGTCAAGTCTTTTTTTAAAAACTGGGCATTTTTGATCAATGCTTACATGTTCAAGGAAAACCCCTTTCTCCCAATGCAACACTATCTATGTCCCTTCCAATTTTAGCCACTCCTCCGTCCTACCACCTCACGGTCCATGAGTGTTGGGTGGAAAGGAATTTGTCTTTCTTTGTCCTTACTCTGGGAAGTTTGCCTTCAGAGGTCCAAGAGGCCAGCCGGGAAGCTAAGCTCTGGGGACCTTTGCTCGAGAGCCTCCTTCTCGGATGTCTTGGCAGGAAGCCCAGGCTGGGAAGGGTGTGACTGTGGTGGCTATGCCGTAAGTCAGCTCCGCTTGAGGTGTTGAAGGGCTGAGCTGGTGCTCCTGTACCCCGGCCCCTTCTGTGGCTGTCCACTCGCTGCCCGGCACCTCTGCAGCTGCCTCCTTTGTTCCTTCCACCTTCATTCAAGACATTCTCCCTGCAAAGGAGCTGAAAGCCAGCAGGGGTGGTGAACCTGTGACCTTCTAGGTCCTTAAGTGTGGCCTTTTGACTGAATCCAAATTTTGCAGAACAAATCATTTTATTAAAAAGAGTGCAGCAGAGAAAGATGAAGCTTTCCTTGCCTCTTTTGGTGCTTAAAAAAGAACAATCTTGAAATCAGAAGGCTGCAGGTTCCCACCCCTGTTTGGGTCCTTGTCTGTTTGTGACTTTGAAGGTGTTGAGTAGGCAGAGTCCGCTTGTTGGGAAAGCTTTGGTAAACTTCGGTGACATACTCAGCTCACTGGAGCATGGGGGGAACTGTCCGTGGGCCTGAGGACCTGAGCGGGGTTCTAACAACCCCCTTCCTCAGTCACAGGGTGACAGAGCTGGAGCCCCACCCAGTCTAACTGCAGCCCGTGAGCTGGGGAAGGTGGTGTGACCCTCAGCTGCCACCGGACCCTTTATCTCGCTCAGAGAGGCCTTCCGGGGCCACCTCTGTAACCTGCCTCTCCCGCCCACCCCAAGGCCTCATGACCACTTCCCTGTTTCTAAACTTTTCTAAACACAGTGTGTCGCCACTTTACCTGCTTCCTTTCCTGCTGTGGATGTGATGCGCGTGGGGAGAAGGATACAGATGTGTCTGCTGAGCACGCAGACCCAGATCTGGCTCGCAGTAGCCTGAACCCTCTAACGGGAGCCCGGGAGTCAGGGGCCTGGGCTCTGGTCCCAACTCGGCCACGGAATTCCTGGAGGACCAGAAGTCATTCCTCCTGTCCGGGGTCTGGTTCCCAGGAGCTGACTCTGAGAAGGAGAGTTGGGTGCAGTGCTGTAGTCAGCGAGTGCTCTGGGATTCACGCTGTGGGGGAGGAGTGGGGGCTGTGGATCAGATGACCGCCCACCCAGGTCACTCTGAGGCTGGGGTGGCCTTGCAGTACCGTCCCACGTGGGGGTCAAGGGCAGGCCTCGACCCTCTGGTCAGCGTCTGGGTGCAGGTGTCCCAAGAAGGGGCCAACAGCCAGGGAGGAGGCTGTCTCCAGCTGGGCACCCCCAAAGGTGGCTGCTGGCTGAGGGTGGGGAGCAGGCCCCTCAGCCTTGAGGGGGATCTGAGTGGGCGTCACAGAGCCCACCCACAGCTCCGGGTGCCGCATTGGGCCCGTGCCTGTCCCATGAGCTCTTGAGGAACTTGGGAGGGCAAACAGGATGAAAGCACAGGTAGAAGGGTTCTAGGGTAAAGGTGCTCCGGGAAACACTCGATCACTTGGAATTAATTAGAGAGACACAGGAGGCCAAGTTCGAATTAGAGACTATTCTTAAGGAAAAAGAATTACGTTATGTTCATTTAGGTTTCATCCAGAAAAATTTACTGAGCATCTTCCATGTCCTGGTGTGGGGGATGTGGTCCTCGCCTTCAAGAAGGAACATTCTATGGGGGACACAGATAATCACCAAGCAAATGTACAAGACCTGTTTGGATGTTGGTCGCCGCTGCGAAGCATGGAGGCAGGAGGCGCAGGAGGGATTGGTGGGGTGTGGGGGCCTCTCTCAGGACGCCTGGTGAAGGGCAGGCACCAGCCCTGGGCCGTCCAGCAAGGGCAAGGGCAGCATGGGAAGGGGACGCAGAGAACACCTGGGCTGAGATGATGGGGCCACGAGGAACTTTTAAGGAACTCATTGAACAGATCAAGGTATTCCCGCTGTGTCACTCTTGTAAATCACTCCTTAAATGTTGTCTTTCTACAAAGTGGTCGTGAGGGACCTGGTGGAGGGCAGGGGAGAATCGGACAGACCTGGTCTGGATTCCAGCTCCTCAAATCGCTACCTGTGGCTTGAGGTGATCACGTGACCCTTTGAAGCCTCGGTTTCCTTGTCCGTGAAACTGATAGGAAATCTGCCCTCGCAAAGATGCGGTGAGATCAGAGATAATATATACAAAATTCCCAGCCCTGTTTCTGGCAAAAGGTAGATGTCCAATACACGTAGTCATTATCATGCACTTATTCCAAATGACGATGCAATGGTTTCATTATCTTCAGAATCACTTTCTAAGAAAAAAATGCTTTGTGTAGCTACGCCATTGAAATCTCTCCCCATTTCTCTGTCCCACTATGGGCTTTGTTTATTACACTTGTTTCAAAGTAACTTTTACTCACTGCTGTAAATATGTTATTGCCGGTCTAGAGCGAGGAGGCCCAGGTGAATGGACTGCAGGCTCAGACTTCCTCTAGGTACTCATAGGAGGTTTGGGTGCAGGTTATCCACTGCCCCTGCAACTCCATGTGCACTTGGCAATGACCTAGTAAGGCTCTGTATCCAGGAACACTGGGGTGAGACAGTGCAGCCAGACTGCATAAATTAGCAGTGACCCAGAGTTAGTGGTGTCCAAAAGAACATTTCTCTGTGGGTCTTGCCAAGATATTCATTTCAAAGAAGGCCCTGGCTTCTTCAGGCGGCCTTTCCCGTCGGCTGTGTGCCTCTCCTCGTAGGACAATGTTGCACAATTGTTTTCCCAAACAGGGGTCAGGTCCTGTCCCTTTCTTGTCTCAGCCTTGCCCAACAGAGGGAAATTGCTGCAAGCTGGGGATGAAGGGTGTGGATGCAGAGAGCAGGTGGTGTGTGTCTGCTGGATGGAGCAGAGGCTGCTGGGAAAAGGCCAGGGGCTCCTGTGGCCTGGGCAGGTGCAGTGTGACAGGGGCCAGGGGGATTTCGTATCACAGCCTTTAGGGCCTCCTGGGGAGAGTCCAGAGCTGGAAACTTCTAATCAGAGGGAGACTCAGAGAACTGCATTACTGGAAGGCACCTGTCAAATTTCATCCAACTCCCCATTTGTCAGATGGGAAACTGAGGCCCCGGGAGAGGAAGGGAGTTGGCCAAGGAAATGCAGTGAGTTCTTCCCAGCTTCCTCCCCAGAGCCCGCTGGCACTAGTGGAAGTTGTTGTTGGGTAGAGAGTGGGCCCGGAGCACGGAACATTTGGAACCTGGACTGCTGTAGAGGGAGGCTGGCTTTCCCACGGAATCCTGTTCCGAGCTGGGGAAGGGCTGTGCACAGGGAGTTTGGTCCCCTCTCTCGGGCCTGTGTGCCCAGGGCTTTCCCAGCCTGGCATTCTCCTCTGCCCAGATGCCACAATGCCTGCATCTGCATGGTCTGCTGCAGTCTGAATGTTTGTCCCCCACCCCCCATTCATATGCTGAAACCTGGTCCCCAAGGTCATGGTGTTAAGGAGGTGGGCCTTTGTAAGGTGACTAGATCTCATAAGGGCAGAGCCCTCATGAATGAGACTAGTGCCCTTCTAAGGGGCCAAAGAGACCCAAATTCTTTCCTTCCACCATTCCATGAAACGGCAAGAAGGTGCCATCTATAAACCAGAAAGCAAATCTGATGGTGACTTAATCTTGGACTTCGTAACCTTCAGAACTGTGAGAAATAAATTCCTGTTGTTTATAAGTCACCCAGTTTATGGTATTTTATTTATGGCAGCTCAGACAAACTAAGACACATTCCTTCTTTTTGGGTGCTTCTCTGTTGTTTTGTTTTAAATGCAATGTCCTTGGGGAGCAGAGGGCTGCCAGGCCTTCAGTGAGTCCTTGTCCCGTGTTCCCGCCCTGCTGCACCAGCCCCTGGGTGCCTTTTCCCTTTCTCAGGAACTTCTTTTCCGGTCGGGAGCAGTGGGCACTGCGTCTGCCTACCTCCCAGGGTGGTTTCAGGGTTATCCAGGATAATGGAAGGCAAAGTGTTTTGAAAAGAGAAGTGCAGCTTCAGCGTATAAGAGGTGGTTCTGGTTGAGGGGCCTGTGTTTCTGGCGGGAAGCGGGCAGGCAGGCAGGGAAGGAGACCAAAGTGAGAGATGGGCAAGCTGAGGCCGAGGGCTGATTTCCTAGGGGGGCAGCCTGGACCATTTTCCTGGGCAGGGACTGTTGCTGGTTGTAGGTAGAGCTGTCGTTCCAGCTCCACCTGCACGCCCAGTGGCCTCTGCCCATTCAGTTGTTCACTGACGATATTGATTGAATCTTCCCCTGCACCCTGCCCACCAGGCCCCGGCACGGCCCTGGGCCAGCCTCACAGAGCTCTCCTGGGGCCTCCTCTGCCCCTTGGTGCCCCTGACCCCACCCCGTGGCCTTTCTCTGATAACAATGCTGAGCTCTTGCGCACCTTGGGGCCTTTGCGCACGCTGTTTCCTCCGCCTAGAAGAGCCCTTTCCCTGGAGCTTCACTAGGCTGGATTCTTCTTATTTTCTGGGCTCAGCATCAATGTCACCTCCCCAGAGAGGCAATGAAGACCCCTCTCCCCAGCCCTTCTCTCCACCGAATGCGTCTCAGCCATATTTGCTCCCATTACAGGAGTGTCCCAATCGGTCATCACACATTCCTGCGTTTGCTTGTCGGCAGTTTGTCTCCCCCCTCAGGTGCAGGGACCCGTCTTTAGGATTTGCAGGGCAAATGCCATCGTCACCGTATGATATGCCGCCCCCCTATAAATTTTAACTGAATGACGGAAAGCGCTCCCTTACCACCCTCATCCTGGGTGAAGCAAAAGCCGTATCTCCTTAGGAGGAGCCAGGGAAAGTATGATTTCAGGACCCTGGAAAGTATGTTCCGGCGGTGACTGCACTCCAAATACTGGCATGGAGTGGGCACAGCAGGGCCTGGGACCCTGGTCCCTCTCCCTAGTGTCCCAGCTCCCTGGCGTCTCCTTCAAGAAGAGCTGGTTCAATGGATTCTTAATGCCCCGTCGCTGCCGTGCGGGCGCATGCACCGGGATTTCCATTCCGTTACCCAATTCCTCCCTTCTTTCATTTATTCAGCAAATACGGACTGAACTTTCCAAGAATCTGTAGTTGAAAGACCTGGGTGTAAGTGTGACCTCTGCCACCAGCCCACTGCGTGGCTGTGGGCAGGTCTCCGCCTGCTCTGGGCCTCAGTGTGCTCCTGTGTGAAGTGGGAGTGAGGGCCGGATTAGATGGACGGATTTCCAGACTCTGTCAGGAAGTGCGTGGCTCCCGTGGCCCAGGTGGGATGGTGTGGCCGTGGGAAGGGGCTGCAGGGCTGGAGCTCAGAGCTGGAGTGAAGCCCCGAGTCGCTGGTTCCAGCAAGGAGGTGGCGTGAGTTGCTCGCAGGCCTGTGGTTGGCGTCTCACTGCAGCTGGTGTCTGGGAATGGAGGGAATTGGGACAGGAAGTAGAATCTAGGTCACCGAGCCTCCCCCACTCCCTCGCCCCCGCTCCCTCGCTGGCTCTGCCTCCCTCTGAGCCGCAGTCACCCAGGCCCTCTGTGACTGTCCCAGCCCGTGGGAGTAGGACGCAGCGCAGAGCACGAGACCTGGCTGACTTCCCAAGACAGGCCCGAATCTCTTCCCAAGTGAACAGAATCACGATAATCCTGCACTCTGGGTTCAAGGCCAAGGCAGGGTGAAATCCCGGCAGAAGCTGTCTGAGCTGATGTGGTGGGAACAGTAATGTGCATCTGGCAGGCGGAGAAGATTTTTCCTTTCAGGCACTTCAGGCGATGCTTCTTCCCCCACCTCCTGCAGGGATTTTCTTTGAGCCAAGAACCAGCAGACCCTGAACGAATCTTCTTTGTGGAAAATGATTTCCTTTGTTTCTGCCCCAGGGATCAGAGCTGCACCCCCACCCCTACCCAACAAAACACAACAGGAGGGGTGAATTCCACCCCACCCCCCAGCCTCAGGCGAGGGTTTTCCATGGTTCTCTCCCCAGAAAGTCTCCTCCCTGCTTTTAAGAACAGTCGTTTATAAAACTAATTTATACTAAGGTATGAACAACTACCTGTTGGCTTTTGTCTGCTCTTGGCATTTGACTGCGAACTCCTGGAGCACAGGTGCTCTGTTTTATTCCTCTTTGTAGTTCCAGAGCCAAGCACAGGGCCTGGCACAAAGCTAGCGTTGTGTAGATGACAACAAAGAATGACATCACTAGCAATGATAAATTACAACGGCTAACAGCTACCGAGTGTTTTCTCAGTGCCACCCACTCTGGTAAGTGCTTTATATATATCACCGCGTCCAATCCTCATCCCCTGTGGGAGCTACTGCTCTTCTTCCCATTTTACAGAGGAGGAAATCGAGGCTCATGGAAATTAACTTATCCAGAACCTAACAGCGGTGAAGCTAATATTCAAACCAAGGCAGTTTGACACCAAAATGTGCACTCTTAACCCAATAAGCTAGATAAGTCTGAATTAAGATTAATTAGGTTCTCTATAAAGATTCTGTTTTATAAAATAACATTTAACCTCCCCACCCTCCCCAAATGTGTCTCGACTGGTGGAATTTTAGGCATGTTCATATTTTAGGCATGTTCATATTTTAGGCATGTTCATAGGCTTCCATGAGCGGGAAGAGGTGGGAGTTTATTCCAGGAAGTCTCCAAATCACACTCAGTGGTTCGGGAAAGGAGCAGAGCGAGGTCAACTGATGCCGTTTTCCTCCCCACCTTTTCTCTTGCTCCTACTTGACTGTTGAAAACCGCTGAGCTCCTGGGATGCCAGCTTCCCGGAGGGTCCCAGAGAGGGCTAGTAGGTCCAGGTTGCTGGAGGACTGGGAGCCTCGCTTTGGGTGTGTTCTAAGCCCCTGTCTTCCCTTCGCTCCAAGGCTTGGTATTTCCCACGGCTCACTCAGCAGAGCGTGTTCAGTCACGTCTTTGCTGTTTCATGTCCATCTCCCTCACAGCGGGTGCGTCACAAGACCAGGGATCCATGTGGTTCCCCAGAGGGTCCCCTGGGCCCGGTGCAGAGCAGGTCCTGAGCAGATGGCAGCTGTGATTTTGGGAGCTGGCCCCAGAGCCCTTTGGTTTCCGGTTCTCTTTGGGGCCCGAAGGAAGCTGCTTGGGTAAACCCCGCAGAGAAGGAGCCTAGGGGTATGCATCTGCAGAGGCTGGTGTGGCGGCCCCTGTCCCAGCTCCTCTCTTCCAGGAAGCCCTCCCTGGTTAGCCCCACCCTGGTCACACTGGTGGCAGGGTTCCCAGGGTTCCCGCAAGCTCTGGAAGGCCACCCCTCCCCCCACACTCATCGCTTTGGCTGCTCACGGGGAGAAGATGGAAAGAAAGACTTGGCTCCATTTGGCTTCAGAACCGGGCAGCCAGTTTGAGGTCACAGTCCCTTCCTTTCCTCCCTCTCCCTCCGGTCTTTTTCCCCCGTACTGAGGCTCCTGCATTTATCCTTTCTTCTCCCTCTCTTTTTCTTCCTTCTTTTTCTCTTCTTACATCTTCCCTCTCTTTCTCTTCTTTCCTCCTCCCCCTTTATTTCCTTCCCTGACTCTCACCTTGTTCCATGAGGCATTTGAGGCCACTGCAACCTGGCGGCAAACCTCCAGACCGCTAGGCGTCCAGACTGGCCTGTGCCCGCGGACAAGGACGCCAAGGGCAACACTAGCCCCAAGGTGCTGCTGGCTTCTCCCATGGGCTGAGTGCCCCGGCAGGGGCAGCGTTGGGGGCAAAACCCAGCCCCAGGACCCCCATCCCCACCCCATGACCCTGCTGGGCCCAGCACTGAAACCAAGGCCCCCTGATGGGGCTGAGGCCGCCCGCCCTAGGCAGTTGTACAGGGAAGCCTGGGGCACCCACAGACTGAATTCCTGGGCCAATGGCCCCGGCTACAGCCCCAGGCTCCACAGGCACCCAACACACATTTGTTGAGTGACTGAATGAAGTCCTGGCTGGCTGCCTCACCTGGAAGCATCCCTGCGGCTCTCTGAGCCCCAGGAACCGCCTGGCCCATGGCACCCCCTCAAGGCAGCTGTGGCGGGCAGTAGAGAAAGCGCCCTCGCGTTGGAGAGCCCCGAGCTGGCAGGTGCCCGGGTGATGCCGGCAGGTGCCCAGTGACGATGGGAGCAGGGTGGGGACAGTGCTGAGCTGGGACCCAGCATTGGAGCTGGAAGATGGGCCTGTGGAGTCTGCAAAGTTAGTGTTGGGGTCTGCGCTTTCCCCCGGGCGGAATCCTGGCAGGGCCTGCCTGAGTGCCAAGACCACCCTTCCCTACCTTTCCTCACCTACCACGCTTCCTACCACCCTGGCTCTCACAGGCGGCTGCACGGCGGGCGTGACAGCGCCAGAAGCTGGTCCTCCCTGAGCTGTAACTGGCGAAACACAAGCTGGGTTTTCTTCAGGGGGAGCTGGTGTAGAGCGAGGTTCAGCTGAAAGGCAGGAGACCAGCAGCGGGGGCCGGGCATGTCAGCCCACGAGGTGACCTGGAGATGGGCTCAGTGCCGGACTCAGGCCAAGGCAGCCCTGCCACTTACTTACTGCGTGGCCTTGGACGAGTCACTTTACCTCTGTGAGCCTCAGGTTCCTCCTCTGTCAGATGACAAGATCCTGGCCTTACAGTGATGCCGTGAGAGTCCAGAGAAGATGAACACACACCCTGGCAGGGAAGGCGCTCGGTGAGAGGTGGGCAGTCTGCTTGCTCAGGGCTCCACAGGCAGTCGGAGCCCCTCCAAGTGCCAGCTCTCCCCTCCCCCGCCCGTCTTCCGGCACAGGCTTGGCCAGATGGCGGGAGCTGGGAAATGCAGCCGAGCTGCACACTCCTGGTCTATTTTGAGAAGCCTCCTGTTTCCTTTCCTGCCTGGGGCCATGTGGTGGCTGCGGGTCTCTGCTCACAGGATGGGCCCAGAGAGCCTGACCTTGTCCTTCCTCTGCCCCTCACTCCCAGCCCTTCCCTTCCTCAGGGCCTGGGCCCCATGGGCCTCCACATCCTGGCTCCCAGCCCAGGCACCATGGCCCCCACCCAGCAGGGGTGGAGGTCAGGGGCCCAAAGGGGACTTGGGGCAAGGGACTGGTCACCTACTTACAATATGGGGACAGTGGGGAGCTGGCAGTGGCCCACCCAGACCCCTCTTCTGCAGAACCTTGCTCTCCGGCTGCAGGACCCCCAGTCACTAGCTGTAGTTGTCACTGCACGGGGCTTCCTTCAGAGCCTTCTGGGGTCCTGCACAGAGAAATGGCCACCCAGAACGCTGGCCCAGCCAGGCGGTCATGCAGCCCCCTGGCTTGTGGCCTGGCTTGTCTGAGTCCCAGGCCAGAAGAGGAAGCATTGACCACCCCCCATGTCCTCAGCTACCAGAAACCTGGGAGCCACACTCGACTCCTCTCCCTCCCTCACTCCTCCCTGCCCAGAGCTCTGACCCCAGCGTGCCTGGCTGCGAGCCCCACCTCCATCACTTATTGGATCTGTGAGCTTTCACTTCTCTGTGCCTCAATTTATTCATCTGTAAAATGAAGTTAAGGAGAGCACCCACCTACTTCACGAGCCTGTGGGGAAGGGATATTGAGTTAATATTGGCCAAGTGCTTAGGACTGTGCCTGGTTGTCTTAGTCCCTTCTTGCTGCTATAACAAAATGCCTTAGACTGGGTAACGTATAAATAATAAAAATTTATTTTTCACAGTCTGGAAGCTGGGAAGTCCAAGATCAAAGCACAGATAGATTCAGTGTCTGGCAAGGGCCTTTTCTTTTGGTTCATAAATGGCTTCTTCTCACTGTTTCCTTACATGGTGGAAGGGAAGAATTCTGGTATCTTTATCTCCTTTTAAGGGCACTAATTCCATTCATGAGGGTGGAACCCTCATGCCTTCATCACCTCCTAGAAGCCCCACCCCTTAATACTATCATATTTGTGATTAAGTTTCAACATATGAATTTGGGGGGGGACACAGACCATAGCACTGGCACATAGTAATTGCTCAATAAATGTTAGCTCTTGCTCTCTAATTGGTCAGTGAACTCCTTGCACTACAATTCTCTGACATTGCTTCTGCCTCTTCAACCTTCTCCTAGTCCAGCCTCTCTCTCTCTTTTTATTTTTTTAATTTTTTTTCAGCCTCTCTTAAAGAGCCGCAGACCCTCACCATCCTCTTCTCCACCCCACTAAAGCCAGGGGTGTCTTTCTAAATACAAATTCTATTTAGTGTTACAGGTTTTGGAATCAGATAGATTCCAAATATTCACTCAACAAATATTTCCTGAGAGCTCACTACATGCCAGGCACTGTTCTAAGTGCAGGGATATGGCAGTGCCCTAAACAAAGTCTGAAGCTTGTATTCTAATGTGTTTAAATCCCATTCCTGCTACTGAGTGGCCTTGCGAAAGTTCCAACCTCTCAGAGCCTCGATTTTGTCATTTGCAAAATGGGATCATAGAGAACCTGCCTCATGGGCTTGCTTTAAGGAATAAGTGAGATATTGTTTGTAGAGCACATAGCTCAGTGCACAAAGAATATGAAACATTTTCCAGGTTGCTCTGGGATGAGGATGTTGAAGATGGTGTCATTCTATTCCTCAAAACTTTCCATGGTTCATACTGGGATTGGGCATGGCATTCAAGGCTGTCCATGATCTAGATTCAATATATGCCTTCCCTGAGCCCCCATCAACCCAGGATCTAATGACGCCATGATACTCGGGCCACCCCAGGTGTCTCAGTCTTCCCAGACACCTCAGTCCTTTCAAACCTCTTGTCTTGGCACACACCATTCTCCATTCTGGGAATTTCTAGCCCCTTCTCCTTTTTTTCTTAACTATCGCCTCCCTCCCCATCTTTTCAAGGCAGCTCCATCTACCTGCCCTTGCAGGTAAAGTCTTTCCAGCCTCCCAGGCAGGACAAACCCCTCCTAGATCTGGGCTCTTCCTGCCAGGTGTTCATGCCTCCAGCATATACCTTCCCATGGTCTATTATTACTGTGTGGCCACAGATCTGTCCCTGCAGCCACCAGGCAGAAATGGGTTGCATTTATCTCTGTGTCCCCAGAGCCTAGCACTGGCCTGGCCTATTGTGGCCCCTCATGGGTGTTTGATGAATGCCTGCATGTCTGCTAAGATACCTCTAACAATCAAATTTAGTTTACCCAACTGAAAGGTGGGATCGGGGTTAGAGATTTATGCTCCACTGGAAGAGAAAGGCCCTGGCAAATGCTATCCCCACTGCCAGCCGCAGCAGCTATCACCCGAGTGTGACTACACGCTAGTGTCATGGAAGGTACTAGCACAGGTGCAGTAACAAACAGTAATAAACACAATAGGAATTTATTTTTCACTCATCTGAGTCTGAGATGAAGGTTCCCAGTCTGCATGTGGCTTTCCTCCACGTGGTAACTCGGGGATCCTAGCTCTCTCTCTCGTGGCTCCACCATTATTTAGGTCCGTGTTGTCATCCGCATCCAGCTGGCAGAAAGCGAAAGTGAGAATGTGGAGGCGGCACAGCTGCTCTTAAAGGCCTTGGCTCTGAAATGGTACATGTTGCTTCCACTCGTGTCCCATTGGCTAGGGCTTAAAATCGCAGCGTTTTCTAGCTGCCGTGTGCGTGGAGGCTGTGGGCAGCCCCCCGGGCCTTGGTGAAGGGGGCCGGGCTACTGGCTCGGCTGCCCCCTCGCCAGACCATGCCGGGCTGAAACAACCTGGGAAACTCATGGGTTATGGCCCCTCCTGGTCCACTTGGTAGACAGAGTGAGAGGCTGGCCGCTGCTCAGGGCGGGGGTGGGGTAGCTCAGTGCAGCCACGGCGTTGGAGCATCTGATCATGCACTTTTCTCAGGGGCCTGAGAGGTCTTTCAGGGTGCTGGGATGGGGTTTTGCAGCCACAGGAGTTCAGACCCAGAAAGGCTGAAGCTCCCCTTCCTTTGCCAGGAGTGTGTCCTATGTGACGTCTTGGCCTTTCCGATGGTCACAGCTGGTTAGGGAAAAACTGTCTGTGGCCCCAGCACCATCCAGCAAGCTACGACCATGCCTTCTTCCATGGCTGAATGCCCTCAGCTGCAGTCTGAAAGGGCTCTTTGAAAGCCCAGCTTCCTTTTCCCTCCAACACTCCCAGCCGTCAGAAGCAGAAACCAGCCCCCTGGCCGCCCCTTGCTGGGTGAGCAGCATCACTTGGCCAGAACAACAGGCACCTGGATGGCTCCTCAGCCGTCCGCACACCCACGGCTGCTCCCTCCTCTGCCATCCCTGCACCAAGACCAAGAGTCTTGGGGAATCTGAGCAGGAAGGACACTTATTGACCGCCTAGTCCAGTGGGCCTCGGTGGGCATGTCTGCAACTTAGTGGGGGCATTGTGATTGCTTCAGTGACTGAGGAGTGAACTGGCACTTATGGGCAGAGGCCAAGGATGCTACAGATTCTGGGACGTGCAAAAAGAACCGTCCTGCATCCTGCACAGTCTATGTTCACCTGCATATTCTCAAACCTAACCTGGTCTCCGCCCCAGAGTTCCTGGTTCATCAGATCTGCAGTGGGCTGAGAACATGCGTTTCTAACAGCTCTCGGGTCACTCTGATATTGCTGGTCTGGGCACCACACTTGGAATACCACTGCTGTAGGGGGAAATCTGTTTTGAAATACCTGAGCCTAGAATATAATTATTTTCTATACCTAAGGGCAAAGGTGTTTTTTGGTTTTGTTTTGCATTTCTATATTCACTTAATTTTCCTGGATTGCAACTATTATATAGATCAGGCTTTTTTGTTCTGGCTGGAACTTCACCAGGAGCTGGTCACCATCTTAGAAAATACAGTCCTCACTGGTAGTGCCACTGGTGACACTGTGCAGTCTGCATTTGCAGCTGTGGTGCTCGTGGTGATCCCTCGAACGTATGCGAACCTCTGACTGCTTCGTCATGGCTTCAGCGAGGCCACGCCGTTACTCAAATAGGGTTGGAATGCCCGCAACTTCAGTGTACATTACTTTCCTTTTATTTCTCCTTTATAACATAGAGCATTGTGTGTGTGTTTGTGTGCATGCACGTACAAGCATTTCTATTTAGGGATTAAGGAGTTTCTTTTTTCTAAGAATTTAATTTTGGGAGGTAAAGGGGGTATTACTAAATACTCTTTATTAAAAAGGGGACATTGCATCTGTCAGGGTTGAGACCACTGATTTAGTCTGGTCCCCTCACTGTGCAGATGAAATGCTCCCCCTGGTCAGGGAGAATGCCTTATGCAAGGTGCATGGCATGGCTCTGCTCAGTGCCCTGACTCCTAATCCAGTGCTCTTTCTAGGCAGAGGAGAACTAACTTCTACTGAGAGCCCGCTGCATGCTGAGCACTCTGCCGGGTATTATAGGGGAGGGAGATGGTGTCATTAGGGCCATTTTGAGGCCTAATGAAGACTCTGTGCTCAGGAAGGTTGGGTGACCTGCCCCATAGACACATAGCTGGCAAGTTGTGGTGTTGGGATTCCAACCCAAGACTCTGATGCCACAGCCACTAAGGAGGCTGCTGTGCCTCCACATGGAAGGAGGACATCTTCCGTGACTGCTGTTTGCACCAAGCACTTGACAGTCAACACAGATGGAGGACATACATGAGACCTAGGAAGGCAGCAGTCAGTGGAATTGCCTGAGTGTCTGTACTTATGGAGTTGACATGCTAGTGGAGAAGACAGAGTGAGTGCAAACAGTGAATCGTGATGTAGATGGTCTACCCGGGGGTAGAGGACAGGGAGAGTGTGTGCTGGGGAACCTGGCCTGACCTGGGCTTGAGGGCAGGAAGGCTGGGACAGGGACAGGGAGGGCAGGTAGGAGTTGGTACCTGAGGAGGCAGCAAGGAGAAAGTTCTGTGCCCAAGGGCCAGCAGTAGGTGAATAGGAAGGAGCCCAGTGCCTTGAAGAGAAAGGAGGCCAGTGAGTGTGCGGAGCCCAGAGTAAGAGAGACAACGCGCAAGAGAAGTGGCCTGGCCACAGTACACAGTGTGGCCAAGATGGCCATGGGAAGAGTTCGGTCTTTTCCCTAAAAACAATGGGAAGCCATGTGTTGAGTTGAATTGTGTTTCTCCAGAAGATGATGGAGTCTTAACCCCTGGAACCTGTGAATGTGACCTTAATTTGGAAATGGTGGAAATAGGGTCTTTGCAGATGATCAAATTAAGATGAAGTCCTTAGAGTGGGCCCTAATCCAATGGGACTGGAGTCCTTATAAAAAGGGGAAATTTGGACACAGACAGACACACATAGAGGGAAGGCCACATGAAGATACAGGAAGAATGCCACCGACAAGCTAATGAGTGCCTGAGGGTAAGTGGCCTCAGGGACTAGGAGCCGGAGGGGGGGAAGGGGGGGAGGGGAAAAAGTGGGGAGGGAGGAAAGGAGGGGATGGCCGGAGGCTCACAGCCCACGGAAGGAACCAACCCTGCGGATACCCCGATCTCAGATTTTCTCTCCAGAACTACAAGAGAATACATTTCTGTCATCTAAGCCTCCCAGTTAGTAAGACTTTGTTTTAGCAGTCCCAGGAGACTAATGCGCCATGAGTGTCCCTAAGCCCTGGAGTAACGTGATCGGATTTGGTGTTCTGAGGCAGGCGTGCTTGTGTGGGGAGACCTGTCCGGGGTGACAACTGACGGCAGCTTGGTGAGGACAGGGCAGATGGAGGTGGCAGGAAGTGGACAGACAGGGGAGGTGTTTAGAAGATGGAGCTCATGGGTCACGTCAGGGATGTGTACTAGGACGCCGGCGTCTTTCTGCCAAGGAGCAGACGGCGGCGTCAGTGCCTGAGACAGGGATGACAGGGCCGGGCTTGAGGGCAAAGGGCGTGAGTTTGTGTCTGAACTTGAGGTGCTTTAAGGCACCAAGTAGGGCTACAGGTTCTGTCTCCCAGAGGAAAGTTTGATCTGAAGATAAAGTTTGGACCCTTATTCCAGATGTTTCCAGAAGCCCCAGAGGGGCAGCTTTGATGGGCCTTGGTGGGGAGACTCATGTTCTTCAACAGAGGTTCTCAACCTGGCTCTGCATTATACTTGTGTGGGGAGCTTAAAAAAATCCCAGTGTCCGGGCCACACTCCAGACCAATGAAATTGGAATCTCAGGGGTATGGACCAGCACGTACATAGTATGCATGTATGTTAGTATGCATGTATGTAAGTATGCATGTATATTAGTATGCATTATGCATGTATGCATGTACTTTAAACCTAACCAGAGGGCACTGTGTTACCACTTCATTATGAAATGGTCTGGCTGGACTGTTTTTTGAAAATCTCTGGGGTCAGTTTCTTTTGGGCTGTCAGTTCCAGAGAAGATTCTTCCAGTTTCCTCCTGTTTTCTGCTAGGATGGGGTTGGGCAGGAGGTGGAGGGCTGACAGGTGTTGCCCAACTGCAAGGAATTGAGGGAGAGATTTGGGAATCTAAATGCTTCTCTGAAAACTTTCAACGGATCCTCTTATTTTAGCTTACCTCCACCCTAAGCCCTCACTCCCACTTCCAGACATCATGGGAGCTGTCAATTCTGAAACCTCTGGGGGCTTCTGCGGAGTAAATCAGGTTCATTCTCAGTTTCTCCCAAGTGCTGGCTTAGGATTCAGCTTTCTAGGGTCTCCTAGGTAAGCTCCAACCTGTTTGGCTGCTTTCCAGTTGCACAATTTTTCACGTGGTTCTTTCCTCTCGTAGTCTCCCTCTCGTTGTAGTTTTTTGCCTCAAAGAACATCCCCAGACTGTGGTTTCAGTGAGGTTTGGGGAGGAATCAAAAGTAGATGTATATGTTCCAGCTTTGCCCAACCAAGAAACGTGTATGAAACACCTTGAGACACAGATTCCCTCTTGCCAATGTATCATCAGGGAGATTTTTGGCTT
Organism: Cheirogaleus medius; assembly: GCA_008086735.1. Lineage (NCBI taxonomy): Eukaryota > Metazoa > Chordata > Mammalia > Primates > Cheirogaleidae > Cheirogaleus > Cheirogaleus medius. Next base: position 3,507,054 of record VBSM01001265.1, on the reverse strand, counting down.
CATGTAGTAGAAACCACAATCAGCAGTGACTAAAACAAATGCGGCTTTGTTTACCCCACACGAGAAGCTAGAATTCAGCAGCTGAAAGCTTTGGTTAGGGGCTCAACAGTGTCAGTGGCAGCTCTGCAATCCTCTTGGCCTTGGCCTGTGGGAAGAAGACGTCTCCTTTCTGCAGCTTCTGTGGGGGGAGCAGGCAAGGGAGAGGGTGGGGAGTGGGTGCTGGGTCAGCCACCCAACCGTGTCTGTCTCAGACATCAACTTGCCACCAGCATAGCACGATGGTTTATAAGCATGGCATTTTGGAGTTAGGCAAAAATGGTTCAAATCCCAGCTCTGCCACTTTCTGGCTGGGTGTCTTTGGGCCAGTTCCTCAATTGTTTTGGCCTCAAATTCCCATAGATGTTATTGAACAGGGTTGTCGTGATGGTTGAATGAGACAAAGTGTGTCAGGTGTTCAGCCAGGACTGTCACATAGTAGGGACTAAATAAATGCAGGTGTTCCAGAGCAGTGTCACTGTCCCGTGGAAATATTTCCTGAACTGGAAGTCAAGCGTGTTCATAGAATTCAGCCGATGGGGCTTAGGTTCTTTCCTGAGTTCCAGATCTTTCTTTAGTCCCTTTCTTTTCTTTTCCAGGCCACTTTGATTTTCTGTCCCCATCCTCACTTCCCCCATTCCCAGAAGAAACCAGAGGCTTTCTGGCTGGTTCCGTAAGGGAAGCCCTGGATCAGGCATTCTCAATAGTAGGCACATGCATGAGGTCTTAGCCTTGAGGGTCTCCCTGTCCCTTGGGTGGTGGCCGCCAGCTCGGCAGGCTCCATGGGCCAGGCACCAACTGGATCCTCAGCATCTCTGGTTTCATTGGATCTGGCAAAGTGACAATTAATGATTTTCTTTACTAAATAAGTGTCTATTAAGCCCCAGTGTTTCCCCTCTCACTTATTCATTCATTCACTTCTTCACTTCATCATTTATTCATTCACTGTGATTATGCCTTTTACATTGACATGCATGACTTTTCAGTCATACAGACCTGGATTTAAATCCCGGCTTTACTGTTAGCTGCAGGATCTTGGGGAGCTCCTTAACCTGCCCATGCCTCAGTTTCCCCACCTTCCCAATGAGGCTGATGATAACCTAACTCAGCATGGCGGTGAGGGAGAAATGAGATATTGAATGATAGGTGCTTAAGGCAGAGTGCTCAGAGCACATGCTCAATAACGAACCCTTGCAGTGTGCCAGCCCTGTTCTAGGCATATCACATGTGCAAGACACTGTATTCGTCACTTATTGCTGCATAACAAATTACCACACACTTTGAGGCTTAAAAAACACACTTATCTCAATCTCTGTGGGTGGGGGATGTGGACACGGCTCGGCTGGGTCCTTTACTTCAGGGTCTCTTAGAAAGCTGCAATCAAGGTGCAGCTGGGGTTAGGTCTCATCTGAAGGCTGGACCAGGGGAGGATCAGCTTCCAAGCTCACCCTGGTGTTGGCAGAATTCAGATCCCAAGAGTTCTGGACTGAGTGCCTCAGTGTTCAGCTAGCTGTCAGCTGGAGGCTGCCCTCAGCTCCTTGCCACGTGGCACTCTCCAACACGACACCCCGCTTCACAAAGCCAGCAAGGGAGGTCTGCTATGGAGTAACCTAATTGCGGAAGTGACATGCTATTATCTTTGTTGTATTCTGTTGGCTCGAAGTAAGTTTCTATGTCCAGCACACACTCGAGGGCAGAGGATTACATGAGGGCATGAATACCAGGAGGTGGGATAATCAGAGGCCAAGTTAGAGCTGGCGACCACACTCATTTAATCCTCTACTCGACCCTGTTGGGTACAGTAAGCCCTCAGGATGCGTGGGCTCTGCATTCACAGGTTGAAAATATTAAAAAATAAATAAAAAATAACAATACGGCAATAAAATACAATACAAATAAAACCAATGCAGTATAATGACTACTTACACAGCATTTACATTGATTTAGGTAGTATAAGTAATTTAGAGAGGATGTAAGGTATGTGGGAGGATATGCATATGTTATATGCAGATACTATGCCATTTTATATAAGGGACTTGAACATCAGTGGATTTGGGTATCCACAGGGACTGAGCTATAAGTCCATTTCACAGATGAGGAGGCCGAGGCACAGGCAAGTTAAGAAAATTGAGCCTGGATTCTATTCCAGGCAGTGTGATTCTGGAGATCACCCTCATAACTTTTACATTAAAAGTTATGCCTCCTTGATATATGGTAGACATGATTATTATTATCATTCAAATATTTACCAAGCACCTGTTCTGTGTTAGGCTCTGTCCTGGGTACAGGGGTCACAGAGATGCATTAAAAAAGAGCCCCTGCTCTCCAGAAGTTCGCAGTCTCACGTGGGAGACAGAAACATAAACAGACACATGATACCAAGCAACATGGAAACCAGAAGCAATTTTTACGGGCAGAAAATTTGGCGAACAGAGCTCATGATCTGCACGCAAAGTGAAATCGCAACCAAGAGCCGCGCTCGTGTTCCGGAGCGGATCAAGCTGCCCAGCTCTGGGTCGTGGCTTGTTTCCAAGTTTCCCCACTAGCCTTTCTGGCTGTTTCTGTTCAGTCTTTTGTTAGCAGACAACAGCAACAGGCGTCCAAGCTTTGAAAAAATGGGGGAAGAAGTATTAAAGTGACTGAAATCGGGAAATGTTCGAAGAGTCTAGGGAAAGACTGTGTATGGAAAAGCACGGGAGTCCGGCGCCTCCTCTGCTGGCGACGTGTCAGTGGCAGAGTCTGGCCTCGGTTTGTCCGTCTGTTTAGTGGAGGTTTATTCATGCATTCCTGCATTATTCAAGCAAAATGTGAGATCCTGTTCGCTTGCCTTCTGAGCTGGGTTATAAATCCAAACTGTAAGCAGACAGGAGGCATTATGAAAAAGGAAGCTGAGCTTCTGCCTTGGGTTTGTGTCTGGGCTGGGAGGGTGTGGGGAGTGGAGGTGAAGGGTATATGTGCGTGTATGTGTGCATGTGCATGTTTGTGTGTGTGTGCGTGTATGTGTGCATGTGCATGTTTGTGTGTGTGTGTGTGTGGAAGGTGGGCTGTAAGAAGGAAAAGGCTAAGCCCGGCTCCCCCACGGGCTCCTTCCCCTCCCCCAAGGGACTGAAGGGGTAGGGGACTCTGAGCCTTTCTCCCAGTCCTCGCCCCAGTGTACCCTGCAGACAGATCCTCTCAGAGCCAGAATGACTTGCTCCCAGTATTAATGGCTCAGGAGGGGAGCCTCGGTGACAGCCCATCAGGGAGAAGGAAAAGGGTTCGCAATTATAGCCTTTGTTTTCCTGGGGCTTTTTTCCTCCGTAGGCAAGGAAGTGGCGAAAGTGTCTTTGCTCTTAGGCCAAGGGGACATAGGCCCTCCCCTCTTGTATGTTATGTGGCCCCAGACCACCTGAGGGGCCATGGTGGTGTTGCATGAGGAGAAGGGGTAGATTTGGGATCAAGCCTCCCCACGCTGCTCTGGGCTCTGAGCTTGGCCTTGAAGGATTCATGCCCCTCCACCTCTCCCCAGCCCCACCCCAAGCTGGCCTGCTTGCACCCAGGAAGAGTGAATCAGGGCCCCCAGGAATGACCCACTCTTTGGAAGAAGTTTCTAGAAGAAGCCCCTAGATGGTTTCTAGGGAAAGGCGAGGGTCTCTCTGGCAGTTGAGTAAACAGCGTTCCTCTGGCTTCTGTTTATAACTCATACTGATGAGGGAGGGCCAGAGTTGTCCCTGGCGACCAACTCAAGGTTTTATCGCTCACTTTCCCAAGAGACTGGGCATCAGGAACCACCAGTGTGACCCTGGAGGCTGTAGTCAGAGGGACCACCCCGTTACTCAAGGGACACTTTTAGGTCCTCAATGGCATCTGGAAAAGGGCAGTTTGGGAATCTGCCTTCTCTGAATGCTGAGTCACCTCAGGTGAGATATTTAACTTCTCTGAGCCTCAGAACCCTCACTAGAAAATGGGGACAGTAACACTACCTAGTGGTGATGTTTGTGTGGAGGTTACATGCGATAATATGCAAAAGCCCCTTGTAAGGTGTCTGGTAGAGAAGCTGCTCCACAGACAGAAGAGCTGCTATGGGCTTGCTCGGGGCCGAAGGGGTCTGGATGGGACACCCTGGATTGTGGCCCTCTGGGGTAGGGAGGGAGAAGATGCCACCCTGCAGGGGGCAGGAGGCTGCAACTGCCCTGGTGACATTTTATTGCTTAAGCCAGGTGTGGTGGGGGGAGACATGAGTGAGAGCTTTTGGTTCATCTGAAATATTTCATAATCAACATTTAAAAATGTAAAATGTTATTACATTTTGCAGAAAAGTAATTAAATTATTAGAAGCCTGTTTTAAAAAGGAGTGAGAGAGAGAGAGAAATATTAAAAGAGAAAAGTTATCATTAAAAAGCATAGCACACTCTGGGAGGCCGAGGCGGGCGGATCACTCAAGGTCAGGAGTTCGAAACCAGCCTGAGCAAGAGCGAGACCCCCGTCTCTACTAAAAATAGAAACAAATTAATTGGCCAACTAAAATATATATAGAAAAAATTAGCCAGGCACGGTGGCGCATAACTATAGTCCCAGCTACTCGGGAGGCTGAGGCAGAAGGATTGCTTGAGCCCAGGAGTATGAGGTTGCTGTGAGCTAGGCTGACGCCATGGCACTCTAGCCCGGGCAACAGAGTAAGAGTCTGTCTCAAAAAAAAAGGCGTAGCACAGTGTTCCAAGTTTAAGCAAAGAAGGTCCTGTGGAAGTCACCTCAGTGGAGGACATTGCTTTTCAGCCACTGCCAGATTCTTCCCTTCCCCCCTTTTTTTGTTTTTTGGTGCTAAAATACTCATAACATAAAATTCACCATCATAACCATTTTTTAAAGTGTACAGTTCAGTGGTATCGAATACATTCATAATGTTGGGCAACTATCACCACCATCCCTCTCCAAAACACTTCATCTTGTAAATCTGAAACTCTGCACCCATTAAACACTGACACTCCGTTGTCCTCTGACTTTTCACATGCCCTCTGGTTCCCAGCCAGGAGAGCAGCACGGGAGGTTTTCAGGAACTAGACCCGACAGCTGCCCACAGGTCTGGGTTCTGCCAGGAGCACCTGTTCCCGTCACCTGGAAGAACCTCACCCCAGGCCCTCCCCCTCTGGGCAGCAGCCAGCAGCAGGGAGCTATTCCCTCATTTCTGGGAGGGGCTATGGCAGGCAGGGCAAAGCCAGACCTGAGTCCTGGGAGGGGATGGGGTCCCCAGAACCAGGCACTGGGCCCCTAAGCAAAGACTGCCTAGCAACTTGCGACCTTTAGTTCTGATTGGTCCTGAGGGTGAGGGTGGGGCTGAGCCTGCAGGTAGAATGGGGAAACTGAGGTCAGGGAGCTCCCAGGAGTGAGTCAGGTGAGGGGGAGGCAGGTGTCCCAGGCAGCTAGAGCCACGTGCACAGAGGCTTGGAGTAGAGAGATCCCAGATCAGAAGGTCAGTCAGGAACACGAGTCTGGGGAGAAGTACAGAGCAGGTTTTCTGGGCCAAACTCTTTTTCTTGATGACTGCCCACCCTGTGTACCCCCTGGGGGACTCCAAAACTACCCAGGGACTCCAAAATCAGGAGATGAGTAGTTTCACCGCCTGTTCTAAAATTTGAGCTCAGGTTGCGCCCCACCTCCACCCAGGCCTTCCTGGGCCAAGCTGACCCAGCTGAGGTCTGGCCCCCTCGCCACGGAAGCCATTCTGCAACGCACAAGGGCACATCCACGGCCGTCTTCTCATGGCATTCTTAGCCCTGCCCTGCGATGCAGGCATGACGCCCCTCTTTCCAGCATCAGGGACTGAGGGGCCTATCCAAGGTCACACAGCAGGAAAATGACCCAGGGTCTTCCCTTCCCCTCTGGCCACTGCTTCCCTAGAGCGGCACTGAACCTTGTTCCTCAAAGTGTGGTCCCAGACCAGCAGCATCTGCGAGCTGGTTGCTAATGCAGAATCTCAGGCCCCTCCCTAGACCTGCGGAACCAGAGTGTACATTTTAGCAGGACCCCTGGTGATTTGCTAGCACTTTGCAGTTGGAGAAGCATCACTTTAGAGAAGCTCTTTCCTGTGAAGGGGATGCAACTTCCTGGCAGAGAAAGGATTCCTCCTGGAAAGGGCGGACCCCAGACTAAGGACTCTCACTTGCTCATAGCAGATGTGTTTTGTGGAGGCACACTGGCGGGGAGGCTGGCCTTGTCTTCAAAGCCCCCGCCCGGCCCACCCACCACTTCTCCCTGTGCCAGTCTGCCCTGTGCTTTCTGGTTCCCAGTAAATGCGCCCCCACCCTGCCATTGTACGCGGCAGCTGTAGAGGGGGTGGGGGAACTGCTTCAATGGCTGTCCCCCAAGAGCCCCAATCTCCCCCTGCCCCTGCCTGGTGAGGCTGATTGTGCCATTCAGCACCCCCTCCCCCATTGGCTGATGGGCTTTCAAACCCCTTTAGCTGCCTAATTACCGCTGATCATGGGCTACACGTGCGTGCGGCTTCTGTGAATAAGTGAGTCTGTAATTGCTGCTGGCACCCAGCCTGCCTGGGGCGGGGGAGGGGAGGGTTCTGAGGACAAAGGGGTTCCACTGCAGGGAGGGGGACACTGAGGGCAGCACTGGCTTTGTTCTGCTCCCGGGCTCAGGGGCTCTGTGTGGCAAATCTCCCACAGCGAGGCAGGGGCCGATTCAGTGAGCTGCAGCTGAGGAGTGGGCCTGCTCGTGTAATAGCGGTTTTTGTGCATTGAGCGTGTTTTCTGCCAAGCACTGAGCTCCGTGCTTTGCATATTAGGTTTCCCAGGAAGACCAGCTCATCCTGGTTTCCCTGGGACATCCCTAGTCTTTATTGCTGAAAGTCCCATGTCCCTAGAACCTCCCCAGTCCCAGGCAAACCTGGGCAGGTGGTCATACTACATCCGATTCTCTCAACAAGTGGGAGAGACGGTGGACCCAATATCCCCATTTTACAGATGAGGAAGCCAAGGCTTAGAGGGATTGAGGATTTTGCTCCTAGGATCAAACAGCTGCACAGTGGCAGAAGCTGGCTTTGGACCTAAGTCTGTTTGCTCTGAAGATCCACGATGTAAGGAATCTGCCTGAAGGCCAAAGTGCAGGGAAGGACTGGTCTGAGGGCCCAAGTTTGCAGTGGGTTCCCCCACCCCATCTTTTCTCTGGCCTAGGCCCAGAGCCCCCCACCTCCATGCTGCCCCCAGCTGCCCACAAGGTTCCAGCCTTTCTCTGTACACACTGTTTCTCCTGGATCCCAGAACTGGACCACTCTCAGCAGGGGTGGATTGTGTAGACCCTCCTCCGGCAGTCAGGGTCTGGCCACATCCTTAGGGGCAGAGTGCTCAGTGGAAGGGGCAGAGCTTTGGCCTTGGACCCTGGTGATCTAGGCCTGGACTTGCCACTGGGGTCCAGGAAGCCCAGGCTGCCTTTGGGATGGAGGGCTGGCTTGCATGCAGGCCCCTTCCAGCTCTGGGTGCCGTTGGATATAGCGCATCCAAGGGGCTAAGTGCCAGAGTGCCCCCAGCTCTGCAGCCCCTTGCTGACTGCATGGCCTTGGGCAAGTTACCTAGCTTCTAGAAGATACTTGGTACAGGGGAAATAATGATGTCGCCCGCTTTGTTAGTCTTAAAGATACCACCCATGGAAAACTCTTGGCATGATGCCTGGCAGGAAATAATGGCTAGTTGTTGCTATTATTGTTGTTATTATTTTTAGCGATCTCCTCCTCCCTGAGGTTGGGGACTCCAGCTAAACCCCCCACTACCACTCACCACCAGGGCTGCATCAAGGGTCCTGGCAGGCCTGGCTGGTGTTTGAGCCAATGAGAGCTGAAGGGAGAGGCCAACACTACCCCCAGGGCCTAAAATAGAGATAAAGCTGACTCCAAATTGGTGGGACAATTTTGCCCATACAAGGCCAGAGCCTGTGCCACCTAGCAGTCCCTTGGGCGGGGAGCTGTAGGGCAGACTGCCTCAGGCCTGCTCTGGGTTTTGCCAGATCTGCCCCGGGCGGCCCCAGGAATGTCACAGACTCCTTCTTTCTCAGATTGATGACTCTCTGGGGACTGAATTTTATTTGAAATCACTCCTAGACAGAAGCGGCCCTCTGCTCCAGGCCCCCTTCCCAGCCAGACACACCAGAGCCTGAATAAGAAAGAGGCCCCAAGGCCCGAGGTTTCCCAGATGTCCCTCTTGGATGTGGAATGTGGAGCCACTGCTTCTGGGGAGTGTCCGTGCAAAAGCTGGGGGCTTCAAGGTCCCCCATAGAAGCAGACCTCTAGGTGGCTGAGCAGTGATGGGCCACCTAGGTCCTCGTCTCTCTCCTAGAATGAAGCTGTCCCTTCAAGCCAAGTCCCTGTTGCCTCATAGAGACAAGGCCTTGGGTCATTCCAAGAAAAGGCACCTAAGTATTGTGAGAAAGGGGATTAAATGGGACAATGGAAGGACGAAATGACCAGGCTCAGGGGTAACACATGGTAGGCATTCTGCACATGCTCAGCTTTACTCCTTTGGTTATGAGACGGTATGTGTGGGAGTTTGGATGGCACAACGAGATCCATATTGACTCCTAGAAACTGCACACATGGCACAGCTCTCCCTCGAGGTGGGACAGGCACTTAAGTGTAGGGAGAAGATTCTAGTATTAGAAAGTGTCTGCCCAGTGCTAGTGTATGCAGGGCACTGGTCTAGCCTCGTTGGGGGATATGGTGGCTGTTTCTCAAGCTGAATTTCCATACTTCTGTCATTGTCCCTGTAGACCTGGACATGCTAATACTTCTGTACCCAAAGGGCATCTCCCAAGTGCTTTTCATACCCCAGGACGATTCACCTTCTGAGGCTGCCTCTTGCTCCAGGCCACAAGCAGACGCTCAGGGACTGCTTTTGGTGGCAGGGGTTAGTGGGGGCGGCCACCCCGGCCACTGTGAGAAGGAGACTCTTCCTCCCTGGGACGGGACCAGACTGCCGAAACCTAGGAGAGATGACACACCAGCCCTGGGCTGCATAGTCCTGGGGCTGGGGCTGGACTTCAGGGCTCTGGTCATACTCTGGTCACTAGAAAGCTGACCTCTCAGGGACCTCCTGGAGCTCTCAGGGACCTTGCTTTTTAAATGTGTGTATCCATCGGAAGCCCCATCCAGATATCCACACTATTAATATGTGAACAAATTGCACGTCTTGGAATCAAGGGACTCTGAATGCCCATAGACAGGGCATCCTTGTCACTTTGAATGGACAAGTCACCATCTGCACCCCTCAGCCCTCTCCTCCCTCTGTCCTTCCTGGTCATAAAGGTCTTCTCTCTTATTAAGTGATGCTAAATGTGAGATCAGAGCTGCCTGCTCTAAACAATTATTTGGTGATGGAAGAACTAGACTAAAAGGACTGATACACAGATGAGAGATAAAACCTCCTCTTATTCATTCATGCAACAAATATTTACTGAACATCTACTATGTGCAGGCACTTCTCTGGATGCTGGAGATACAAGGATGAATGTATCTGAAATAAAATGGGCATATGGTCCACGTTAATTCAGGTTTTCAGAGGAGACTTATTATATGGCTGGCAAAGTTTGAATTGACCCCTCTCTTGTCTAAATGAATAATATGAGAAGAAAAATTTCCCTTCTCTCTTGAACTCTCCCTGCTGAGTGGTTTTGCTATGTTCGTGTATACCCACCGATAGTGTCCTGATGTCGCCAACCCCGGGTATTCAAAACTCTGAAATGGAATTGTACGTGGTATGGTGCTGGGAGCTGGGAGCAACTGATTTATCTTGTTATCCAAACTCAAAACCCTTTTCTGGGCCTCCTGAGAAATTGTGTGGTCTGGAAAATGGCAAAAGAAAATTGAAAAATGGAAGAGGGAACAACAAGTACAGACAACCAAGTAGGGTTTTGCTGACATGAGAGCCGGGATTGAGGAGTTTGCATTATATTTTAACAAGAATTTGTAAACACATCCGTGTGAGTTACCTCTAACCTCAGTCGGTGAGGGTGACTCAAGCAGATTGCGTGATGGAAAAGCTGGGACATAAAAGTCCAAATAAGTTAAAATATTGTGTTGCATTCGGGGCCTCTAACCTGGGGCTTTTCCAATATTTCCACCCTTTGGAAAAGATCTCACCATGAGCCAAAACCCAAGAGTCCCCTACATCTCTTTCCTCACCCCGCTGTGATCTTACTTCCTAAGTGCCTCTCAGATCTGTCCACGTCTCCCACCTCCCCTGCTGCCTTCTCCTCTCACCTGGACATCTGCTCACTGGCGCATCCTCCCTGATCATCACCTCCCAACCCCCAGCCAACGAGAGCAGGTCCCCCTAAGGCCGGCGCTGGCACTTCTTCACAGCACTTGTCACCGTCCTAACGACGGGTTTATTAGCGAGCTTGTTTAAGTAATGGCTGCCTCCCCCACTTCATTATAAAGTCCTTGAGTGCAGGGAGACTGCATCTGTTTTTGCTCATGATTCTGTCGCCTGCACTTAGTGCAAAGCGAGGAAGAAGGAGTTTGAAACATATTTTGACCCACGCTTTGTAAACATGTCCATATAAGTCAGCTCTAGCCTTATACTTACCCTTTCTCTCTCCCTATCTTGCTCCATGGGAAGTGCTCCATAAATATTTGTTCAATTAATGGATAAATGAACAAAGGAGTTCTAAACATCAAAAAGAGATAAGTGATTTTTGCACATATGAAATCAGTTTTTCTCCTCCCCCAGCAAACAAATGCTGGAGAAGTCGTTTAAGACAATTCATTTGAAAGAACACATTGGCCTGTTTGGTGCTCACATATGGGCAGTGGAGACCCTGATAGACCCCGCGTGCGCATGCGTGCATGTGTGTGTGTGTGTGTGTGTGTGTGCATGCACGTGTGTGGTTGAGGAGTTAAAAGAGCATTCTCTGGTGAGAGGCAAAAGAGGAAGACAGTGAGGATTCTATCTGATTACCTATTAAAATACAAACACATCCCACCTAGACCCCTGGAGCTGTATACTAAGTATTTGTGCAGTGAGTGTTTGTGCAAATACTGCTAAATATTTGTGTAGTGAGTGCAGCTGCGAGGGAATCATTGCCCGTGTGCTGACACTATGGCAGGATGCGGGAGAAAAGAGAAGAGACTTCCTCCCAACCTTTTCTCTGTCCACCCTGCCGAGGTCTGCTCCTGGATGACCCTGTGGGCTCCTTGGAGGGGGTGACAGCCTGGCAAGTCCCGCTGTGGTCAGTGGGGCTAGTGTTTGGCCTTCGACACAGGCTCTTGGTTATACCCACTTTGTGCTCAGCGTATAACCTCGTGCTGGCTAGGTGTGGAGAAACAGACTCTCTTACATAGTGTTCTTGGGAGTATAAATTTGATCAACTTTTGCAGGGTAATTTAGCAATATCTATCAAAAATTTAAAGATATTTACCCTGGATGGTGGCAAATTCTCTTCCAAGAATCCATCTCCTGGACGCACTTGAAGCTGTGTGCATATGGACATATAAAGATGTTCGTTGCAGTGTTATTTATGCTGGCGAAAGTTAGAACAATTAAATGTCTAACAATAAGGAAATGGCCTAATATATTGTGGTCCATCCGTGAGGTGGAATATTATAAAGCTGCAAGGTGGCTTTGTCCATATCACACTCTCTTGGTTTTTGCTTCCTGACTCAAGAGCATTCCTTCCCAGCGTCCTTTGCTGGGTTTACTTCCTCTCTACACCAAAGAATTACCTAGCCCTAAATATCAGTAGTGCTGAGGTTGAAAAACCCTGGGCTAGCACAGTACCTGGAACACAATAAATACTCATTAAATATGTGATCCATGGACAGGGGTAACACATAGTAGGTGCTCAAGAAATAATTGGTAAACGATTGAAGGAAAGAGAATGAGGTAGATCTATGTACGCCAATAAGGAAAGAAGTCCAAGATCCACTGTAAGAAAGCAAAGTGCAAAGCATTGTGTCCATTGTTACTACTTTTGGGTTAGAAACAGGCCTAAGTGAGTGAGTATGCTTATCTCTGCATAGGGACCATATGTAAAAGAACATAAGTCTTAATAATAGTTATCTCTGTGAGTGGAACAGAGCTTGGAGTGGAGGGTAAGGAAAGATACTTACTTTCTATTTCATAGGTTTTTTTCTTTTCTTTTTTTTATTTTTGAGACAGAGTCTCACTCTGTTCCCTGGGCTAGAGTGCTGTGGCAT
>VBSM01001265.1:3483735-3494746 GCA_008086735.1 Cheirogaleus medius | reverse complement strand
CTCTACCTAGGGTGACAGGGTGAGAGACTCGGCCTCAAAACAAAACAAAACAAAAACAAAAAAGCAGAACTGCCTGGTCCACTGTGGTTGCCACGGGACTCGAATGTAACCAGTGGGATTTGGGGCCATGCAGACTGAGCCTCCTGGGCTGGTAACAGCCGGAAGTGGGTTTTCACAGCCTGCAGAGAAGCCCGCTGCACCAGAGACCACCCAGCCTCCCAACTCATTTCAGCCGGTCTTTAGATCAACCCTGAGAAGAAGGCCTTTGTCACCCTTTTTACTACTAAGGAAACTGAGGCCCAAAGAAGCACAGTGCCTTGCCAAGGGGGGTACAGCAGAAAAGGCACTTTTCTGCTTGGACTCCCTGGGTGCTGGTGGTGGAGGGGTGGTATTAGCTATCCATTGCTATGAAACAAGCACCCCCAAATGGCGTCTGAAGACAACAAATGTTTATTGCTTCAGAGTTTCTGAGGGCCAGGGCTTCAGGAGGGGCATAGCTGTGGCTCCGGCTCAGAGTGTCGCCTGGGCTTCCTGTCCGGCTGCAGGCAGAGCTGCAGGCCTCTGAAGCCTGGGCCGGGCTTCCGGGCTCACTCTGTGCTCATTGGCAGGCCTTGGAGCCTCCTGTCGGCCAGCAAGAGCTCAGCGCGTGCTGGATGGGCTCCAGGCTGCCAGAGGGTCCTCATGACATGGCAGCTGGCTTCCCCAGAGCAGTGAGCTCAGAGTGAGAGGGTGGGGGGTGGGGACACCACCGTCTTTTATCATCTAATCTTAGGAGTGACATATCACCACTTCTGCGGTGTCCTATTGGTCTCACAGATCAAGCCCCACACAGTGTGGGAGGGGCCTATACAAGGTGGGCTGCAACTACCAGGATGAAGGGTCACTTGGGGCCATCTTGGAGGCTAGTGACCCCGGGGCAACTCCTGGCAGGGCCTTACTCTGAAAGCCTGGACTCCAGCCGTTGGGTGGCCCCTGGGTGGGAGGCTGGGAGGACCCACCTGGATGAGTCGTGCAGTACAGCGGAGGCACCATGGAGAGACTCCTGCCAGGGAGGAAAAGGTGTGGGCCTGGGTGTGGGCCTGGGCCTCCAAAGCGCTTCCCCAGCCTGGGCTCCCGCTCCAACCCCAAGAATCATGCCAAGTCATCGTACCTCCTGGGCCTCGGCACCCAGGGCCAATGGCAGCCCGACTGCCTTCCCCCTTCCCTGCCCTCAGGGATGTGGCTGCACACACAGGGAAAGCCCGGGAGTCACAGGCACGAGCCAGCTGCTCTGGGCAAATGATCTCACCAAGCTGGCTGTGCAGTAGGTGCTCCATAAACAGTTGGTGACCGGCTAATGACTCCTTTTCTGAGCACATGTATTGAATGCTGACTACATATTAAATCCTAGGCACAATTCGTGCATTGTATCATTGTTTTCCCCAAAATATACTATAAGCTTATAACACAATACAAACTAAACACTCTAATCACATTAGCCCCAACTGAGGCTGGGAGGGATAAGCACGGATTGCCCAAAGCCACGCAGGACTTACACCCACATCAGCCCGACTCCAAAGCCTCTGCGTTTTCCTCCAACATTGCATTGCCTTCTCCCCACTCTCCTCCAGTGGGAGACGGGGCCGTCTAACAGGGAGGATGTGAGTGGCACCTGGAAGGCATCTTAGAGACCTTCAAATCCTTCCTTCCTAAGCAAAAAGGTGGAGAAGGTGCCATCCCAAGACAAGAAGCAAATTTACTCTTTGAGTGGGGAGCAGAACCCAGACCCAAAGCCTCTAAGAGCCAGACCAGTGGTCTTTTCTGACTACGTGGAAGCCCATCCTCATATTAGCTCATGCAAAAAGACTTCTGCAACAGGAATGAGGTCGGGTTCATTTTTAAGGTTGGAGCTAATTTCTAGCAGGATGGTATACTCGAAAGAGCCTGAGCTGTTGGCATCTAGCAGACCTGCATTCAAATCCCACTCCTCTGACCTTGGGTAAGTGTTTAATCTCTCTGAGTCTCAGTTTCCATATCATAAAATGGGACAATCACACCAGTTTCTTAGTGTGGGGAATAAGTGAAATGTAAGAAATGAAAATGCCTAGCGTGTGGTAAGTACTAGACCATATTCCTTTCTTTGTTCTCTTTAGTCCTTTTTGATCATATGGCAGAAGCTCCAACTCTCCTGCCAATAAAAATGTCCTTAGGGTGAAAAGGAGACCGTTACTCTAGCCTGCTAGGTTTTTTTCTCTGTGTGGCCTTAACATCCCCAAGCACTTCTTCCATCCAATGAAGACCCCCACAGCACTTGTGGGGGCTTTCTTTTCCTTGCCTTGGTAAAGCCAGACCCGAAGCCCCCCAGAAAATGGGAGTTTGGTACAGCTGGCTTAATTTCAGCCAACTGCTACTCTGGTGGGCCAGTCGGGGGCAGAGCCTGCAGTATTTCTGGAGTGGAAAAACCCCAGGTTGCTGGGTGGTGGCTGCTGCAGTATTGCTGGCCAGCTTAGTCACTGTGGCCTGGGTGGTGGTTGGATTCCAGCAAGCAAGGTCCCTTGGGGAGTAGCTGCTTCTGTCCTATCTGCGCTGGGGGAGGGGGATGGATGAGCAGATATTCTAGAGACACTCAGTGAGCCTACAACAGGATTGGAAAGGGTCGTAAATCCTCTCCGAGCTGCTCTGACCCGAGGTTTGGGAGGGAAATCGGGCCCCTATAGTTTGATCATTCAAAAATAGTTGGTTTAATAGAACCAGAGAAGGATAGCATCTGTTCCAGTGGGGAGGCGCACTCGGGGCAAAGGGTGGGTGGTCCTCAGGCACTGAAGGGTGGTTGGACCAGGCCTTGAAGGGAATTTTCTAGAGATCAAGTAGACAAGTATGGGGGCCCGGTAGGCAAACCTGCTGTGGCATTTTAGGGGAGAAGCAGGCTGAGAGACAAGGCCCAGGAAATGGAAAGAGCACTGGACAAGGAGTCAGCGCTCCAACTGACCTTGTGACTCTGGGCAAACCACTTCCCTCTCTGGGCCTCAGTTTCCCTACTTATAAAATAAGGAGGGCATGCTTTCTTAGAGACCACCCCTAGAGCTCTGAAAATCTCTGATTCATTTCTGGGGTTTTGGCTTCATCTCTCAGAATCTGGAGATCTGCCAATGAGCAAATATTTATAGAGCTCTTGGAGTCTTGTCAGCTAAGGTAGAAACAAGTAATTTCCACACCAGCCTCTGCCCTCCTGGAGCTCATCAAGGACACTCAGGTATACACAGGCACGCACAGGAGCAGCCACCCAATACCCAGTGGAAGGTACTTATCTATGGGGTCCAGAGGAAGAGATCAAGATGACCTGAGCTGGTCCAGGAAGGCTTCCTTGCAGGAGGTAGAATTTGAGCCAGGCCTTGCAAGATGGGCAGAATTCACTAGGTTAGGAGAAGGGAGTGGGGTGTCCCATGCAAGGTCTGGTGGCGAGTCAGGGCTCACAGATACGGCTATGTGGGGTGTGCACTGTACAACTCCAGGGGGCAACTTTCACATCAAAGTCTGTGTGACTCCACTCCCTGTGTGCAACCTGTACGGCCTTACAGGAAAGCCCTGGAAAAAGTGCTGGAATAGATGAATGATGTCTTCTAGGCCTGCAGGAGCAGAAAAGAGTAGCCCCTGGGCTGCCCATTTGCCCGTCTCGCCTGTGAAGGGTACTATTCTCCCGGCTTTGGGGTGTCAGCTCTGCTCATTCTCTGAACAAGGTTCCAAGTGTTCGTGGAAAGAGTGCAGCCAAAGAGATCAGGTGCAGATGTTTCCTCCAGTGCTTGGTGGGATCCTGGGCAATTGACACAACCTCTCCATGCCTTGGCTTCCTCCTTGAAAGTGGGCATCTCAGGAGTTCCCGCCCCGTGGGATTGTGGAGGAGATGAAAGCAGATCATGTATGTAAAGTGTCTAGCCCTGGGCTTGTAAAATGATCCGTGTTATGATGACTGACCTTGGGGGAGAGAGAGAAAGGCTGGGTGGAGTGGTTCTTGGAAGCTACTGGGCGTTGGGGAGGGAAAGGGTGGAGGTGAGCAGCTTGTGGTTGGGCTGGGATGAGCCACTGCCAAATAGTAATGATTTTGCCATAAATCATAAATTTGGTTGGCACCCAGCACACCAGCAGGGTCTCCAGGGAGAACTGTTTTAGGAAAAATGTTTTGCCAAGTACACTGGAGCCAGGGACCCAGGGGACTGGTGTTCTTTTCCTTGCCTACCAGAGACCTTGGGCTACTCCCTGCATCTGAGCCTCTGTTGGTCCCCCACCTACACTGGGGGAAGGAACGTCACAGTGGCTGGGCCCCTTGGCCAGCTGGGAACTAGTTAAGGAGACCAAAGAGTCAGGTACCTGGGAGAGGTTGAGCTTCCCGGGGAACACACGACTCCAGGCAGACAGCTCAGCCAGACGGTGGTGTGAATCCACAGCGGTGAGGTCTGTGTCAGCCGCTCTTGCCCTCTGCCTGCTCACACCAGCTGTGCAGACACAGGGCTGGGCAGCAGGAGACCCCCCCTCACTCCAGCCCCACTCAGGCTTGTCCTCCTGACCCAGGAGTAGACTGCTGGTAGCTGGTGCTCAGTCAGGGGAGAAGCGCAGCCCAGGCTCAACTTCCTCTCCCCGTGGCTTGTGCAGCAGGGGTTGAGGGGCTCTCGCCTTGGGCCTGGTGGGGGACACCAGCACCCTTGACCTTTTAGGACCCATTCTAGAAGGATTTCTAGGCTTGGGGCCAGGATGATAATAATAATAATAACTACTCATTTTAAAAAGTAAATACCTTTATTGAGACATAATTCCCATATGAAATTCAGCCTTTAAAAGTACACAATTCTTTGGTTTTAAGTATATTCCCAAAGTTATTCAGTGATCTAATTCCAGAACATTCTCATCACTGCAAAAAGAAACTTGCTACCCATTAATAGTCACTCTCCATCCCTCTCTGTCCTAGCCCCTGCCAGCCACTACTCTATAATACGCTTTGTCTCTCTGAATTTGACTAGGCATTCCATATAAATGAAATCATACACTATGTGGTCTTTGGTGACTGGTTTCTTTCACTTAGCCTATGTTTTCGATGTTCTTCAATGTTGTTGCTTGTATCAGTAATTCATTCCTTTTTATTGTTGAATAATATTCCAGTGTATGGAGATACCACAATCTGTTCATTCATTCATCAGTTGATACATTGCATCCTTTCCACTTTGGGGGTACTATGAATAATACTGTTATGAACGTTTGTGTATGAGTTTTTGTCTGCACATGTTTTCAGTTCTCCTAGGTATATACCAGGAGTGGAACTGGTAGATCATATGGTAATTCTGTGTTTAACTTTTTAGAGGAACTGACAGACTGTTTTCCAAAGTAGCTGCATCATTTTCTAATCCAACCAGCAATGTTTGAAGGTTCCAATTTCTCCCATCCTTGTCAACACTTGTTATTGTCTGTCATTTTTAGTAAGTGTGAAGTAATACCTCATTGTGGTTTTGAGAACATTTTTGTATGGGCTTATTGGCACATTTGTGTGTGTTCATTGAAGAAATGTCTATTCAGATGATTTGCTGATTTAAAAAATTGAGTTTTCTTTTTATTATTGAGTTGTAAGTTCTTTATATATTATGACTACTAGACCCTTATCAGATATATGCTTTGCATATTTCTCCCCTTCTGAGGGTTGTCTTTTTACTTTCTTGACAGTGTCCTTTGAAGCACAGAAGTTTTTAGTTTTGGTGAAGTTCAATTTAAGTATTTTTTCTTTTGTTACTTGTACTTTTGGTGCTATAGCTAAGAAACCATTAGCTAACTCAAGCTCAAGAAGATTTACTCCTATGTTTTTTTCTAAGAGTTTTTTAGATTTAGCACTTACATTTAGGTCACTAATCCCTGTTGAGTCAATTTTTGCATATGGTAAAAGGATGGATGGGGTCTAATTCTACTCTTTTGCATGTGGATATCCAGTTTTCTCAGCATTATTTGTTAAAAAGACTATTCTTGCTCCTACTGAATTATCTTGGCACCCTTGTTGAAAATTAATTGACTATAAATGTAAAGGCTTATTGAGGGACCCTCAAGTCTGTTCCATTCATTGATCTATATGTCTATCTCTATTCTAGAACCACAGTGTCTTGATTACTGTGGCTTTGTAGTAAATTTTGAAATTGGGATGTGTGAGTCCTCCATCTTTGTTTGTTAGAGTATAGAAATGTAATGTAGATTTTTGTATAGAGTACAGAAATATACAATAGATTTTTGTATATTGATCTTGTATCCTGTAACATTGTTGCATTTATTACTTCTAATAGTTTGTATGTGTATATATTACTCAGAATTTTATGTATATAAGATCATATTATCTGCAAATGGAGATAGTTTTACTTCTCCCCACCACCCCCTCTGGGTGCCTTTTATTTCTTTTTCTTACTTAATTGTCCTAAATAGAACACCCAATACAATGCTTAATAGAAGTGGTAAGAGCAGACATCCTTTTATAGTACTTGATATTACAAGGAAAGCTTTCAGTCTTTCACCAGTATCAATGATAACTGGGGTTTTCATAGATGTCCTTTATCAGATTGCAAAAGTCTTCTTCTATTCCTAGTATTTTGAGTGGTTTTTTTTTTATCATTAAAGGGTGTCGAATTCTGTCAAATGCTTTTCCCATGTCTATTAGGAAATCATGTGGTTCTTGTCCTTTATTCTATTAATATAGTGTATTACATTGATTTATTTTTAGATGTTAACACAATCTTGCATTCCTGGGATAAATTCCACTTGGTCATGGTGTATAATCCTTTTTGTATGTTGCTTGGTTAAGTTTGCCAGTATTTTATTGAGGATTTTTATGTCTATATTCATAAAGGATATATGAATCTGTAGTTTTCTTTTCTTGTGATGCCTTTGTCTGATTTTGTTATCAGGATAATACAGGCCTTATGGAATGAGTTGAGAAGCATTCCCTTCTCTTCTATTTTTTGGAAGAGTTTGTGTTGATTGTTCTTTAAGTGTTTAGTAGAATTTACCAGTGAAGCCTTCTCGGCCTGGGCTTTTCTTTGTGGGAAGTTTTTTGACTACAAATTCAGTCTCTTTGTTTATTATAAGTCTATTGAGATTTTCTATTTCTACTTGGGTCAATTTTAGTGGTTTGTTCCTTTCTAGAAATTTGTCCATTTAATCTGTTATATAATATTTTGAAATACATGGTTTATAGTACTCTCTTATAATCCTTTTTATTTCTACAAGGTTGGTACTCATGTTCTCTCTTTCATGTCTAAGTTTTGTAATTTGAATCTTTTTTTTTCTTGGTCAGTCTAGCTTAAGGTTTGTCAATTTTGTTATCTTCTCAAAGAATCAGCTTTTAGTTTTGTTGATTTTCTCTATTGCTTTTCTATTCTCTATTTCATTTATTTCTGCTCTTGTTTTTATTATTTCTTCCTGCTTGTCTTGGATTTTGTTTTGTTTTGTTTTTCTAATTTCCTAAAGTTAGGTATTTATTTGAGATCTTTCTTCTTTTTTAAAATATAAATGTTTACAGCTATACATTTCCCTCTAAATACTACTTTAGCTGCATCCCATAAATTCAGTATGTCATATTTTCATTTTTATTTGTCTCAAAGCATTTCTACTTTTCCATATGATTTATTCTTTAATCCGTTGGTTATTTAGGAGTGTGTTGTTTAATTTCCACATATTTAATTTCCCAAATTTTCTGTTGTTATTAATTGTAATGACTAATTCTATCTGTTGACTTGACTGGAGCAAGGGATGTCCAGAATACACATTATTTCTGGATGTGTCTGTGAGGGTTACTTCTGGATGAGATTAGCATTTGAATCAGTGGACTCAGAAAGTAGACTGCCCTCTGGGGCATCAATCAATCTATTGAGCGCCTGAATAGAAAAAAAGTGGAGAAAGGAGGAATTCACCCTTTTGCCTCCTGCCTGTCTGCTTGAGCTGGGACATCAGTTTTCTCCTGCTCTTGGACTGGGATTTATACCATGAGCTCCCTTGGTTCTCCAGTTTTTGGATTCAGTCTGGAATTACTCCCCCAGCTTTCCCGAGTCTCCAGCTTGCAGCTGGAAGGTCATGGGGCTTCTCAGCCTCCATAATTGCATACGCCAGTTTCTCAAAATAAATCTCTTCTCTCTTATATATCTATGTCTATATCTATATCTAATCTATCATCTATCTCCTATTGGTTCTATTTTACTGGAGAACCCTAAAACATTGATTTCTAATTTCAATCCCATGTGGTCATAAAACATACTTTCTATAGTTTCAATCCTTTTAAATTTACTTGAGACTTGTTTTATGGCCTAACATACGGTCTATACTGGAGAATGTTCCATGTGTACTTGAGAAAAGTGTGTATTTTGCTGTTGTTGGGTGGAGAGTTCTATAGATGCCCTTTAGACCTAGTTGGTTTATATATTGTTCAAGTGTTCTATTCCATTGCTGATGATCTGCCTCATTGTTATATCCATTACTGAAAATGGGGTATTGAAGCATCCAACTATTATTGTTGAATAGTCCATTGCTCCCTTCATTTCTGTCTTTTGCTTCATGTATTTTGGGGCTCTGTTGTGAGGTGCATATGTGGGTATAATTGTTAATGTCTTCATGATATATTTATCTTTTTGTTGTTATAAAATTCCCTTCCCTGTCTCCAATAACAATTTTGTCTTAAAGTCCATCTTGTTTTATATTAGCATATAGCTACTCCAGTTACCTTTTAGGCACTATTTGTATACATTTGTACATCTCCTTCCATCCTTTTACTTTCAATCTATTTGTGTGTTTGATTCTAAAGTATGTCTCTTATAGACCACATATAGTTGGATTATATTTTTTATTCTTTTGATTGTAGTGTTTAATTCATTTACATTATTGTAATTACTGATAAGGTAGGGTTTGTGCCTATCATTTTGCTATTTGTTTTCTATGTGTCTTATGTCTTTTTCTTTCTGCAGTCCACCATTGCTGCCTTCTTTTGTATTAAATAGATATTTTCTAATATACAATTTTAATTCATTTGTTTCTTTCACTATTTTTTTTTTAGTTATTTTCTTAGCAGTTGCCCTGGGAATTACAATTAATGCCTTAACTTAAACACTCTAGTTTGGATTAATACCAACTTAATTTCAATAATATACAAAAATTTTGCTTTAGTATAGCTTCATCAGTACTTCCCTCCTTTATACTATTATTGGCATACAACTTGCATGCTTATGCATTATAAGACCATCAATAGTTTTAAAATTATTGATTTAGGCCATTGTCTTTTAAATCAGATACTTAAAGAAAAGAGTTATAAGCAAGAAAATGCCTTTATACTGTATTTTATATTTACCTATGTAATTACTGATATTCTATATTTCTTCATGTAGATTTGAATTGTCTAGTACCTTTTCATATCAGCCTGAAGGATTCCCTTTTATATTTCTTGTAGATTCGGTCTGTTAGTAATGGGCTGTCTCAGCTTAAAAAAAAGGGGATGTCTTAATTTCTCCTTTATTTCTGAAAGATAGTTTTGCTGGATCTAGAATTCATGTTCAAAAGTCTTTCTTTCAGCACTTTGAATTTGTCATCCCCTTGCCTTCTGACCTCCATAGTTACTGATAAAAGGTCAGCTGTTACTCTTATTGAGAATTCCTCATATAAGCCACTTTTCTCTTCTTGCTTTCAAGACTCTTTGCCTTTGACCATTTGAATATGATGTGTCTAGGTGTGGAACCCTTTGAGTTTATGCTACTTGGAGTTTGTTCAGCTTCTTGGATGTGCAAATTAAGGTTTTCATCAATTTTGTGCAGTTTTCAGCCATTATTTCTTCATATATTCTTTTTGCCTCTTCGTCTCTTCTCTTGGACACTCATTATGCATATATTGGTATACTTAATGATGTATCACAGGTCTCTGAGTCTCTGTTTAGTTTTCTTCATTCTATTTTCTTTCTGCTAAACAGACTGGATAATCTCAATTGACTTGTTTTCAAGTTTTCTGATTATTTTGTCTATTCAAATCTACTATGGAGCCCCTCTAATAATTTTTTTTATTTCAGTTACTCTGTTTTTGACTTCAGAATTCCCATTTGGTTTCTTTTTAAAAAAAATAATTTCTATCTCTTTATTGATGTTCTCTATTTGGTGAGACATTGTTTTCATACTTTCTTTTAATTCTTTATACTTGGCTTCTTTTAGTTCTTTGACCGTATTTATAATAGCTGATTTAAAATCCTTGTCTAATAAATCCAACATCTGTACATCTTCAGCGATAGTTTTTATTGAATGCTTTTTGTTCTTATGTATAGGCCATAGTTTCCTGTTTCTTAGTGTGTCTTGTAATATTTTGTTGAAATGTGGACACATTAAATAATATAATATGGCAACTGTGGAAGTCAGATTTTGTCCCCTTACTAGGGTTTATTATTGTTACAATTTGTTTAGTGGCTTGCCTAGACTAATTCGGTAAAGTCTATGTTCTTTATCACGCATGGCCCCTGAAGTCTCTGCTTATTAGCTTACTTGTCAGCTAATGAATGGACAGAGATATCCTCAAGTGCCTTGATCCAATAAGAATCTCAGCCTTTGTCAAGAGGAATTCTATGTGTTTATACCTTTAATGCTCTGGCAGACAGTTTACAACTCTGCCTCAGCCTTTACTTCCTCCTTGTGCAGAGGCTCAGAGTCAGCGAGAGGAGAAAGATGTGGGCCGCCTTTGATCCTTCATGTTTGTATGTGCCTACCCCTGCACATGCACATGGACTTCTAGATTTCCAGGAATATATTGGAACTTTACATAGCCTCTTTGGGACATTCCATTTCTGTTTTCATCTTTTAAGTCTTTGGCCTTAAGTTTGCCTGGGGGAAGGGAAAGAAGGAGGAGGGGAAAGGAACCAACACTTGATAAGCACTTACTATGTGCCAGGCAAAGTGCTAGCTTTCACTATAAAGCTCTCTACCTGATTCTCATAAGAATTCAGTTGGTCCTTTACTGGAAAATTTACTTTACAGATAAGAAAACTGAGGCT
>VBSM01001265.1:3469564-3483635 GCA_008086735.1 Cheirogaleus medius | reverse complement strand
TTGAGAATGATGGAAGGTGGCGTGACACCACATGCTACCCATAAGCCCTCAACTCTGACACTGGGAGTCAGGGCAGGGGAGGGAAAGAAAGGATGTCTGTAGCAGCACATCCACTAGAATTTTCCGTGATACTGGAAATGGTCTACTGTCTGTGCTGTCCAGTATGGTAGCCACCAGCCACATGGAACACTTGAAATGTGGCTAATGTAACTGAAGACTATTTAATTGTATTCAATTTCAGTTAATTTAAATTTGAATTTAAACAGCTACATGTGACTAGTGGCTGGTGTACTGGACAGCTCAGCCATAGACCAAATTCATCACAGCTGCCCCTAGGGTCTGCTGGCATTCTGTGGTCACCCTTGAGTCCACCTTCATTGAGCAGTGTGTGTGGCACAAAGAGCCCTTACCCGGGAGTCAGAACCCTGGCAGAACAAGGGTTCTGCACCCAGAGCCTGGATGTGTGACTGAGCAGCCTTGCCTCAGGGACTTAGCCTTTCTTTGCCTCAGTTTCCTCATCTGTAAGAATAATGCCTTCTCCACTTATCTCGTAGGCTCGTGATGAGGATCACGTGGAGCAACACAGGAAAGACTGTTTTGTAAACCATAAAGTATTAAATAGCAGAGAAATGAAAGAGTTTGTTTAAATGCTATTTTTGGAATGGAAGAGTCTCTTGGAACAGCTGTGTTCAGGCTGGGCTGGGATGTAGAGACAGGGTCTAACTGAATCTGGGGTGATGGAATCTGGCCTGTAATATGGCCTTGACCTAGCCTGCTCCTTGCAGCCACACGGCCTGGGGCTAAATTCAGCTGTGGGCTGTCGCAGACTACATGCACCAGGTGACCTGCTGCAGGCCCCACAGCCCTCGCTCTGACCTGAGGGTGGTTCTGTACACTCAGTCGTCACCTTCCCCCACATTTACTCCACCTGAGGTTTCCCCACTTCAATAAATGGCAGCTCGATCTTTCCAGTTGCTCAGGTCAAGTCTCCGCAGCCATTCTTGATGCCGCTCTTCCCTCCCACCCCGTGTCTAATCAAGCGGAAAGTCCTGTGGGCTTGACCTCCACCCGGAATCCAGCCACTTCTCACTGCCCTCCCAGGACTACCTGGAGCCACACTGTCACCTCCCCGCCACGGGGTTATTGCCGCGTCCTCCTATCTGGTCCCACCCTTGACCCTCCACAGCAGCATCTTTTCCCACACTATAATCAGAAGGATTTTTTTTTAAATGCTAAGTTAGACCTAGTTTTATTCAAGACCCCACAAAGCCTTCTTGCCTCATCCAGGAGAAAGCCAAGATCCTTCCAGGGGCCTAGGGTCCCTCCTGTTCTGTCTCTGACCTCATCTCCAAATACGCCACTCCAGCCATCCAGCTTTTTGCTATTCTTTGAACAGGCTAAGCCTCAGGGCCTTTGCACTTGCTGTTCCCCTACCTAGAATGTTCTGCTGGATATCCTCATGGCTCACCCTTTATTGTCTTCAGGTTTCTGCTCACATGTCACCTTATCAGAGAGGCTTTCTCTGCACACCTGACATAAAATGGCTGCCTCCCACCCTCACACACCCACATACCTACCACAGTGCCTAGCACAGAGCAGGTGCTCGACCGTTACTGCAGAACAAACAGAATCCTGGTCAGACTGAACGGTTGGCAGCTCATACAATGAAGCAGCAGTGGATTGGGAGTTAGGACACTTGCCGTGTGACTTGAACAAGCTGCTCGCCCTCTCTGGACTTCGAATGCCCTATTTGGACATTGAGGCCTAAAAAAGGGACTGAACACTCTTGAAGATTCCCTTTTGTTTCAAAGAGTCCATGACCAAGTCCAAATTCCTAGTGCCCCTAATTCTGCTTGTGTGCTTGACTGCTGCCTTGGGGAGGTGGCCCTCCGCAGGGGCTAGCCAAGGGATGGCTTAGGAAGGAGAAGGATGGAGTCGGGGCAGGGACTGAAAGGGCAAGGGGACAACTTCTGCAGAACACAGGCCTGTTGGAAGTGACTGAGTTCTTCCATTGGCCTGGGTGCTTTTCAAACAGTCAAATCAGGGTTCCTTGGGCCTTGTTTCTTTTTTGTTTGTTTCTTCAGATGTTTTTTTTAAAAAAATGTGCTAATAGGGCTCCTCCTAGTCTTTCTTGCTGGCAACACTGGTGACCTGCCTCTCTCCTCCTGGTCTATTGCTCTCTACCCCTGCCCAGACTCTTTCCCCTCTCCCCTGTAGATCTGAGAATCCAAATAGTATTTCTTCAGGATTCCCTGGCTTGATGAATATGGGGAGACCTGACCCACTTTTTCTTCCCCTCCACCAGAAAGCCCCGTCTCCCCACCTCGCCCTAGACCCCAGATTGCAGACCCCCTGCTCCTGTTCCTCGTGGACACAGGCGTCCAGAAGCCAAGGTCCCCTCCCCCATCCCCCTCTTTTCCAAGGCCCAGAAGGGGCCGCCTGCTGCTCGGCTATTTTTATCCCAGGAGCTTTCTCAAGGAGAAAGCAGCCCGAGTCCCTGAGCCAAGGCACGGGGCTGTGTCCCTGTGGAAAACCTCCCCTCATGGGGAAAGAATCCAGGGGATTTTTTTGGGTCTTGGCTTGGAGCCTTCAATTTTGTGCATCCCTTGCTAATGTATTGGGGGTTTGGTTGTTGATATGTTGTTTTTTATATAGGAACGCAGGCAACACCGGATTATGAATCAGGCCTGGACATCAACTCTTGTGCAATTTGTGATCAGCCGGAGTTTGGGTTTTTCAAAAAACAAAAACCCTTTTCTTGTTCATGTCAATAGCAGGATGGAAACAACTCAGTGTAATGGAAAACAGGCCGGCCTGGAGACAGGGCTGGGAGTTGGGGTCAGAACTAATGTGGCTAATAAGTGTTGAACACACACTCACACACGACTCCATTCTCTATGCTTCCGATGCTGCTAGGAGGGAGAGACCATGAGTGCCCCAGCTTTATACACAGGGAAACTGAGACTCAGAGAGGCTAAGCAAGTCGCCCAAGGTCCTTCAGGAACACATGAAGGGCAGGGTTTACACCCAGGGTTCGGAAAGCACCTGACTGCTCAGTTTCCGTCCACCAGGGTTTAAGTCTCGGCCCTGACCATGGTAGCTGTGTGACCCAAGACAAGCTGCTTCACCTCTCTGAGACTCGTGTCCTCACCTGTAAAATGGGACTTGTAATACTTGGCTTGTGGACGTTTGGGAGGATTCAATAATGCAGGTAAAGGGCTTGGGGCAGAGAAGAAAAGAAACGTTAGCGTGTCGTCCCACCTCCCGCCTTTCCTTTTGTGGTGGCTCCTGGCCGGCACCAGTCCCTGAAGGCCAGGCGTCTGTCTGCTCCCCCAGGCATGTCCGCGGAGGTTCCTGCGCCTTGTTTCTCTTTTCCGTGGAGCTTTCCTTTCATGTGGCCTTAGAACTTCCGGATGGTGGTGATTTTGAAGATGCCTGTGCTTCCTAAGAGGAAAGTGTCTGGCGGAAAACAAAGGAAGGTGTTGGGCAGAGGTTCCGTGCCTTTGAATCTCAGGTTTCCCACCGTGTGGGGTCAGAAATGCAACATATTTATTGCAGGAAACACCTGTGACGGATAAAAGGGAGGGAGCGGGGGGCGGTGGGGAGAGCCTTCAGCCTGTGCGACCCAGAAAGAGAAGAAAGAAGGAAGGGGATTGGGACAGGAGGCGTCTTGTGCTGCAGCAGAATTCCAGGAAAGCTCAGCCAGGTTGACAGAGGCATCTCGAATCTCCCAGGGCTAGGCTGCCACTAGTGTCCCGCTGTGCTAGCTCACAGGCTGGGGGCAGCCTGGGGGGCGTGGCGCAGTGAGAATGCAGCGCGGATCGAGGCAGGTAGTAGCTGGGGCTGTCAGTCCATTAGGCTCCCCCCAGCAGGACATCCAAGGTGCACGTTCATGGCCACCACATTGGCTGACTCACTGGGCAGCCTTGGGAAACTCACTCAAGCTCTCTGAACCTCAGAGTTAACATCTGTGAAATGGGGATGATAATAATAGCATCTGGGTCTGGGGGTGGTTATTTCAGTTTTCCTATTGTTGTGTGACAAACCATCCCCAAACTTAGTGGCTTAAGACAACAATGATGTATTGATTCTCACAATTCTCTGTGTGAATGAGGTTCAGTGTGTGTGTGTGTGGGGTTCTTCTGTGTCACATGGTATTGCCGGGGTTATTCGTGTGGCTGCAATCAGACGGTGCTTTGCTGGAGCTGCAATGCACAAGATGCCTCATCCTCCAGGGTCTGTCCCCACACGGCCTCTCGTCACCCCGCAGTCTAGTCTGAGCTTTACAGCAGGGCGGCTGGCTTCTAAGGCAAGCATTCCACGAGGACCACCCCACTGCCCTTAGCAAGCTCTGTCTGCAGCGTGCTTGCTCGTGTCCCACTGACGGAAGCAAGTCACAAGGCCAAGGCCGGAGTCCATGTGCAAGGGCACGAATACCAGAAGGCATTATTCACGGTGGGTCGGCCGTGTCACAGGCTGCCACGGGTGTGGGGGATGAGAGGAGAATGTTGCTAAGTGTTCGGCAGTGTCTCGTGTGCCTCAATAAATGTGCCCAATAAACGGCGGCTGGGGCATGATGAAATTGCTCTCTGGAAGGCAGCAGGGGTTCAAGGAGCTCTCTCTGGCTCTGGGAGGACATGGCAGAGTGGGATGGGTGGTGGGTGCAGGAGGGGATACGTGGGCCTTGTCCCCGCCCAAGAGTTCCTAGGAAGAAGGAAACAGAGGAGACCAAATTCACAGAGTCTAGTTTTGGAGGAAGACCCAGGTCAACAGAAGCCCAAGAGGCCAAAGTGAGCCTCTCAGGGGACGAGGAGAAGTCCTCCTGCCAGGAAGTCTCCCAGTGGGAAGGAAATCGCAAACGTGGAATGACTGGGAGAAAAAGTGTCATGGAAACTCTCAGCTCATTGTCTCCTACAGGCCCCCCCAAGGGAGACGTGGGTGGAGGCTTCTCTGCGGGCTCAGGCCTCCCAGGGGACAGTGAGAGGAGACGGCAAGAACTCCCTCTGGAATATTCCCGTAAGGGCTTTAGTCTTAGGACGCTGGTGAGCGTGCAGTTGAGTAGGGCTCAACAAAAAAATACCATTGAGAGAATGAAAGTTTAAACGATCAGGTGGAGGAACAGTTTGATGGATGGCACGGCAGAATTTGGAAGGGAGGGCCGGGCGCGGTGGCTCACGCCTGTAATCCTGGCACTTTGGGAGGCCGAGGAGGGAGTGTCATTTGAGCCCAGGAGTTCAAGACCAGCCTGAGCAACATAATGAGACCCTGTCTCTACAAAAAATAGAAAAATTGGTCAGGTGGGATGGTGCATGCCTAGAGTCCCAGCTACTCAGGAGGCTGAGGCAGGAGGAGCACTTGAGCCCAAGAGTTTGAGTCTGCAGTGAGCTATGATGACCAACAGAGCAAAACCCTGTCTCGAAAAACAAACAAACAAACAAACAAACAA
The DNA here is from genome assembly GCA_008086735.1 of Cheirogaleus medius. Classification (NCBI taxonomy): domain Eukaryota; kingdom Metazoa; phylum Chordata; class Mammalia; order Primates; family Cheirogaleidae; genus Cheirogaleus; species Cheirogaleus medius. The sequence continues at coordinate 3,478,189 of VBSM01001265.1, read as the reverse complement.
AAACAAGCAAAAGAAAAAAGAATTTGGAAGGGAGTGGCTCAAATTTATATTCACTGTTTCACAAAATCTGTCTCAATCCCTCCTCCCTGACCCTCCTTTGCAGATGAGAAACTGATGCCCAGAGATGCTTAGTAACTCACCCGTGGCCACATAGTTTGCAAGTGGCTGAGCTGGGACTTGGACTTGTGGCTTGAACCCCAGACCCTTGACCACAACTCCATATCAGACACCACACGCTTTACCATACCCCACACAGAGAAAGGAACTTCTCAGGGAATCCTGGCAAACAGGCCCAGACAACAGGCCGGATGAGTTCAGTGCCTGCCAAAGCCAGGCAGCATCTCCCTTCCCCCCACTCCCGGGGAGCCAGGCCACTGCTAGAGTCACCTGCTGCAGCTGCGTCCTTCCTCCTCACCACCCCCTCCCACATGCCCAGGGCTGAGGTCGCTTGGTCTCCCTCCCAGCACCAAGGCTCTCGAAGGGGCCCCTCGGCTTTGCGGTGTGGATGAAAGAGTAGACAGTGGCAACAGAAAATGAAACAAAACGCTTTTCTTTGTGCCCCAAGCAGTAAACCAAGTCCTGGGCAGCGGGGAGAGATGGCTGGAACCAGCTCCTCTTTGACAACCGAAGCAGGAAGACCTTGGGGGAAAGCGAACAGAAAGAGCCCAGAAAAGTCTGACTTAACCGAGCGGCAGCTCTGGCAGGGAAAAGGGCCTGTTCTCATTGGAAGAGGTATTGGATGCTGGCGGCATCCTGAGTGCTGGAAGGAAGAGAGACCTGCCTTCAGAATAAATCTAAACTAAGTACTGAGAGGGGGGAGCCCCAGACTAAAGGCATTGGCAGGAGGGGCAGTGGACACACCGGGGCCTTGGGCTGTAACTGTGCATCGGTGGCATTCGGTGTGTCCTGTCGTGTGACTCTCGATCTTTGGGTGTGTCTGATGAAAGCTACAGTCCTTATCATCCTAACACCAAACGTACATGCAGACACAATTTGCAGTGGGCCCGTCCCCACGCCCTCTAGGACAGCGGGTCTTAGTGAGTGGCGCCTATCCCATGGCCCACCCCAGAGACAGGGTCAGTGAGGCAGACGCGGGACTTGGCATTTGTTCTTGGAAAAAGCTTTCCAGTTGAGAATATTGCCCTGGGGCTCCAGGAACCCCAGATGAAGACCTCAGCTTTCGAGGAGCAAAGGTGTTAGGTGCTCTATTCTAGCAATGAGGACAAGCGAATCTGAGCCAGAGAATGTACCTCACACGGCCCTAGGCGTCCTGACTGATTTGGGGGCCCCAGCCAACTCCAGACAGCAGTTAGTCACTCACATAACAGCTCTAGGAGACCTGCACTGGCTTCCCATCATGCAGAGTAAAAGCCAAAGTCCTTATCAAGGTTCAGGAAAACTTACAGGATGCATTCCTCAGATGCAGCACATACACACTCCTACCTCAGGGCCTTTGCACTTGCTGCTCCCTCTGCCTGGAATATTACTGCCCCAGAGATCCACGTGGGTTGCACCTTCACTTCCTGTGGGTCTCTGCCTAACGGCCTATCTAAATAGCATCCCCTCTTTCTCTCACTCCCCTACCCAAGTTGAGCTTTCTTCATAGCACTTACCTGATGATATTTATACATGTTGTTCATTTTCTGTCACCTGCTCTAGAAGATAAATCGCAAGAGGGCCATGTCTGCTTTGTTGCCGTCTGTCTCACCAGCACCTACAGCAGTGTCTTGCACGTGGCAGTGGTTCTATAAATATTTGCTGAATGTATGAATAATGCTAATTTGCTCCTCTCTGTTGTCCAACAGGACACAGATGTCATTTTCAAATTTGGTTAAAAATTCCCCGGGAACAGAGAGAGGTTGTTTTGGATCTGTTTTCCCATGTAAACACTAAATAAGTAAATACAAAGCAGCTACTTGGCACCTACTGTATACTCAGCCCCCTGTAGGCTAAAGGGAAGAACCAGCAAAGGATCCTCTCCTCTCCTCAAGGTCTCCCCAGTCTGGCTGAGTGAGTGCTAAGGCCGGAGGGCATCTCGGGAAGCAACTGCCCAGAACTGAGAAGAGCAGCAGCGGAAGTTCCAGGAGGGCTGGGAGGTTTTCTGGAGAAGGGGACACCGTCAGTGCCCTTTGAAGAATAGGCCATGCAGGGTAAGCAGTTCAAGGAAGACGGTTCCTCAAAGGGCAACCAGGTAGCAAGCAACTGGGTAACCGGCCCTCGGTCCCTGCTGGAGGAAGGTGGGCCAGAGCCACAGGGGGGTCCCCGTAGCATGCCTCCTCCTCTGGCTCCCCACTGCAGGTCACCACATGCAACCTAGAGACCAGGCCAGACCTGACGGGATTGTTAGGGTACTATCACTGTGGCCCAGGAATCTGGGAAGAGAACATGCCAGGCCTGCGTTCAGATGGGCCTGCAGTCAGTCCAAAGCAAGTAGCATGAACTTGGACAAGGTTGAGGAAACTCGCTCGGCCTCAGTGTTGTTATCTGTAAAATGGGGCCAAGGACACTTTCCTCACTGAACTGTTGGGAGGCCCATTATTTGGAACCCTGGGCCCAAGCCAACAAAGAGAGCCCGTTATTATCGACTCCCGGGTTCCGCCCACAGGTGTGGAGAGGCCAGGGCGGGTCCTCTCCCGGAGGTCCCTCTGTCTCTCTGGGCCTCAGCTTCACTGATGGGTCAGGGGACCATTTCTAGTCTCTTCCCATCGACCCTCACCTCTGTGCCTGCCAGGCCCCTCTCAGAAGGGAATTTGTACGTGGCCAGTGGCTACCTGAGAGCCCAGGGAACTGAAGTCAACGGAGCAAAGGTCGTGCAGTCTAGGGGGAAGGTGGCAGCTGAGGGCAGCTGCATCCGTTTCCTTGGGGGAAAAATTCTCCTCCCTTCCCCACCGCCCACTGCCTCTCTCCACTTCCCCTACCTTAGAACCCACAGGCCTCCTAACTGGGGCCGAGCCAGACGCTGCACTTGGAAGCCCGTTTGCTTTCGGAGCAGAGATGCCAAGGGGCGGGCGGAGTGGGAACAACAGTGTCAGCCAATTCTGGGTGGTTCTCATCCCATCACTGATGTGTTCCAGTTGTGACACTGACCAAGGTACCCAACCTCTCTGAGCCCTGAGCCCTATCAGTAGGAGATCCTAAGAGCCACCAGGGGTTGCAGTGAGCAGAACGGAGTTGCACTTGCTGGCCCCTGGCGTGTCCCTGGCACGCTGGCGTCCCGCGGTCAGCTGGGCGTCTCTACTGACTTCCCGCCCTCCCGCGGTCACGCACCCTGTGGACGCGGCGCTGACCGCTCTACCGGAAGAGTGACCCGGCCATGCCTTTATTCCTCTCTCTCCCGCCGCTTCTCCGAGTCTGCAGACTTGGCTGCCCTCGGTTTTCTGCGCCAGGCAAGAAAATAAGTGTTTAGCGACCCCTCTCGGCAAAGCCACGTTACAGCTGCTGTGGTTGGAGGCGGTGCCCGCAGGAGAGAGGCTCCCAGCTCTGTGCAGCTGTAGAAAATGCGGGAGGTTGTAGAAAATGAGTTTTCCCCCCGGGGCACATGTTTATTCTACTGTCAACATTCACTAAGTGCCTACAACGAGCTGATTCCTTCATTCTCGTCTTCAGTCACTGATAGATTAGTTAGGAATGAATATTCAACGAACCTTAACCAAGAACCCCCTCTGTGCCTTGGAACTACGGCAGAACCTGAGAAGTCTACAGACCAGAGGGGGACCCAGATGATTTCATTATGGTATCATCCATCCATCCACCCATCCACTCACCCACTCACTTGTCCATTCACAAACACTATCGAGCTCCTCCATGGGCCAAGCACCCTTCTCTGCATTTGAGAAACATCAGTAAACAACAAAATTGAAGACTCCTGCACTCGCAGAGTTTACTTTCTAGAGAGGGGGTTGAAAATAAACGATGCACATAATAAATAGGTAAATTATACAGTATGTCTGAAGGAGAAATGTGCTATCAAAAATGAAGGGTAGGATGGGGTAGGAGCAGGTTGTAGAATTCAGTAGGTGGTCAAAGAGGCCTCTGGGAGAAGGTGAGATTGGAGCAAAGACCTGAAGGAGGTGAGTGAGTGAGCCGAGCAGGGATGGGGTGGGGAGAGAGTAGTCCAAGCACTCGGTCCAAGCCAGAGCCAAGGCCGTGAAGCACTGCCTACCTAGTGTTTTACGCTGCGTGCATGAACAAAATTCATGGGAGCTTAGGGCATGGGTCCCTAAATCTGCCTGAGGAGTTAGGGAAGAAGGCTCCATGGAAGAGGTGACAAGTGAGCTTAGAGTTGACGGATAAGCAGGAGTCCATGGAGTGGGGAAGGCTCTGAAAGGGCTTTCCAGTGGAGAGGACAGCACGTGCAAAGGCCCGGGGGAACAAAAAATCCTGGTGTGCTGGGAGGGTTATGGGAGGTTCCATGATTTGGATTGTTGGAGGATAGGGTGAGGGAGGAGAGGCATGCAAAGAATGAGACTGGGGCTAGACTGTGCTTGTTCTAAAGTTCTTATTTGGCATATTAAAGGGTCTGGACTCAGTGGTTGTAAATGATGGCTATAGGGCTGAAATCAACCCGTGAAACCATTTTGCTTGGCAGGACTTGGCAGGACTTACTTTTAAAACAAAAAATTGAATACATATAGGAGAAGTATGCAGGCTGCTGTTAGCTTGTGTCCTCCCCAGTTTTCCCCTTTTCCTTAGGTCAGATTTGCACATTCGTTACTGTTGCGTCCCTGAAGGTATTTGAATTTGCAACCTCTGTAAGGTGAAAGGGAACCATGGAAGGGTTTTAAGCAAAGGAAATATGTGGTCAGACTTTTCCATTGGAAAGTTTACTCTGGGGCTCCTTGAAGTTAGGGAGGTTTTCCCTCATTTTGATAGTCGGAGGCTAAGACAGTGCTTGGTACCTAATAAATGCTGAGTGGATTATTTTTAGTTTCTTTTTAAAAAATTTTAATTTATTTTTTACTACTCCCATCACTCCCTAGTTTTGTTTTTAAGGAATGAAGAAAGAATAAACGAATGACAAAAGAGATGGCTGTCAGTGCAGGGGGGTGGGTGAGGTCCTGCCCTGTGGGGCAAGGTGCCTGCCCGCAGCTAACTCTTTCCTTAAGCCTGGCACTTACTACAGCAGTGTCTCTCCAAGAGCAGTCCAGAATCACCTGCCCTGCCTGTTTTAAAATGCAGGTTCCCAGGCCCGGTTCTCTACCTACTGGATCGGCATCACGTTAGTGGAGCCCAGGAATCTGTATCTTAAACAAACCCCCATCAGAGTTTGAGAAAAGTCACAGGCAGGGTATTCTGGGACCACAGGCTGCTCCTGGCCTCATAGGAGCTGCCCAGGGCAAAGCTAATAAACTCACGACACACAGGTACTGGCAGTTCCACCTGCCCTTTCACTGTAGCGTCTGTCCTCCACTGAGTCCTCACACCGCTCTGAGAGCTAGGTTTCCTTACCTCTCTCTTTCACAGGGAGAAACAGAAACCCTGAAGGGCTCGGTAGGTTTGCCAAGGCCACACAGACAGGTGGGCCTGAGGGGATGGGGACCCAGCCCCCCTGGGTATGCTTCCTTCCTGAGTTTCCTTGTCAAGTTGTCCTTCCTGCCCTGGGTGAACCCACCTCAACCTGCTCTCAAATCATGGCCTCCCCAGAAGCCAGTGGGATAATTTGTATAATATCCATAATTTGTAGAATCATGCTTGAATTGGGATTCCCTTGCTCTAGTAGTTCTCAGTCAGTCGTTGGTAAGTATTAGAACCACCTGGCGATCTTGATCAAGCACACAGGCCCAGGCCCTTATTAGCACCCTATTAGCACTGCAGGTGATGCCAATACCCTCCAAAGTTGGAGAACCATGGCTCCGTTGGCTGGTTCTCCCTGGGTGGGCGTTGCTAAGTCTTTTCTCCTTCCTGGTGCAGAGGGAGGCCATTTTGCGTAACAAGGAGCTCCTGGGGAAGAACCCACCGGAAGGACAAAGGTGGATCCTATTATTGCCCCTAAAACCACCTTGCACCTAAAAGCAGCGTGGTGCTCAGGCCAGAGCAGCAGCACGTTCGGCGAGGAGGGCTGTGGAGCAGGTTTCTGAGCCCTGACAGTCAAGGGCGGTTTCCTGGGGCCTGAGGTTTTAGGCTGGAGAAGAGCTGAGCGAAGACAGAGACAAGGGTAAGTGTGAGGCGGCCGGGCAGGGCGGGCTGTGGGATGTGGACTGAGAGGTGCCTTGGACCGAACATTGCTTGGGGCTCCTGGGCCCCCTGTGTGGTGGGACCCTCATGGACTTAGGAGGCTTGCGGATCCCCAAAAGGGAATGCCAAGCTTTGAGAGCACGTGCACCTTTACAGGAAGAGGTCTTGATGTGGGATAGTTCAAAAGGCAGCGGGGCCTGGGGCTAGCCAACTTGGGTTTAAAGCTCCCCTTTCCACATGCTACTTCCACCATCTTGTGCGATTCGTTTTGTTCCTCCAAGGCTGTTTTCTCATCTGTGAAGGGAGGCGAGTGGTGGTACCTTCCTAACAGAACGGTTTTGAGGACTAAGGCAGGTGGTACATACAAAGAACTTAGACCAGAGCCTGGCGCGCCGCAGTGTCGACCAATGCTAGTTGTCCTCGCTATTGTGATTCAGGGAGTCTGTGTCCCCCGCAGAAGTTTACACTGTCATGCTCATTCAGGATGTATCTGGGGACCTTGTTAAATTAACCGAACTGTAATGAATTATGTCCTTAATTGCCACATCTGAAAGTTGGGGGTAATTCTTGCCTCACAGCAGTTGTTGGGATTAAATGGAAACGAAGCTGTTTGGATGGAACCACTGGGCAGTCACTAGGCTCACTCACTAGCTAAGTGACCCAGGTTGAAAATGCTGGTCTAGTGTCTATTACCAAAGTCTGGCTACATCTATGTGCAACAGTTTAAATAGCACTGGGATAATATACTTGTTTAAATATGTGGTAGGTTTTCCCCATTGATACCATCTGGGCAGGTACTTGTTTAGGGAGTTAGCTCTTTGACAATGTCTATGGAAACTGATCTGTTTAGATTTTATTTCTCATCTGGGATTAGGATTAATTAAGCTTTTTTATATTAAATTATTCATTTCATCCAGACTTAAGTGTATCCATGGAATGGTCCAAAATATCTTTAGCTCATTTTATGTCTCTCTATATACTTTCTCCTGTTTTATCTTTGTTAGATTAGCTCGTGGTCATTTTGTTTGGAACAGGATCTTCATTTTTTTTTTTTTCTACTGTAAAATAATTAAGCAAATATCCTTGTGTAAACCTGGGGCCTGCCCCCATCCTGGTCTTGCCACTTGAAGGGCTAGCATTGAAAACAAACTTTATTTGGTTATTTATATCCTAACAGAGCCTTCATTTAGCTATAGCTGTATTTTCAAAAACCTACTTAAGGCCAGGCCTGGTGGCTCACACCTGTAATCCTAGCACTCTGGGAGGCCGAGGTAGGAGGATTGCTTGAGGTCAAGAGTTCAAGACTAACTTGAGCAAGAGCAAGACCCCTGTCTCTACTAAAAAAAAAAAAAAAATAGAAACAACTAGCTGGGCAACTAAAAACAGAAAAGATTAGCCAGGTGTGGTGTTGTGTGCCTGTAGTCCCAGATACTTGGGAGGCTGGGGCAGAAGAATCACATGACCCCAGGAGTTTGAAGTTGCTGTGAGCTAAGGCTGACACTATGGCACTCTAGCCCGGGTGACAGAACAAAAACAAGAAGTGAAAAAACAAAACCCTATTTAAGTCTAATAAATTCATAAATGTACAGTTGGAGCTTTGACAAACAGCTATAGCCATGTAACCTACCACCCCATCGAGATATAGATCACACCCATCTCCCTAGAAAGTTCCTTGGGCCCCACTGCAGTTTCCCATCCCTTTCCCCAGGCAACCACTGTTCTCGTTTTTATCACTGCCAATATCTTCTGCTTGTTACATAAGCAGAGCTGCACAGTATGTGCTATGTCCAGTTTCCTTCACTCAGTTGGCCTTCGCTTTTAAAGAGAAATCTACTTGCTCCAATTAGTAGAGTATTCGGAGCAAATCTAGCTTGCTTGCAGGAATTGGTGCTGCTTTATTGATCCTGTGATGGTCACGAGATTCTAGGTTGGCAGTTATCTTCTTTCGGTACATTGGACATGACGTTTTGCTGTCTTCAGGTTTCCACTTCCATTGCTAAAGTCAGCTTCTGTCTATTCCTTCAAAGGTAACTTTTTTCCTGGACTGCTTTGAGTTATTATTTTTGTCTTTAATAGCTTCACTGTAAGTGTAGATTTCTTTATCCTAGTTTGTCTTTGGGCTTCTTGAATCCATGCTTTGGTTTTTGATTATCTAGCACTGTTAATATGTCTTATTCAAATTGTTTCTGCCCCTTTTTTCTCTCTTGGGACTCCACGTGAGAGTGTGAGTGTGTATTTTAGATCTTCTCATATTGCCTTTTACTTTCTTTTCATGCCTCATTCTAGAAAGTTTCTTCAGCTTCTATCAGGTTACTAATTTTCTCTTTAGCTGTATCTAATCTCCTGCTAAACTCTTCCATTGGGACTTTTCATTTTTGGTCCTTGTATGTGAACCTCTAGAATTCTCCTGTTTTCTTTCAAATCTGTCATTTTAATAACTTCTAGTTTACT